>CM024593.1:25184253-25670052 GCA_014182565.1 Eucalyptus marginata | reverse complement strand
CATGTTTCAAATGTCGTTTAAAAACATCTCTTAGTTTCAAGATTTTCCTCCCAAACATAAGATGCAGCAGCAGGGATCTTCAGAGTCAAAAAAGAGACCCGTTTTTAAAGCTTATAAGCCTTTAGCCAAGCCACCCTTGTAGACCATGCCTTGAGCAAATATCAGCCACAAGCAGCCATAATACAAGCTTTATTCCACCATTATAATCTCTTAAGGCCTATAAATCTTCCCTCTTTCTTAGGCAACAATTTAGGTGTATCATGAACCCTTTTGAAAAATTGGCACACTAAGCGATGTAACAGATTTTGCTTGAGTATTGAATATGGTCCACTTATCAAAATGTTCGTTTACACTTTTGCCACATTGTCTGGCGTGTCAATTATATGGGCCATTCTTAGTACACCCCACATTACTCAAAGACATCCCGGTACTCATACCAGTAGAGATCTACTCGTGAATGTTGTGAGAGAAGACTTTTTTGAAGCAACTAACTAGAAGAATATTGACTTCTAACGCAAGTTGGCCTCCCACTGTGTAACAATTGATAAATGCTGTATCCAACTTAAAGCCATTCATCCATATCTCTGGCGATCGACCTTTTCGCACAGTGTGAATATTACAAGTAACCCTTCCTCCATGCATGCGTAAGGAATTTATTCCTCCATTTGTAAGTCAGCTTTGATCTTTCCCATCTGAGAGAGAGAGAGAGAGGGTTCTAGATGAGGCATATTGACTCGATCGACCAGGACCTCCAAGATGTCATATACATGGCTTTGGAATCTGCCTTTGTTCCTTTTCAAGCCCTCCATAAATGGGTGCATCTGATAGAACTAAATAGACACACAAGCAGCAAAGCAAATGAAAGAAGGAGAGGTCTAACACGAGGACGAGAGCCTTGTTTTGATAGCCAAGAATGACTTGCCTTCTCCAACTTGATTCCTCCATGCATCGCCGAGTCGATGTTCGAAAGCTCATCACAATGGTCGAACCAGTCGGTTCCAGGCAGTCTCCTTGGCTAGTCAGAGCATCTCTTGTCCTTCATGTCAGGTTTCTTCTTCTTGTTTAAGCGAGTCCTCGAGTTATTGAAGTCTCTATCTCCTTTTGGCACTCCATACTGAGGAAGTGAGGCCTTACATGATGAGAAGAGTCTTTTGTTTCGTAGCCAAGAATGACCTGCCTAAAATCTTACAGAGCCTTCACTGAAGAGAAATCTGAATAAGAGCGTTCCGTTTGATTATGCAGGCAGTCAATCTTGGCTAAGTTGACAGTCTCTTCTCGTTCATGCTAGGCCTTCTCTTCTTCCTTGATAATTGTCCTTGGCTTATATGTAACCATTCACCACCCCAATCCTTCGTGTTCTCACCAAGATTGATCCCTTCCCTTTATATATCAGCATTGGCCTAAGTTTCACTTCTTAATAGTTCTTAGCATGTCTATGCCACTTTCTTTCAATTCCATAAGAAACGTTTGACTTGGGCATGATGTAAATGTTGATAAACACATAAGAACGGATGTCATATTTTTGAACCATTGAAAGGAACACTAAGTGCATGTGATGTGAACTAAGTATATACAGTCTCCCAAGTTCCTAAGTTATTTGTGTGTAGAGTGGACTGGTTGACCCGTTACATGGAATCCTCATCAAGTCATGTGTACTTTTCTATATATATTAACATCTTTCTCAAGGTTTGGGTATTAGTTTTCAGCTGATTTTAAGTGTATTGGGCGGGTGTGGAAAGTTAGGGATTTGCTATGGACATACTTGAAAATAAAATGACATTTTGATAAATAGAATCACAACAATGATCAATGTGAAAGTGTGAAGTGGTCTCTATCAAAGGTAAATCTCATGTATGTGGGGGAGAATTACCAAAAAAGTCATAAACATATTACAATTATGATAATTCAGTGTTAAATTTTTTTTCCTATTTCTCATTAACTTTTTGCAATTATGTCAATTCAGTCCATCTAGCCAATTTTGACCCGTTGACACGACGTCACATTTTTAAAATAATAATTTAGTAATGTTTTGAATTTTTTTATAATTTTTTTTTCTCAATCATGATCAAGAAATGTCATATATATAATTGTTCCGAGAGTTTTTATAAAAAATTATGAATATCGCCTTCCGATTAATGCATTCAAGAACGTCCATCCCTTTGCAAATTGCAAGTAACTGTAAGCGCGGGCTGGTCCTTCCCAAAGATTGGTTCACTGATCCTAATCTCATTATTCTATTCTCCCAAGGCTTGAATGGGCCGTTCATGGTCATGGCTTATGTAGGTGATTGAAGCCCAATTGAACTAATGTTTGATCGATCGGTCCGCATAAATCGGATCTGTTGATAGCGTCAACACGAATTCTCACATAAGACTTTGTCAATGACTTGCATGAAAAACCATTCGTAGTGGATTTGGAAAAAGTAGAACATTTGGAAGACGACACTATCGGTAGGTCTATGAACAGAATAGATACAAAATTCACTCTAAGGGTCCGTTCACAAAATAGATACGAAATTCATTCTAAGAGTTAGTTCGTTTCACCTGGAAAATGACTATTTTTGGAAAATATTTTCTTGAAAGTCATTTTCCAGGAAAATATTTTTGGAATTTCCGGTGTTCGGTGAAACTTTGAACTTTGAGTGGAAAATATTTTCCACTGTTCGTTAGCTAATTTAATTATTTAGGGAAAATTATTGAAGAATTGAATTTTAATATTTTTAATTGACCAAAAATTAATTTTATTTTTTAATATTTTTAAAAATTGAATTTTAATTATTTTTTTTTTAAATCGAAATATTTATTTATTTTTATTTTTTTTTCTTTTTTCTTTTCCTTCCCCCTTCCTCCTTCCTCCTCCTTCTTCCTCCTCCTTCCTCCGCCGCCCCGCATGCATGCCTGTGCACGGCTGCGGAGCTCGCGGCTCGCCGGATCGGAGCTCGCGGCTCGCCCGGATCTAGCGAGTTGGGCGGGGTTCGGGCCTCGCCCGAGCTCGCTGAATCGGCGAGCCACGAGCTCCAAATCCGGCGAGCCGCGAGCTCCGCCCCGGCCGGCGAGGCTCCGCCTCACTCGATGCGGCGAGGCCCGAGCTCGTCGGGCTCGGGCGAGCTCGGCTTCCCCGATCGGGTGAGGCGGAGCCTCGCCAACCTAGGGCGGAGCTCGGCGGCTCGCAACCGCCGTTCGCCGGCCACCGTTGTGGCCGGTGACAAAGCCACGGCTAAGGAAGAAAGAATTTTTTTTTTTTTTTTTTGGTCTAAAAGGAAGAAAGATGAAAATGAAAGAAAGAAAAGAAAAAGGAAAAAGAAAAAGAAACATAAAAATAAAACAAAAATATGTTGGTGAAAAGAAGTAAGGTGGAAGAAGTTATGGAAAATGTTTTCATCTTTAAAGGTTGTTTTCCAATGATGGAAAACATCTTTCTTGAGTAGTTTATTTTCCGTGAAACGAACACCGGAAAATCCGGAAAACATTTTCCTAGAAGTCATTTTCCGCGAAATGAATGGATCCTAAGAGCATGTTTCAGAGTTTATGCAATATACCAATCAGGAGTAATGTTTGTGATGTATATCAAGTTGATGTGGAAAAAGTTTGATGAAGTTGGAATATAACTTAAAAATTCAAGTTGAGTTCAACTTCATAGTAGTCTATAACTCTATATATTCAAGCTGAACTACACTTGAAGCTCTAAAGAATTTTGTGATTTAGAACGTATAAACGTGGATATCCAATTTAAACGACAGTTCAATATATTTTCTAGTTGATTCTCCGGTGGATGGCTCTACCACTCAATTCCTTTTTTTCTTCTTCTTTTTTTTTTTTTTTTTGTGTCGGTAGATTTCTAAAAAGAGTTGAGGAGTGCCGTACACTATTGACAAATAGAGTTGTCTTTACCTAATTTTTGGACAACATATTGGTAGAGCAAAAATCAGACTTAATATTTTGGTGGTTGGTCAACGGTAGACTAGAGGTTTTATTTTGGTCGTCGGAGTATTTGTTTCAAAAAGCCCCAATCAGATCTCGGGCTGGCCATCAATGGATTTCAAGTGCTAACATTCTGACGTGGCTTCCAAGTAGAATATTTGGTCATTTGCCACATACGCTTAAATTCTACCAACATGGAGCTGGACACCTAATCGGAGATTCTTTTAAAACCTTGAATTTTCAATTTACCAAAGTAAAACCTCACGCCCTTAATCAACTAATAGCCTATCTTTTAGCCTTGTTTCTGTACTTATTTTGAAAAATCTTTGCAAGATACTTTTATAAAAATATCAGTAAGTTATATTCTCCGATAATTCAGATTTTATTCACAAGAATTCACAATGCGGGCTGAGCAATCCTGTTTCAAGCTCGACAAAATCATCAATCTAATAGACCCAATCATCAAGACCCCATAAGCAACAGTGTTATGCCTTTTCTATAGAAACCTTTCTTTGAACATTCAAACAAGTTCTAATCTTTATCTCTTGAGTAGGAATTGAGGAAGAGACTCCGGCAAAAGAGGAAATACGTAGACGATTAGTCCTAGCACTTTAAGTACAGAAAAGAAAAGCACACTTGGAACACTATCAACAAGATGAAGCTGCAAAGTGGCCCTCCAAACTTGCAGATAGAACGAGAGAACATTTTCAAAAAACAACCGGTTCCTGTCTTCATCGGCAGCATTACAAAAACAACGAATGTGGAGAGATCTGCATGGCCCACCGCAGTAACCCGTCCTTTGTGGTACTGTTAGCTAACTAGGCAATAAAAGAGCGTCGAGGACTAGAGGGATTGAACCAGACCAGCTTTCTCCATGATAACTGTCGGACTTCTTCCTCTTAGCAAGTTCCCGGCGCTCCCAATTCTGAATGAACCAGGTGGAGTCGATTTCCATATTGCTAGACCAGCAACAGAAGGATTTGGCATTAAGGAGCCACACAAGTGAGCTTGAATACTAACTCAATCATCAGACCCCACGGTTGGCCAATGCCAAGCTAAGTCTTGAATCACATTTTGCGCCTTTGCTTGAAATGACAATGCAGAATCATATACAATTCTAGCAGGAAAATGAACAAGCAGAGGACCAACAGGATGCCAGTCACCATGCCAAGGGAAAACAGAAGAACAATCACCGCTTGCATGTTTCGAATGAGGTCTAAAAACCTCTCTTAATTTCTAGATTTTCCTCCCAAACATAAGATGCATCAGCAGGGATCTTCAAAATCCAAAAAAGAGACCCTTTTTAAGCTTATAAGCCTTTAGTCAAGCCACCCATATAGACCATGCCTGAGCAAATATCAGCCACAAGCAGCCATAATACAAGCTTTATTCCACCATTCTAATCTCTTAAGGCCTTCTAATCTTCCCTCTTTCTTAAGCAACAGGTGTGTCAAGCCCCCTTCTGAAAAACCAGCACACTAAGAAACGTGACAGATTTTACTTGAGCATTGAATATGGTCCACTTGTTTAAATGTTCGTTTACACTTTCACCACATCATCTGGCGTGTCAATTATATGGGCCCATCCTAGTGCACCCCGCGTTGCTCAAAGACATCCCGGTACTCATATGAGTGGAGATCTACTCATGAATGTTGTGTGAGCAGACTTTTTTGAAGCAACTAAACTTGAAGAATATTGACTTCTAACGCAAGTTGGCCTCCCACAGTGTAATAATTGACAAATGCCTTATCCATATTAAAGCCATTCATCCATATCTCTGGCGATGGACCTTTTTTGCACAGTGTGAATATTACACGTAACCCTTCCTCCATGCATGCACGAGGAATTATTCCTCCATTTGGAAGTCCGTTTTGATCTTGCACGTCTCTGTGAGAGAGAGAGAGAGAGAGAGAGAGGTTTTGGATGAGGCATATTGACTCGATCGATGAGGACCTCCAAAGATGTTATATTCGTGGCTTTGAAATATGATCTTCCTGTATTTCTTTTCAAGAACTCTATAAATAGGTACATTTGGTAGAACTGCATGGACACACAAGCAGCAAAGTAAATCAAAGAAGGAGAGGTCTAACATGAGGATGAGAGCCCTGCTTTGATAGCCAAGGATGACTTGCCTACTCTGAACTCAGATTGGTCCGTGCATCAGCAAGTCGATGTTCGAATACTCATCATACGGTCACACTGGTTGGCTCCAGGCAGTCTCCTTGGCTAGTCAGAGCATCTCTTGTCTTTCATGTTAGGTTTGTTCTTCTTGTTTAAGTGAGTCCTCAAGTTATTGAAGTCTCTCACTCCTTTTGGCAATCCATACTGAGGAAGGGAGGCCTTTCATGACGAGAAGAGTCTTTTGTTTAGTAGCCAAGAATGACTTGCCTGAAATCTTACAAAGAGCCTTCACTGAAGATGACCATAATCTGAATAGGAAAGTTTTTGTGATTATGTAGGCAGTCAATCTTGGCTAAGTTGACAGTCTCTTCTCGTTCATGCTAGGCCTTCTCTTCTTCCTTGAATATTGTCATATTCCTAACGTATTTATGTGTACAGTGGACTAGTTGACTCGTCACATGGAAACATGGTCAAGTCATATGTGTTCAAATTAAACTGTATAGAACAACTCACCATGATATAAAATATATATATATAAAAACAATATTTCACTCTTGACCCAATAATCACTTATAAACTCATTTTAAAATCATATATAGAAACATCATGATAATCGATGCGAAAGTGCAAAGTGGTCCGTATCAAAGGTCAATCTCATGTATATTTTGATATTTTTAACGTAGACTAACTAAGTAATCATTAGGTGAAAGTTGAAGTATGCTTTTGATATTTTCCCGCATCTACTTAGGAGATTCAAAACTAAATTGTGGGACAATTGCAAATTCACAAAAAACCTTTCCAAGAAATCAATTCTAAATTGATTAAATCGGCAAAATCACAAATCACATGATCACAAAGTTATTAAATCTTTTCAATAAAAATCGCTAGCCCAAGCCCATTTGGCTGTCATCCAATTACCAGAAGAATATCACATTGAATTGGCAAAAATCATGTCGAAATTACCAATCACCAATCACCAAGTCCAAGTTTCTCGATGATGATCAATCCCATCACGGTGGCAATACAAATGAAGATGATTGCTATGGCATCAACCTGTCAAATGAGGATAGAGACCAGTAGAGGAAATTACTAATTACTAATTACCAAAAGAGACAAAGACTGAAGAAGACAAAAAATGTATTTTTTTTTTAAAACACCATCATTTTCCATTTGAAGAGAAAAATTTGAAGATGTTGCTACCTTGAAGATGCTGCTGCTGAAGATTCGTCCAAGACTTTAAAAAAAAAAAAAAAAATTACTATTCACTTCGTTGAAGCTTGTTAAAGTTTTGCCTATAAAAGGGAGAGCAGAGTAAGAAGGAAGGTATCACTTGCTTTCAGTTCACTTCCGCTCTTATGATCTTGCCTTCTTGCATCCTAAAAACCTCCTTTGATCACAACCCTTTCATTTTACCCTTTGATCACTTATAATTACTTTTCAAGCACTTGTAATCACCCCTTGATTACTTGTAATTACTTCTTCAGGATATTTCCAATCACTTCTAATCATCTCCAATTATTTGTACTAATTGTCGAGTAAGTTTTCTATGACTCAATAATATAACCAACCAAGTTTTGGCTGGTATTATCAATTCATATTATTAGTCTTCTTTTACTTGTGCTTTAAGTGGGATCTCTACTCAAGCGTGGGCTACCGCCCTTGTAGAAGGTTACATTTTCTTTTATTAGGCATATCAGTAGGATCTCTGCTCGAATGCGAACTACCGCCTCTACGTGAGATCACATTATTAATTTAATTACTTTCAATTACATTTCATATCATTTTATGATTGAAATCATAATTAACTTAATTTTCATCTAGACTTCATTTCTTCACTTTGTTCGTTTCTTATTTATTATCACCATAACTCTTGAATTAATATACTTCATATTAGATAACTTCATAGAATTCGCAGATTTCTACAATTATATCAGAGATATAGAACCTATAGAATTTTTTCACATAATACCTAGATCAAACAAACATAGACGTTTAGATTGGATCACTAATCACTTAACAATTTTCTATGTATATTGAAATAACTCTATGTTCATTTCTATCCTTATATAGAATTCCAAATCCTGAGGGCATAGATATATATATAAATGTTCAGAGAATTTTTATTATAATTTTTTAATTTCGCCTTCAGCTGAATGCATTTAAGAAAGTCCATCCCTTTGCAAATTGCAAGTAACTCTAAGCGTGGGCTGGTCCTTCCGTAAGATTGGTTCATTGATCCTAATCTCATTATTCGATTCTCTCAATCGAAGGAGACTTGAATCACATAGGTGATTGAAGCCTGATTGACCTCATATTGGATCGATTGGATCCGCATGAATCGGATTTGTAGATAGTGTGAACACAAATTCTCATATGAGACATTGTCAGTGACTTGCATGAAATATCATTCGTAGTGAATTTGAAAAAAAATAGAGTATTTGGATAACGACAATGTCAGTGTGTCCATGCATGGAATAGTTGCGAAGTTCACTCTAAGAGCATGTTTTAGAGTTTATGCAATACACCGAACATTAGCGATGTTTGTGATATATATCAAACTGATGCGGTCAGAGTTTGATGAAGTTAGGATAGATGGGTACATAAAATTGAAGTTGAGTTCAACTTCAAAATAGTCTCTATTTCAAGCTGGAACTGGACTTGAAGCTTAATAGATTTTGTGATTTAGACCATGGAAGCGTGGATAACCAATTTAAAAGACAATTTAATATTATTTCTTAGGTCGATTCTCTGGCGGACGGTTTTACCATTCAATTCCAAAAGTTCAATTTTTCTTTTTTGTGTTGATAGATTTCTGAAAATTGTGATGAGTGCCGAACACTATTGATAAATAGAATTATCTTTACCTTATTTTCGGACAACATATTGGTAAGAGCAAAAGTCGCACTTAATATTTTGGTGGTTGGTCAATTATAGACTAGAGGTTTTATTTTGGTCTTGGAGTATTTGTTTCAAAAAGCCCCAATCGGATCTCGAGCTTGGCATCAACGGATTTCAAGTGCTAAAAATGCAACGTGGCTCCAAAGTAGAATATTTGGTCATTTGCCACATACTCTTAAATTCGACCCATAGGGGAGCTCAAGATGTGATTGGAGATTCTTTTAAGATCTTGATTCTCAATTAACCAAATTAAATACCTTACATCCTTAATCAACTAATAGCCAATTTTTAACTTTGTTTATGAACTTATTTCGAAAAATTGGTACTTTGCAAGATACTTTTATAAAGATATCAGTAAGTTCTATTCTCCGATAATTCAGATTTTATTCACAAGAAATCACATAGCAGGCTGAACAATCCTGCTACGAGCTCAATACAATCATTAAGTCCCCAGTAGCAACCCAATTTTATGCCTTTCTATGGACACCTTTCTTTGAACATTCAAACAAATTCCAATCTTTATCTCTATTGAATCTCTTGATTTGAGTAGAATTGAGGAAGAGCTTCCAGCAAAGAGGAGTTATTAGACGACTATTCCTAGCACTCAAGTACAGAAAAGAAAGGCACAACAGACGGGGAATGCCTTTCCTCTAAAGACAGAAAAAGCCAACTGTAGTAACCAAAATGAAGCTGCAGGAACACTATCTACAAGATGAAGCTGCAAAATGGCCCATCAATCTTGCAGATAGAAATAGAGAACATCTAGAAAAGAAAGCGGTTCCTGTCTTCATCGGGAGCATTACAAGAACAACAAATGTGGAGAGATCTGCGTGGCCCACTGTAATAACCTGTCCTTTATGGTAGCTAACTAGGCAATTAAACAGTGTTGAGGAATAGACGGATTGAACCAAACCAGCTTTCTCCATGATATCGTTTGGACTTCTTCCTCCTAGCAAGTTTTGACGCATTCCTGATAGTTAATGTACCAGGTGGAGTCGATTTCCGACTTGCTTGATCAGCACCAGAAGGATTCGGAATTAAGGAGCCACACAAGTGAGCTCGAATCCTAACTCAGTCATCAGACCTTGCGGTTGGCCAATGCCAAGCTGAGTCTTGAATCACATTCTGCACCTTTGCTTGAATTGACGATGCAGAATCATAGACAATTCTAGCAGGAAAATGAACAAGCGGAGGACCAACAGGATGCAAGTCACAATGCCAAGGGAAAACAGAAGAACTATCACTTGTTACATGTTTCAAATGTCGTTTAAAAACATCTCTTAGTTTCAAGATTTTCCTCCCAAACATAAGATGCAGCAGCAGGGATCTTCAAAGTCAAAAAAGAAACCCGTTTTTAAAGCTTATAAGCCTTTAGCCAAGCCACCCTTGTAGACCATGCCTTGAGCAAATATCAACCACAAGCAGCCATAATACAAGCTTTATTCCACCATTATAATCTCTTAAGGCCTATTAATCTTCCCTCTTTCTTAGGCAACAATTTAGGTGTATCATGAACCCTTTTGAAAAATTGGCACACTAAGCGATGAAACAGATTTTGCTTGAGTATTGAATATGGTCCACTTATCTAAATGTTCGTTTACACTTTTGCCACATTGTCTGGCGTGTCAATTATATGGGCCATTCTTAGTACACCCACATTACTCAAAGACATCGCGGTACTCATACCAGTAGAGATCTACTCGTGGATGTTGTGAGAGAAGACTTTTTTGAAGCAACTAACTAGAAGAATATTGACTTCTAACGCAAGCTGGCCTCCCACTGTGTGACAATTGACAAATGCTGTATCCAACTTAAAGCCATTCATCCATATCTCTGGCGATCGACCTTTTTTGCACAGTGTGAATATTGCAAGTAACCCTTCCTCCATGCATGCGTAAGGAATTTATTCCTCCATTTGTAAGTCAGCTTTGATCTTTCCCATCTGAGAGAGAGAGAGAGGTTCTAGATGAGGCATATTGACTCGATCGACCAGGACCTCAAGATGTCATATACATGGCTTTGGAATCTGCCTTTGTTCCTTTTCAAGCCCTCCATAAATGGGTGCATCTGATAGAACTAAATAGACACACAAGCAGCAAAGCAAATGAAAGAAGGAGAGGTCTAACACGAGGACGAGAGCCTTGTTTTGATAGCCAAGAATGACTTGCCTTCTCCGAACTTGATTCCTCCATGCATCGCCGAGTCGATGTTCGAAAGCTCATCACAATGGTCGAACCAGTCGGTTCCAGGCAGTCTTCTTGGCTAGTCAGAGCATCTCTTGTCCTTCATGTCAGGTTTCTTTTTCTTGTTTAAGCGAGTCCTCAAGTTATTGAAAGTCTCTCACTTCTTATGGCACTCCATACCGAGGAAGTGAGGCCTTGCATGATGTTAAGAGTCTTTTGTTTAGTAGCCAAGAATGACTTGCCTGAATTCGTTCGAAGAGCCTTCGCTGAAGATAATCATGAATCTGTATATGAAGCCTCGTGCGATCATGCGGGGAGTCATTCTTGGCTAAACTTGACAGTCTCTTCTCGTTCATGCTAGGCCTTCTCTTCTTCCTTGAATATTGTCCTTGGCTTTCCTCTATG
Source organism: Eucalyptus marginata (assembly GCA_014182565.1). Taxonomy (NCBI): domain Eukaryota; kingdom Viridiplantae; phylum Streptophyta; class Magnoliopsida; order Myrtales; family Myrtaceae; genus Eucalyptus; species Eucalyptus marginata. The sequence goes on along the minus strand of CM024593.1, from coordinate 25,658,525 downwards.
CTATGCTTCGTTGATTGCTAAGCCCAAGAAGGTTTGTGAAATTCCTTGGTTTCATAGATTGATTTAGAAAATATTTTTTAAAAATAATTGATTATATCACTTTAAATAATAAGTTAATAAAAATATTTTCATTATCTATAACAATTTATGTCCAAATATTTTTGTAGACGATGCATATATTTTTCGTTCATTCATTTTTATAAGTGATATAAGCGATTAATTTTAGGAAAATATTTTCCAAATCATTCATTTTCTTCGAAACAAATACACCTTAATTCAACAACAAAAAAAAGAATAATTAATCCTGTCTAGTATGAAAGGAACTACTTGCAAATGTATGGCATTTTGATGAAAATTAAATATCTCCCCATATTCGGTGCAAATGAAGATGGAATGAGAAATCAACTATCCGTTTCATGCAATCTCCGGTCATAGTTCATGTGACATTCAAAAAAGACATCTTATGCATCATCAATATCCCACGTGGCATCAATGATAAACTTTATAAAATTCAAAACGATGCCTTTTAATAGTTGCGATACATAATTGTCTTCTTACGAGAGTGATTGGCCCGAAAAATCACCTCAAAATGTCTTGAATGGTAAAACATAATCACTTTCTTAGTCCAACTTATATATCTCCATAGAGGCATTTCGAATAATTTTCTCTTCATATTAGTCGCAACTTTCCCTTTTTTTCCCGCACACCGTTACCAAACCCTCCTTTGAAAATTGTTTCCCAGCATTTATTTTATTCATCTTTTTATAAAATCGTTTCCTAATCCCCTCAGTCAATACCTAACCATAGAACAGAATGACCCGACCCGAAAAGGCCCATGAAAGTGGGCCCTAGAACTATGACCCGAATGCGGCAAGCCCATTTCCATCTTTAAAAGGGAGAAGGAGACGCTTTCGTCTCTCTGGCTCGCCATTGACTTACGCAGGAGAACCTCTCGAGACCTAAAGGCCACCCCCTCCGCCCCGACCCGCGACGACGGAGATGGCGAATCCGATCCCGCTCTCGGCGGTCTTCGCCGCCGTCCTGGCGCTCCTCCTGCTGGCGCCGTCGTGCCTCGCCGCCACCGACGTCCCGTTCATCGTCGCCCACAAGAAGGCCTCCCTCAAGCGGCTCAAGTCCGGCGCCGAGCGCGTCCTCGTCTCCATTGACATCTACAATCAGGGATCCTCGTGAGTTTCTCATGTCCCTCGGATCGAATCCGTCGGTGATCTACTGGATTGATCTAGATTTGATGCCTTTTTCTCGGTCGGTGCTTCGGGATGGTGGTAGATCTTGTGGTTCTGATTTCCATTTGATTTGAAATACTTATCTTTTCTGGCTTGAATTGCTTCGGTTTAGCAGCTTTTTCGGTTCTCTTCCGGTGCTCGAAGGTAGAGGAGTTAGGGGCCTAATCTTTTGCATGTGTTATTTAAGTATGTATGAAACTGTCAGTGCAATTCTAGACAGCAATGCGACATGCAATTGGCGGACTGGCAGTTTCGAATTTGATTTTGCTCTCGTGGTTGATTAGGATTGTAGTGTCTTCTTGTTGGTTCACACTTGAGCGATTGGTCAATTGGATTTGCACTTTTTAAGTTGAGATTGGCCAAAATGCGTGCCGGTGATTAGGCTCACTGTGGTAGGGGTATATAGGCTTTAGAAATTCCAGTAACATTAATTACAGAGTCGATGAAATTGTGCGTATGATCAATCTAAACTCATCTGATATTTAAGCCTTAAAGCTGAAGCATGATGCGGAAATAAGTCCTAAAATATTGTTGAAGTCCTTTTCATGTTCGGATCATCGAAAGATTTCTCTCTGAGTTTAATTTCTCTTGCTTTCATGTGTTGAAATTTAGGTAAACGGAACTTATCTCTTCAAAAAGTAAACAGAATTGTGTTGGACATGTCATTGAAATGAAGCCATTTGAAAATGCCATTCATTGTATTGCTAATTAGTTACATGGGTTGCTGATAGGGTGAGGAGCATTTGGAACTGTCAGGAAAGAAAAATCTGAGATATATGGCTCAGTATATTATATACCTTGCATGCGCATGCTATATCCATTGTCTACATGTGTTTCCAGTGAAACAGCAATATCTGGGAACATCACTTTTCCAAAATCTAAAAGGGAAGATACCAGATTGTTGTAATTAAAATTGTGACCTCTTTTGGCATATCAATTTCCTAAACACTGATAAAATTCAGTCTCACTTATAGATAAAGCTGGTCATCGTATCAGTACATGTTTCTAAATTTTAAGTTGGCTGAGAGGGTATTGCAGGAGATCTTATGATCAGATGAAAGATAAATTGCTCTGTTTTCCCTGTGGAATATGTTTGATCTTTGTATTTATTCTTGCTGGCCATTGTCTGTATATTCAGTTGACTAACAATCTTTGCCATCCATTGAGATTTATTCTGATTTTTGTCTGCACAGGATCGCCTATGATGTAAGTCTTTCTGATGATAGCTGGTCTCAAGAAGTTTTTGATGTTGTCAGTGGCAACACATCTCAGTCATGGGAAAGACTTGATTCGTGAGTTCTGCCTTTAACAGTTTTTCTATTCTGCCTACTTTCTTTTATAGTCAATACCCATTTGGTATACCGCAAATATAGATTTTGTGTACCAGTCTCCTATGCAACTCAATAAAATTGGCATTAATGGGTGCAGTGGTGGTCTTCTATCTCATTCTTTTGAGTTGGAGGCGAAAGAGAAACGGATGTTTTTTGGTGCACCAGCAGTCATTAAGTTCCGTATCCCAACGAAGGCTCCTCTACAGGTCCGAAACCACAATAGTGCTGATGCTTCTCCTCCCCCCCGGGCTCCCTCTCCCTCTCCCTCTCTCTCTCTCTCTCTGCCCAGATGTGTTTTCCTCCATCTAATAGAAAATCCTTGCTTGTTTTTAGCTGGCCTACTCTACTCCTATACTGCCTCTCGATATCCTTGCAGAGAGAGCTCCTGAGAAGAAATTTGAGTGGGTAAGTTAAAGACTGACTACTGAATTCTAAAGATGGTAATTTATTGATTTGTGGAAAATTTCTTCTTTCTAACTTTGCCCCTTTTCTTTTGCATGGATTTATCTTATTCACCAACTGAATTTTGGCAGGCTAAGGTAAGACTTGTGTACCTTGCTCGTTTAGAATATCAGCTGTTTAATACATTAAATTTGATTAGGATAGTGTTTGAGAGATCAGCATCACCTTTTATTGAACTCTGCTTGGTTTTGTTCCCTTATTGCAGAGACTGCTGGCCAAATATGGATCTCTGATTTCTGTGGTCAGTATTGTAGTTCTGTTTGTGTACTTGATCGCTACCCCGTCAAAATCCGGTGCTGCCAAGGGTAGCAAGAAGAGGCGGTGAAGCTGAAAGTTTTGCTCCCGAGATAGCCTGAGGCAAGGCCAGATCTTCAGCTCACAGGAATGTTTGTCTGTGTTTACCTTTTTAGAAAGAAGAGATCTACTATTGAGATAGTTTTAGTAAGTGATAGATGAACCAATTTATCCTTCGAGAGGCATGGCACGAACCACTGCTAATTTTGTGTTTATTTAGTTTACACCTTTACGGTTCTAATGGATTATCAATTTTGGATTGAGCGTTTATGTGCTGCGTCCATGTGCTGTTGTATCTTATTTCTGCGTAAGTAGGCTTGGACATTTGATTATTCTGTCATTACCCCATAGGTTGCCATCTTCATGAATAAATGCCATGCCACGTGATTACCCCCTTGAAATTTGTGGCTAAGAGCGGTTGTGATTGGTCACGGGGTGATCTTTTGTTGTGGGATAAATATTACCAGAAGTTTGGAAGCCTAGTCTTTATTACAATGTTGAAGCTTCCAACTTGCCACTAAAGTTTGAAGGGTAATACTGTAGGGGTGTCAACGGTTCAGTTAACCGTTTCGATTTTTAGGGGTGTTAACGGTTCGGTTCGGTTTTGGTTTTTGAAAAATCAAATTGAACCGTTAAGAAAAATCTTCGAACCGAACCGAAATTTCGGTTCGGTTTTTGGTTTTCAGCTTTTTTTCCGTTTTTTTTTTTTTTTTTTTTTCAATTCTCTTTTTTATTTTCAATTTTTTTGTTTTTTTTATTCCCTAAATATTCTTCTTCCTTGCGTTCTTCTCCGTCCCCGAACAACGCCTGCAGCTTCCCGTTTCACCGAAACAGGCTTTCCTCAAATCTCACCCAAAAACACCACGGCCGAAGCATCTAGCACCCACACCGTCACCGAACCACCACCCTCTGCCGGTCGTTCCCTCCGACCGGTGTCAACTACCACCAGCAGACTACTTGGCTCGGCTTCCACTGAGCTTGGCCGGGAAGATAGAACTTGGCCCCATCGATCGAGCACCGTTCGAGGTAGCCCTGATGTCGACATCTTCCAACGCCCACCTATGCCAACACCGTTAACTTTCCCTTTCCTCGAACCGTCCACGACCAACCCACAAAACCAAAGAAAATCTATGTGGATCTAGCCTAGACAAAATGTTGAACATCTAGGGTGCGCCCACGAAAAAGCTAACGAAAGCTCAATCGGGAGATCAATCAACAATCCAAGCAGAAACAACAACCAAGCAAAGTCTAGAGACAACAAATCACAGCCCACCGGGGTCGTGCTGAAACTCGGGCGAACCGAAGAGCCGCGAGCTTCAATCCGGCGAGCCGAAAAACGGAGCAAAAGGAGCTAGTTTGTGCACTCGGGTGACAGGGCCCTACTCGGCTAGATGAAGGCGGCCAGCAGGCGGGCCCGAGACGGATCGAACCGTGGCCAGCTGCCCTGGCGACACTTCTTTGACGATGGTCGGCTTCAGGATCAGCTCGGGCTGCGAGTCCTGCATCTTGGTGAGCGACGCGAATGCCCTGTTCGGAGACGGGCACGCGCGGAAAGAGGATGAGCAATCGTGGGTATGGCGAGAAGGTGGGCGGAAGGCGGTCGCTTCAAGGCCGGAGGGAACAGGAGCAAGCGCGGCCGTCGGTCTCAGCTTCCATGGCGTCACCAAGTTCATCTCTTTTTCCTAGGTGTAGTGTAGTAGAAACGGGAGAGGACAGATTTTATTGGTTTTTGTGGTTTGTTCGGTTCGGTTAACGATAAAAACCGAACCAATAAAAAATATTGGTTTTTAATGAGAACCAAACCAAAAAATTTGAATTTTTTGTTCGGTTCCTAACAGCCCTAGGTAATAGATACTTGAATTTTGCAATGTGGGCATTAGAAGGGTAGAAACTGTTTTCAAATTACCTTTTTACCCACATTACCCACTGGAAACAGCGCTCCCCTCGATTTGCAGGTTTTGAAATTTCTCTGATTATAAGTTGTAGTTTTAGGTATATTAATTTTATGGATATTGTTGTGGTAGATAAAGAGTAAATCGCGACACGAAAAGTTGAGCCGATAGTTGTTTTTCGTGAATCCGTACTTAGACATCGTTTTGCGGATATGTGAGTGGAGTCATATTAGACTAAGCCTACACGTACATATAATGGCGATGTTCAAGACGTAATCCTTCGTCTCTCTATCTCCGAACATTTATTATTAAGTCTCTTTTATTACTTTTAGGAATATAAGAAATTTTTCTGTAAATTAATCCCGCATTGGGTACTCGGAAAAAGAATGCATGACCATATGGAATATGTAGGGCTAAAATACAATGAATTAAACTCCGACAAACGGTCCGATTGGAAATGGCGCTCTGGAACATAATAAACAACAACCCGAGAAAATTACAAGGCCATATGAAGGAAATATATTCTGGGAGAGAATTTTATGCAGCGGGCGGTGGAGGAGACTGTTGTGGTACGGCAATTCCGGGTGCTACGAATGCGGAGATGCTCTCGGTCAGATGGCGAGTCGCCTTCTCGTGATTGACAAAGCCCATGAACCAGAAATCGTGCCCGTCGAACGTGACAATCTGAATGTACCTCTCCGATTGATTCTCTCTCATCACCACCGGGTTCACTGCACCAATTTGGCCCAGGGGCACCATCACCTGGCAAGTCAGAACGATTCGTGAGCTCATGGTCATGGTGACGTTTCAATATATTAGTCAAGTAGAACCAGTCTACACGATTCAACATTAGTATCTAGCGAGTTGCAGCCTATGCTTTTTACCTTGTAGTAGCTCCAAGTGACCTGACCGGACGGCGCGGTGAAGGATAAGGGGCGATCGCTACAGAAGGCGGCGTGAATGTTAGAGAGGTAGAGTGTCCCGGCGACCGGTCCGGTTGTCGTGGACAAGTAACATGCGAAAGTCTTCTTGAGCGTCTCGTTTGGATAGGTTGCGAAAGTCTGCTTGTAAAGAGGCTCGAACCCCCTCCCGTGATGGCCTTGGCTCTCAAGTTGACCTTCCCCATGCGGCTCCGGACACAGATGAGCTAGTTTTTACTGATCAAATCAAAATCTTTAGCATCATGTAGGTAAGCAAGATTCATTGTATTGACGAAGGAAACATTTCGAGAGGTGAATGAAACCAGAAAAGTTCATTGAAATATGCTTTATATTTTGATTGAGCAGTTTTCAACTTGAAAACGCATACTCATTAAAATATACATATTAGGAATTGTCGATTTTTATTGAAGCATGGAAATTTGCATCCGAAATGCTTGCATCATGTCTCCACGAACTACTCATCTCATCTTGTTTGACTTTGCTTCCTAACTGATAAATCAGCCAAATAACTTCACGATGAGGGCAATGATCCTTTCAGAATGAGCGAAGAGATAACCAAGGCAAAAGACAAAAGGCTAATGTTGAAGGTGCTTACGGTTTTGCCAAACGTTGGTGGCTACGTTCTCGGCCTTATGACTCCACGAGTTGAACATATGCAGGATGTTCTCCATAGGACTACTTCTTGAGCCTGATGATCTTTCGATCGGACTGTACTGGAGATAAGGATGATGGTAGGACTGAGCTTGAGCCTCAGTGGCTCCCCAGAAGGCAGCCTTCTTGTTATCAGGGTGAATCGTGGGAACGGCCGGTGTCCCCATCACATGAGTCCCCCATTTCTCTGCACTCTCTCCCTCGCAGGGGGGTTGAGATGAAGAAGAACATGACGCAACATATTGCGGAGGAGGAGGAGGAGGAGGAGAAGGAGGAGAAGGAGGAGATCCATTCTCTTGGATGCTTTTCGACGACTGTTCTCGGCGAATCGGGACTGCGGTTTCTTCCGCCGGGGGAGAAGGGTATGCGGAAGGGTGGTGAGGCGGTGCTGCTTTCGGCTCTTGGTGAAAAGGGTTGCTTTCATCTGTTGGTGTGGGAGCAGCTATGGATGGATAGAGAGGAGGTGATCCTCTCAGAGAGGATGGTTCTTGGTGAAACGGGTTGGTGTCCATCTCGTTCGATGGTGGTTCTTGAGAAAAGGGGTTTACCTCTTTTTCAGGCAGGGGATTGGGAGGGTACTGTTGTCGTGAATCTTGGTTGCTCGTGTTGCTCATGTTCTTCGGTTCGGAAGATGAGAACGAGGACAGACGAAGATCTGAAGTCCGATGGACGGTTTTTGGGATTGGTATTCAGGTGGGGACAAGGTTATATAGCTCCGATCGAGTGCTTATATACCGAAAAAGGATGCGTATGAGCGTGCGCCGATGAGAACGGTCTCTTCGTTTCTAGAAGGGAAATGACGAACTCCGTGGTCTTTACTATAATGGGGGGAGAAGAATTAGGAGCAGGTGAATGCTGACCATGAGACCATGATGTGTCCCGACCCGCCTTCTACGAAAGACGCCAGCGCTTGCTTAACCGCGTTGAATTTCTTGAATGTCGATATCTTCGTTCCTATGTTTGATTTCTGCCTAAGTTATTGCACCTGCGGAGGACTCGTCCTCGGTACTTGCGGTGGACTGGCAATAGCTTAATGCCGACTATCCTCTTAAACCGGTGCAAAATAAAAGGTGGTAAATGAAAGGCAGCAATATATTAAGATCGTTTCTTAGGGTGTACTAAAGTCAAATTTTTAACCGATTATATGACTGGTAAAATATGTTGCGATGTAATAAGTTTTTTTTTTCTTTGTTTAAACCAATGGTGATAAGTACATCCGTACATCGTCCAAATCCTCCGTGACCATGAAGTAAAGGAGAAAATATTTGATATCGTTGGGAATCCACCATGTCAAAATCCTATTCTATTAATCAGGTGACACGTGTTATTTAAGCCCCATCGCGCCAGAATCCTCTTACACCCTCACCCTCTCACCTCTCTTTCTTCCCTCTCTTCTTTTTTCTTTTATTTTTTTTCCTTCCCTTTCACTCCACCTCCCCACCATTTCAATCCTTCATCATCTAGCTCAAGCTCGATCGGTGAATTTGGGCCTCAAATTTTGGATCTAAGGTTGAGCAAGCTCTAGATTTGTGGTCGAGAGCTCAGCTCAACCTTGAATCTCAATTGATTCGAGGTCGACTAGGGTCGGCTTAGACAACAAACGAGGCGGGTAGAGGTGGCAACATGTTTTGTCGACATAGCATAGGGCCTTGACCTCCTGGCCAACACAAGTGCAGACACAAAGGGCGCTGGAGGAGTTGGACAAGAGGTGGCGACGCTAGAGGTCGGAGAAGGAGGCATAGATGAAGTGCCGTGCCTGAAGCGGCGGCAGCATGTCTAAGGTCAAAGAAGGGAACATGGGGTATGTAAAGGAGAGAGAAAGAGGAAGACCATGAATAGAGGGAAGAAGAAGGGGAAAAAAAACCAAAGGAAAAGAGGAGAGGGAAGAGAGAGGCCACAAAGTGAGGTTATCAAAGGGTTCTAGCACGGGGGGTCCAAACGACACGTGTGGCTCGATAAGTGGACTAGAATTTTTATGCGGTGAAATCCCAGGGGTGCCTGATATTTTCTCGAAATAAAGAGATGTCTTTTAATATTCATCTGCATTGGAGACCTTTGGCTTTAATTTGGGTTCTTCTACTTCTTTTTTATTTCCCCTGTTTCTCTTGTAATTTTTTATTCACTTCCATCGTTCCTTTCAATCTTGTGGGTTTGATATTGTAAAATCTGACCCCTTTTCTCATTGGGCGAAGGATGAGAGAGAGAGAGAGAGAGAGAGAGAGAGAGAGAGAGAGTTTAAGTATGTATAGCAAACAGAAAGTATAACACACAAGCAATCTCAAAAACACCGAACTAGAAAAACAATAAATTAACACCGACCAAAAACAACGGGCATGATTTTGATTGCCATACCTTCAAGTCATTCATAAATTGCAAATACCATTCTTAAGCAAAATTGGCAGACACGTGACTATCCAATTCACCCACACCTGCCCCTTATTGAGTCCAAATTTTCTCATCTGACTCACATACAAAGAATATTTCATGGATCAATATACAATATCGCAGACACGTTGTTGAAACCAATATGCTTTAACAAAGGAAAGACACAAGTTCTAGTTGGCAAATAATCACCCATATTGCCTAAGAGCTCAAGCAGGTTCAGTAATCCTATCATTATTCCTTTCAACGAGGAGGTGTGAACAAATGATAAATGTCGATCTTGATCTCTCCACAGTCTAAGCCTTTGCAAGCACAGCAGGGGCAGCAGCAGGAGCAACACCACCGGTGGTTGGCCTAAGACAAAACAAAATGACTCATCAACAAACATAAGAAAATGCGATCCAAAGAACATGGAATATGCAGAGCTGCAGGTAAGAACTTACAGTCCCACGAAAACTTTAAAGGCGTCATAGATAGCCCACTGGGCCCCAGTAAGAGTTCCAATCATGGCAATACGGAGAGGAAGTCCACGAGTGAAGAGACCCCATAATCCTAGCTTTTGCACTGCCTGCACGACCACAGGAAAAGGGATCAGCACAGAAGCAGGGGCACTGGGGAAAATCAACTAATAAAGCAGGACAGAACACTCACATCACCAACGGTTGCCCCTCTGGCACTGTTGAGGAAGGAGACAAGGTTGTCAGCAGGATGAGACACAAGGGTACAGAAAACCCCGGCGACATATCCGCCAGCAAAACTCACGCCAAGCTGAAGACTTTTACTACACTGATCTTTAGGTCTGGGAATTGCGTGTTTATAAATTAGCTCCACAATGGTCTCAAAAGAAGCGAATTTCATCATTGTGTCTGCAGTAGAAAGCATTGTTAGACGACATTAATAGCTAACAAACACTAAGCTAACTTAAGAGAGTACAAGGACACGCTGGTGGATCAGATCAAAGTGCATTCTATAACCACATCTGGAGTACATACATCCCTCAACTGCCCCTGAATTATGCCAATACATATATAGCACAAGAACTCTTCCACTACCTTGACAACATGAAAATTGTGGGGGAAGCACACTTAGAAACTTTCGAAAGGCTCGGCTTCTCTCTCATCAAGATAATGATGCATACGCTAATAACTGACACGTGACAACTAAGACTCCACACCAAAATGAATTAAGGAGCACATGCATGCCTCCACAAGGCTCACCGGGGAAGCAGGACTAATTCACAGTCAAAACCCAGGCTGACGCTGCAACCCATCTAATTCAAGATATTCCACTCACAGATGCTATCGCAATGCAATTAAGCTCTAGCCAACTGAAAGTAATTTTGGTGCAAACAGTAAACAAAACTACAGGAACCGACCTTTTCCTGGTAAAAGAAACGAGGGATTGCAAGATGCATGAGACTTAAGTATGAAGCAACTGACACGACACAAGGACAAACTACAAAAATGTTTAACCATTTCAAGGATTAAACAAGCAGCAGTGACTCAAGGTGAGTCCAAATGCCTACGAGTCATCTTTAAAGAATCGATTAGTTAGCTTGGCCAAGTACTGGCGTAAATGAAGCCCTCAGAGTCAATGTAATTGATTCAGACATAACAAGAAAGGCAGGGATCCTGTCCATTGTTAAAAATATAAACTTCTATTAAAACCGACTTAATTCTTGAAAACATGCGATAAACAAAACAAGAACAAGCCTTTTTTTCCTGCTTCACGGGACTAGCTGTGTGGACGCTACTATAATTTAAGCCTCAGATCAATCTATGCAGCATAAACATAAATAACAGAGCAACATGGGCAAAACCATCATACAATGAGCAAGCGGATGCGAGAGATCAGCTTAAAAACAGTCTGTAAGAACTATTTCAATAACATTGGAAGAAACAGAAATGTCAAGAAAACTTACATGGTATCTGACGACCCCAGAGAGGAACAATGCCCTTGTATAACCTATTTCCAAGCAAAAAGGATCAAGTTACCTACTGAGGGTTTGCATTGAATACTATTAAATCTCTTTGATCAACTAGTCAGCAAAATAGTTCTAAACATACCCAAGAGCACCCTCAGATTTAACAAACTTGGGAAATCCATCTGATAAACCCCTTGCAAAACCAGGCTGAGTTTGCACCCGGACCTTACAGCCTCAAATGGGCAGAGAGCGACATCTGCAATCACCTCAGCAGAGGCAGAGCCAGCAAGGTAGATCAAGGTCTTGTACTTCGATGCATACTCTGGTCCAGCAATATCAGAGTAGTATTTCTTGAAATATTCGTAGAATCCATACTTGCAGGCACCTTGAGCACTATAACCAAGTAGAGTAGGCGCCCAACCCCTGAAAAAGCCTCTCATTCCTTGCTCCTTCAGTAACACTCCGAAACCAGATGTGACGCTCTTGTACTTTAAAGGGTCAATCTGAAATTTCGGTGAAGATAACCTCAGTTTAAAATCTATATTTTTGTAATATGGAAGAACTTTGCAGCCAACAGTTGAAAAAAAGCACATGGAATACAGTCTGGAGTTTCCCAAATTCGTTTTGCACAAAAGAAGTAAAAAACATAGTGAGTATTCTTAACTAGCCTACAAGTCCAACATAGTACCCACTCATTTCAACAGGAATGAAGATGCCCAGCATCAAGGGAGAAAGAAACCCATGATGGAATAGAAATAAGTATTCTAGGAGCTTGTTTGGTAACATTATAAATGGTGTCTGATTCTATTCTTTTAATTCTTGAAAAAAAAAAAGAATAGAAATTTGTTTAGTAAATTTTTTGTTCTAAGGAACAGAACCAAAAAGTTAAAAAAAAAAAAAAATACTTCTTATTCTTAGGAACAAATTCCAGAATAATTTTTTTTTCTTTTGTTCTTTTCATTTTCTTTCCTTCTCTCTTCTCCTTTCTCATTGCAAGTCACCGGCCACAAAGATGGTGGGCGATTGGCTAGGCGAGGCTTCGGCAAGCCTCACCAGGCCAGGGTGAGGCCTAGCGAGGCCCGGCCTCATCGGTGGCCAAGCGAGCTCATCGGCTCCTAGCCACCAATGAGGCTCGACCTTTACCCAAATTTGGTGAGGCCAAGGCCTTGCCACAACACTTAACCTTGCCAAGCCAAGTGAGGTCAAGCCTCACCAATGGCCAAACAAGCTCATCCAACCACCAGCAAGGCTTAGCCTTGCCTAGTCAGTCACCAGGCATTGCCGTGGCCGGCTACCTACTAGAGAAGAAGAAGGCGAATGGAAAAAAAGAAAAAGAAAAAAAAAAATAATAAAAATAATAATAAAAAAATTCAAAAAAGAATTTGAGATTTGTGAATAAAATTTTTGAATAGTTACCAAACTTTTTCAAATGCTCAAAAACTCATCCAGGGAATAAAATAAAATAAAAAATCATTTTTATCAAAAATTATTTTCGAAAATAGAACAGTTATCAAACGCACTCTAAATTAACAGTGCAAGCTCATTAAAAAGCACACCTCATGTTGAAAAAGAATCTGTACCAGAAAAATTTTTATGACGGCCATCACGTGAAAAAAGGCAATACTACTTTGTGAAAACAAGATCTACACGGTCCCTTCCAATTAGGAACACAAGTAACCAATTCAATCAGTAACTCATGCCTTCTACAACTAGAGAATTGTCCCTGAGTAAGAGGATTCACAAGATTTATTTTCCAGTAAAAAGGTCGAGCATCGCACGACAAAGTGTTCATTGGAAAAGGAAATATAATCGCATGTCCAAACTAATACATCCCAAATGCTGATGCTCCGCTCATCTCAACACTTGCAGCTTCTATACAGCATGACAAACTTAATCAAGCACCACTGTTCGTTAATCTCCCGGAGAATCTGACTCCGGCCGCTGGTAAACACGAGAAAACGGCAGTTATATCAATCACCATCAAGAATGAGAACAAAAGAACAGACAGAAACACGCATACTGCTGTTTCCACATAGCAACGAGACTCATCACCATCTTAAAGATCTCATCAAATTCACATTTCGCGCAAGGTTAACAAAAGGCATCTAGCTGTTGACCTGCATATTGCACTTGACGAGGTCAAGCGGGGTGACGCCCGTGTGGGTGAGGCCGCAGCTGAGGGTGCCCCCGGCAGTACAAGCGGCGTAATACGCCGGCGAGTACATCTGGATCTTCCTCCCGGGCTCGCTCGGCGACGGGACCACAAAACTCCTCCGCTTCTCCACCGCGGACGTGGGGAAGGAGGGCGCAGCGGTGGGGCTCACCTCGGCGGCGAGGCCCCTGGACGAGGAAGGAGGCGCGTAGAGGAAGCTGGGGATCAGTGATCGGCTTGGGTTCTCCACGAGCGCCATGGCAAGCAACGGGACGGCGATCGCTCGGAGAGTGCGCGAGCGAGAGAGAAAAATGGCGGGGTGCGAATCGTGGAGTTTCGTCGATTTGATATGGCGTGCTGCAAATATTCGGATTCAGTTTTTTCCGTTACGGCGTTCTTATTGGACAGTCTCCCCCAAGTTGCGTGACGAATTTAGACAGTACGAGGGTGACCCGCCTTTTCGGAGACGGCGAACGTTGAAGTCCGTGGTCCATTGAAAAATGGGGGAAGAAGGGTTATAGGGGCAGGTGAATGTTGACCATGACGATGTCTCCCGACTCGCCTTCTAGGAAATACGCCAGGCGAAAGCCGCCACGCCATTGCTTGACGGCGTTGAATTTCTTGAATGTTGATATCTTCGTTCGTATGTTTGCTTTCTGCCCAAGTTATTGCACTTACGAAGGACTCGTCCTCGCTAAGGGTGTCAAAAACTGGACTAAAAGAGAACTGAACAGAAAATCAAGCCGAACCAAAACATTCAAATTTTTTTTCGATTCAATTCTCTTTTGGTTTGGATAATATTGAAAACCGAAACTTTTTTAACAAATTCAGTTGTTAACGGTTCGGTTAACCGAACCAAACCAATAAAATCTATAAAAAAAAAAAAAATCTTTTATTTTAAAAAATCATTTTTAAATGTTTTCTTTTTCTTTTTCTTCTTCTTCTTTGTTAACCTATTGCAAGCCCAATGGTGGCCAGCAACTAGCTAGAGGCAAGCTGGAGCCTCGCATAAGGCTGGTGAGGCTTGAGCTCGCCAGATTCCGATGAGATCCGGCCTCGTTGGCTTGTGGCAAGGCTTCGCCTCACCTAATCAAGCAAAAGCCGAGCTCACTTGATGCCAGCAAGCTTGAGCCCCGCTAGATCCGACCACTTGGGCAAGGTTCAAGCCTTGTGGAAGGTCACCGACGTCGGCAGGCTCTAGCAACTTTGGTGAGGCTCAAGCCTCGCCTAACTTGTTGGATCTAGCGAGCTCAGCCTCCCCATAGGTTGGCGAGGCTCGACCTGGCTGAAATTTAGCGAGCTCAAGTCTTGCCGACCTACGGTGAGGCTCCAACTCGCCTCTAGCTAATCGCCAAGGTTGCCAATGATTGGCCAATGAAAAAGAAAGAAAAAAAGAAAAGAAAATGAATAAAAAATGTAAAAAACGATTTTTTTTTAAAAATTATTGAAAGGGGTGCGTGTAGGAAAAATTTTTCCTTATCGAACAATGGAAAATATATTTTCCTAAAAAATGACTTTATGAAAAATATTTAAAAAAAAAAAACCATATTTTCCGTGAAATGAACGGAGCATTAATAAAATGTTAATTTGCTTGGGCTTTAACATTTGTTTCACTAATTTTAGACCACCCTACCATTTCATAATTTGTCTAGTTTACAATTAGAAAATTAAGATAATATAAAATTCATTCATTTTTTTCGCAATTAAAATTCATTTGTCGGTACCGTTGATATTTCTAATTATATCCGCGGAGATATGCAAGACTAATTCTTCTCTAAGCCCATTATGCAAATTCATAATACAAATGGATTGTGTCCTCAAGCCTTCATTATCTAATTAGATTTCATGCAAAAAATAAGGATTTCAATGTCTTTTAAAGTGATAAAAAATTTAAGTAAAATGCTGACATTTAGGTAATTGAATTGCTACGAAATTTAATATTGCATTTTATTTATTTCCATGTAGTAGCATTCGCAAAATTGTTTTCATTTGGAAAAATAATAGCGATATATTGAATTTATTTTCACCTAATTAAAAAAATAAAATTCTTATGAAAACCAATGAAGTTTTTATCTTGTTGATCAAAAAGACAATTTGATTGGAAAATTAATTTTACAATATATAACAGAAAAAAAAAACCAAAAAAAAACACAAACATAAATGAAAGTAAAAACCAAAAAGCTGAACCAAACCAAATCAGGATTTTGGTTTGGTTTGATTTTGATTCTGATCAAATTTCAGTTCAGTCTAATGAATTTCCTTATCGGTTTGGTTCGATTTAATTTTCCATAAAAACCAAACTAAATTGAACCACTTACACCCCTAATCCTTGGTACTTGCGGAAGACTGGCAATAGCTTAATGCCGACCATCCTCCTAAACTAGTGATAAAACAGAAGGCGGTAAATGAAAGACAGCGCTATATTAAGATCATCTCTTACGGGTTTATTAAGGTCACTTACCAATTATATGACTGGTAATATATCTTGCGATGTCATAAGCTATTTTCCTTTGTTAAAACTAAAGGTAGCAAGTACATTCGCACATCAAGCATCGGTTGACATCTTAACCAAGATCGAGAGCCGTAAGTGATCAGGAAGTAAAGAGACGTCCTCAAAACTCTTCAGCATTCTAGCTCACCGGCTTTAATTTGGGTTCTTCTACTTCATTTTATTTATTTGTTATTTTCCCTTTCTTTCTTTTGATTTCCTTTTCTATTCACTTCCATCATTCCTTTAAGTCTTGTGGGATTGATCCTGTAAAATCTGAACCCTTTTCTCTTTGGGCGAAGGGTGAGAGAGAGAGAGTTTTAAAGTATGTATAGCAAACAAAAAGTACGACACACAGAAGCAATCTAAAAAAAAAAAAAAGAACTAGAAAAGCAATAAATTAGCACCGACCAAAAACAACAGGCATAGTGCCATACCTTCAAGTCACCCATAAATTGGATATACCATTCGTAACCAAAATTGGCAGACAAGTGAATGACCCGTCCAGCCACACCTGCCCATTATTGAGTTCTAGGCTACAATATTGATTGGGTCCAAATTTTCTCATCCCACTCATACAAAGAGTATTTCATGAATCAATACATGTTGTGGAAAGCAACATGCTTTAACAATGGAAAGAAACAAGTTCTAGTTGTCAAATAATTACCCGTATTGCCTAGGAGCTCAAGCAGTTTCAGTAATCCTATCATTATTCCTTTCAACGAGGAGGTGTGAAAAAAAATGATAAACGTCGATCTTGATCTGTCCACAATCTAAGCCTTTGCAAGCTCAGCAGGGGCAGCAGCAGGAGCAACACCACCAGTGGTTGGCCTAAGACAACACAAAATGACCCCTCAACAAACATAAGAAAATGCGATCCAAAGAACATGGAATATGCAGAGTTGCAGGTAAGAACTTACAGTCCCACGAAAACTTTGAAGGCGTCATAGATCCCCCACTGGGCCCCAGTAAGAGTTCCAACCATGACAATACGGAGAGGAAGTCCTCGAGTGAAGAGACCCCATAATCCTAACTTTTGCACTGCCTGCGTGACCACAGGAAAAGGGATCAGCACAGAAGCAAGGGCACTGGGGAAAATCAACTAATAAAGCACGACAGAACACTCACATCACCAACAGTTGCCCCTCGGGCATTGTTCAGGAAGGAAACAAGGTTGTCAGCAGGATGAGACACAATGGCACAGAAAACTCCGGCGACATATCCGCCAGCAAAACTCACGCCAAGCTGCAGACTTTTACTACACTGATCTTTAGGTCTGGGAATTGCGTGTTTATAAATTAGCTCCACAATGGTCTCAAAAGAAGCAAATTTCATCATTGTGTCTGCAGCAGAAAGCATTGTTAGATGACATTAACAGCTAGCAAACACTAAGCTAACTTTAGAGAAGTATAAGGACACGCTGGTGGATCAGATCAAAGTGCGTTCTATATTCACATATGGAGTACATAAATCCTTCAACTGCCTCTGAATTATGCCAATACATATATAGCACAAGAATTTTTCCACTACCTTGACAACATGAAAATTATGGGGGAAGCACACTTAGAAAGTTTCAAAAGGCTCGACTTCTCTGTCATCATGATAATGATGCATAACGCCGATAACTGACAAGTGACAACTAAGACTCAACACCAAAATGAATTAAAGAGCACATGCATGCCTCCACAAGTCTCACTGGGAAAGCAGGACTAATTCGCAGTCGAAACCCAGGCTGAGGCTGCAACCCATCTAATTCAGGATATTCCACTCACAGATGCTATCGCAATACAATCAAGCTCTAGCCAACTGAAAGTAATTCTGGTGCAAACAATAAACAAAGCTACAGGAACCGACCTTTTACCGGTAAAAGAAATGAGGGATTGCAAAATGCATGAGACTCAAGTATGAGGCAACTGACACGACACAAGGACAAACGACAAAAATGTTTAACCATCCTTTCAAGGATTAAACAAGCAGCAGTGACTTAAGGCGAGTCCAAGTGCCCACGAGTCATCCTTAAACTATTCATTAGTTAGCTCGGCCAAGTACAGGCGTAAATGAAGCCCTCAGAGTCAATGTAATCGATTCCAACATAACAAGAAAGGCAGGAATTTTGTCCATTGTATAAAATATAAACTTCTATTAAAACCGACTTAATTCTTGAAAACATGCAATAAGCAAAACAAGAACAAGCCTTTTTTTTCCTGCTTCACGGGACTAGCTGTGTGGACTCTACTATAATTTAAGCCTCAGATCAATCTATGCAGCATAAACATAAATAACAGAGCAACATGGACAAAACCATCATACAATGAGCAAGCGGATGCGAGAGATTAGCTTAGAACAGTCTGTAAGAACTATTTCAATAAGATTGGAAGAAACAGAAACGTCAAGAATACTTACATGGTATCTGACGACCCCAGAGAGGAACAATGCCCTTGTACAACCTATTTCCAAGCAAAAAGGGTCCAGTTACCTACTGAGGGTTTGCATTGGATACTATTAAATCTCTTTAATCGACTAGTCAGCAAAATACTTTTAAACATACCCAAGAGCACCCTCAGATTTAACAAACTTGGGAAATCCATCTGATAAACCCCTTGCAAAACCAGGCTGAGTTTGCACCCGGACCTTTACAGCCTCAAATGGGCAGAGACAGACATCTGCAATCACCTCGGCAGATGCAGAGCCAGCGAGGTAGATCAAAGTCTTGTACTTCGATGCATACTCTGGTCCAGCAATATCAGAGTAATATTTCTTGAAAAATTCGTAGAATCCAAATTTGCAGGCACCTTGAGCACTATAACCAAGTAGAGTAGGCCCCCAACCCCTGAAAAAGCCTCTCACTCCTTGCTCCTTCAGTAACACTCCGAAACCAGATGTGATGCTCTTGTACTTTAGAGGGTCAATCTGAAATTTTAATGAAAATAACCTCAGTTTAAAATCTATATTTTTTAACAAGGAAGAACTTTGTAGCCAACAGTTGAAAAATTGCACATGGAATACAGTCTGGAGTTTGCCAAATTCGTTTTGCACAAAAAAGGTAAAAAAACATAGCGAATACTCTTAACTTGCCTACAAGTCCACCATGGTACCCACTCATTTCAACGGGAATGAAGATGCCAGCATCAAGGGAGAAAGAAACCCGTGACGGAATAGAAATAAGTATTCTAAGCGCGAATGATAACCATTTTGGCCAGAAATTGATTTCTAGAAAAAAAATAGATTTTTTTATTTCTATTTCTAGATGAGTTTCTACACAAAAATAACTTTTTGATAACGATGTAAAATTTCTACTCCAAAAATAGAAATTCGTTAAAAAAATTTCTTCCTTTCGAACGGTGGTGGACCGGCGACCGACGGCCAGCGACCGGCGGCCGGCGGCAGTGGCGGCGGTCGATGACCAGCGGCGGCGGGCGACCAACGGACAGTGGTCGGCGGCGATAGATGAATGACCGGTTGACAAACGATGAGAAGAATTTTTGTTTATGATTTCTATTCTAGAAATAGAGAGTATAAAATTTTAACTTCTAATTTTATTCCAAACCTATTTCTAAACAATAATCTATTTCGAAATAGAAAAATGAAATAATGTTAATAAAAGCATTTCATTCCGTAAATGTGCAGAATAGAAAAATTATTTTGGAACAGAAATTCTGATTTATCATGCACCTCCTAAATTAACGGTGCAAGCTCCTCAAAAAGCACATCTCATGTTCAGGAAGAATCTGTACCAGAAAAAACTCTATGACGACCAGCATGACAAACTTAATCAAGCGTCATTGCGGCCACCGGTAAACAGGAGAAAACGACAGATTATGTCAATCAACATCACGAATGAGAACAGAAGAAAAACAGAAACAGGCATACTGCCGTTTCCACATAGCAGCGAGAATCATCGCCATCTTAACTAGAACCGAGATCTCATCAGTTCACATTCCACACAAGGCCAACAAAAGGCATCGAGCTGGCGACCTGCATATTGCACTTGACGAGGTCGAGCGGGGTGACGGCCGTGTGGGTGAGGCCGCAGCTGACGATGCCCCCGGCGGTACAAGCCGCGTAGAACGCCGGCGAGTACATCCCGATCTTCCTCCCAGGCTCGCTCGGCGACGGGACCACGAAGCTCCTCGACGCGGCGAAGGAGGGGGCGGCGGCGGGGCTCGCCCCCGCGGCGAGGCCCCCGGACGGGGAGGGAGGCGCGTAGAGGAAGGTGGGGATCAGCGATCGGTGCGGGTTCTCCGCGAGCGCCATGGCAGAAACGGACGGAGGTCTCTCGGCGCGAGGGAAATGGCGGAGTGCGAATCGAGAGTTTTTCTTCGATTTGATTTGACGTGCTGCAAATATTCGGATTCAGTTTTTCCGTTACTGCGTTCTAATAGGACAGTACGAGGATGGCCCTCCTTTTCGGAGTAATTGCGATTCTGACACTCTCCGATTTTCCCGGGTCATTGCGGATTTTCCCCTTACTAGGGAGATGCAATTGGTCGCTGTCCTTCCGACGCCGGAATGTCCGCATGCACGAAACAGCATTAACCACCAGAAAAGCTAAAATATATATAAATTTTAATAACTTCATTGCTTAATATAGTTAATCAATTGGATTTGTATAATCTGATAGAATCATAGGATGGAATGCTCTCCTATTTGAGAGCCGTCCAGAGTGTTTCTCAGGAAAATAGAATACAAAAAATAGACCCCTCTAAAAAAAACAAAGTCAGCATATAATTGCAAGAGCAAATACTCTGCATGCATTTCCTTGAGAGCCATTGACAGAGTGAGCCAGTATCATCCGATGCCATCTGGAGGCGGCTCAAGGCTTGTGGCTTCAGCTCCTGAATGCTAGTGGCCACTGCTAGCGGTAGACAGTCGATTAATCTCCTGAAGTAATCCCTTCAAATCAAGTCTTGAGCGAACCTTTTGTGGATAACTAGTGCTTTGTCAACCATGCTCCAGCAGCGAGATTACTTAACTTAGTCTGTCCCAACATATACTTCCAGATTAAGTGTTGGGACTTGGAAATCAGGGCATTGCTTCAAGGAGGCTTATGAATTTTTAGCTCCAGAGGATAACACACACGCCAGAGCTCATGGATAATTAGCCACAGAATCTGTCAGGGCCAAGAGACTGGTGTTCTGTTATTTTAGCCTCTGATGAATTCACAGTTCCCAGAAATCTCTCCATAGCTGGGACGAGTTACCTAATGGTTTCAGATTTCTCTGAATTCATAAGCAATGTTTTCAACACCATATCCTGATTTTCAACTTTTCCCCCTTAGGCTTTGGTCGGTTGTGTCAATTTGACAACGAGTGGAGGATGTTACTATGATTTCACCGAACTGCTTGTTTAAGCACATATTACTGTTTATGAGTAAATCACTTCTCTTAGATAAGGACAGTTTCCACTTCAGAAGCAATAACCACCTTGGCTTATAACTCACACACCAAAATAGTAAAATAAAAACGGGTCATGGCATTTTGATTCTGAAAAAAATGTGACATTCAATAGTAGCCCTTGCAGTAACTTCCGTTACCAAGCATCGAGAACTTTCTCTTTTTCTAGATTCCACATGCTATATACGATGCATGACCCAAGAATGTAACCCTAGACTCAAGTTTCTCTGATGTTCTTTCGTCATCCTCATCTAAAAATGAGTTGCTCAGCATCTTGTGTTTCCCACTCTTCACCTGCCTCTCAAATTCCCACCCATCACCAGTAGTCCCCACATGAACACAGCCCATTTCTAAAATGGTGAAATCTTTTTGCATCTCTTACCACGATTTCTCTATTAAAAATCTTGGATATCAATTTGATCACTGTATGACAGTCAGTACAAACTCTGAGATTCTTAATGACTTGAATCACTGTACCAGGAGCTGAATTCATGATCCCAAAGGCAACAGCCAATTTTTCACTGTGAATTTGAAGGGTGATTTCTTTCTCTTCATGCTCAACATCATGGACAACTGATGTAATATTGGGTAAATAACCAGCTTGTTTCAATTTCACATATATTTTCTCCAAGTATTCATATATCTTCTCATGCTGAGGGTGCCCCTTGTCTCCCACTAAAAACATGTGTACCCTCCCTTTAAGTTCAACCAAACTATAACCAGGAGTTTTGACTAGCCCACGGCTGTTCATTATTGCTCTAATCCTCTCCACATCTTCCCATCTTTCAGCATCAGCATAAATGTTACAAAGCAATACATAGTAACCACAGTTATCTGGGTCTAATTCAAATAACTTCCTCGCTGAAATTTCGGCAAGCTCGACACTGTTGTGAGTTCTACAAGCTCCAAGCAAAGAACCCCATATAACGAAATCTGGCTTCACCTTCATTCCCTTAATTAGCTCATAGGCTTTATTGACATATCCAGCGCGCCCAAGAAGATCGACAATGCAACCATAATGCTCAATCCCAGGTTCAATGTTGTACTCACGAAGCATGGAACTAAACCAATGCCAGGCTTCATCAACTAGACCAGCATGGCTGCAAGCAGCTAAAACTGACACAAAGGTCACGTAGTTAGGTCTAACCCCAGTTCTAATCATCTCATAGAAAACTTCTAAAGCTTCTCTGGCACGGCCATGCATTCCATAGCCAGCAATCATGGTGGTCCACGTCCGCACATTTTTGTCCCTCATGCGATCAAATGCCCTCCTTGCCATTTCAACTCTCCCACATTTGCAGTACATGTCAATGATTGAGGTGCCAACAATGACATTGTCCTCCAAATCCATCTTCATGACCTATATAAGGCACAAGGTTTCAATAAATTCAAAATTCGGATTGACAATTACTCATTTGTCTCGGGAAACATATTTCCTCGAGGCTAACCTGGGGATAAAAAATATTATGCAAAGTTGTATTTACATTTCGATATCCAAATTCCAAGTACCTGATCATGTATGCACTTTCCCGCACGTAGAGCACCAGAACACGCACAGGCTAACAAGGCAGCTGAAAGTGTCACGGCATTGTAATCACTGTCGCCATCCTTTATCATCTGGGCGAAAAGTTGCAAAGCCTCCACCGCATGTCCATTCTGTGCATACACCGCGATCATTGAATTCCAGGAGAAGTCATCTTTTTCAGTCATTTCATCAAACACTTTCCTCGAAGTAGCCACCTCGCCACACTTTGCATACGCATCCATCAAAGCATTGCCGACGCCCAAAACACCATAGAAACCTCTTTTGACAACAAACCCATGAACCCCTTTGGTAGTTACCTCATTGGAAGCATGAGAACAAGCTGACAGCACAGAAGTCATGGCCACAGAATCGACAAAAACCTCCGCATCTCCTCCACGCTCCCTCTCCTCGACCAAAAACTCTTTGAAAAGAGACAGCGCTTCGCACCCCTCATCGTTCTGAACATACCCAGCGATCATCGACGTCCAAGAGACAACATTTTTCTGAGGAATTACATCAAACACCTTTCTTGCATCCCCCAAGTCGCCACATTTCGAGTACATATCAATCAGAGCCGACGAAACGAAAAGGTCTGGCTCGTACCCAAATTTCAAAGCCTGCTGGTGGGCCTGTCTTCCGGAGAAGAGGTCGAGCAAGGCAGAGCACGACTTGATGGCGCAGGGGAATGTGGAGCGGTTGGGTTTGAGCGAGGCCCTCCGCATCGACGCGAAGGCTCGGAGAGCCTCGACCGAGTCGCCCCCGCGAGCCAACTCGGCGATGACCGAGTTCCAAGACTGGACATTGGTCCTGTCGACGTACTTGTCGAACAAGCTAGCAACGTTGGCATGGGTGGAGTAGTGGCTTCTGAAGAACATGAACGAAGGTGCCCCACGAGCGATGGGTGCTCGGGACGACTTCATTCATCAGGCTTACCGCCCTTGATTGCCTCCTCCTCTTAGTTAATCTTCGAAGAGATATGGGGTGGCGATAACGTTTATACATAAGAAATCGCAAGGCTAGCTGTGTAACCTCAGACCTTTTTCGTTGGCGTAAAACTAAATAATCTAGTTCTCTGTAGTTTTTCATTTCAAGTGAACAATATTAGGGGGGGCGGTTTCAGGTTTTGAATCTGGACCTATCCGATCGGGTACAGATTTCTCATTTTTTGGAATCTAAAACATACTTGTCAGAATGAAGAACCTGGAACCTACCCTGTCACAAATTCCATGGTCGGTTCTAAGTTCCAACAGGTTCTTTTCTTTCTTTCCTTTTCTTCTTCTTTTTTCATTTTCAGATTTGAACTATAACGTATGCGCATGCATACTCTACGGTAACTTCCCACATTTTAGCAAACATACCAAGACATACATAATCAAAACCAATAAGAAATTTCAAGAGAGGAAATGAGATGCTTGAAATGAAAACCCAATGCTTCCTTAGCTATTTACGGGTGGTCCATCGACACTCTTTAACAAATTCTTTTGGAAAATTATACATAAGTCATATGAAAATTTACAAGTAAACATCTGTCTGTTGTAAAATGGTTTTATGTATTTCGTATTAAATAAAAGTCAAAGTGCATGCACTACAAAATTTGAAAGAAAAAAGGAAAAGATTAAACATTAAGTTGCATTTGCCTCAGTTGTTTTAGAGCAATAACCATTTTTTCTTTGTTTTCACGTCGTTTGTTTAATTTTTGAAAGTTCATCAAAACAAAATAATTAAATGTGAGTTTGTGTCCGTATTTGTACATGAAAATCTAAGATTTAAGAAAAGCAAAAACTAATAAGTTAAAAAACTTGCGAAGACGCCCCTTCTGGTTCCCCCAAGGCCCCCCACCCTCCCGGTTCTGCAAAATTTTGCGGAGATGCCTCCTCTGGTTCCACAACATTTTGTGGGTAGACTCAAGCGGAAACTCCAATGACTGCCATTTGGCGATGGTTTCGGAGCTAAGCACTATCGGAGAACAATTCAAATGTATATCGTGTATCCTAATGCTACCCACATATGAAAATTACAAAATGAGGAAAGCCTGGAATATAACATGTGAAGTACTTTATAAGCAGCGCAGTTGGAAAATTCAGAAAAAAGGGGAATGTGGGATTCGTTGGCTTTGGTGGCGTATTAGAATGGATGTTGATGCGGTCGCTGGCCTTGCTGTAAAGCAGTGTAATTAGAGAATGATGCTATTTAGTGTATATTCTCGTTGTATACATTTTCACTCTTTGATAACTTGTGTCTAAGATGAGAAATTTGGTTTTAGCGATTGGTGTCCAACGGTGTCCGGTGAGGGTGAGCGGTGTTCGGTGGCAACATTGAGGGCGAGCGGCCTCAGTGAAAGTGTGAAATCATAGTGGAGGGAAATTGTGAACATTGAACCGGTCGAAAGATTTGGGGCTTCTTTTCTTTTGGACTTTGGAGCCCTAACCGGTTCTGGTTTTGAAACCGGTTCCAGTTCTGGTTTCAATTCCGGTTCTCGGAAAAAAGGAACCGGGAACTGCGCTCACCTCTAAACAATATGCAGCTCAAAAGATTTTTTTTTTTTTACTCCCCTTGCCCTCATCTTGCTTGATTAATGTACTTTTCTAAGTAATTATAACCAACACCATCAGTGTGGTGTAGCGTGAAAGAAAATTACCTAGGCAGTACCATCCATTATTGATTTGAGAGAGCAAGTCGTCATAATTTCCCAAATCAAGAATGGTTTGGGCTGTTTGTGTGAAATTTCCTTTACACCGAGGACGTATGATCTATTTGTTCCTATGTTTATATTTGTCACGTTCACAATTATGCGCATATTTGCTGACTAAGGGAAAATGACATGATATAAATTGTTCATAAACTTTGGCACAATGTATAATGTAATATATAATTTTTTTAATTTATTCAATGCAAATAATGAACTTTAGTTTAACGTGTAATATGATCCTTAACTTTTAATCTGTTCAATACAATCCATGAACTTTTGATGCATTTTCAATTTAGTTCAAAAATCACATGAAAATATTCAATGTTGTCATTGATCTTGAATTAATAAAATTATTACTTTGAGCATTTTCATATAGGTCAATGACTAATTTAAATATATATCAAAAGTTCAAGGATCACATTAAACAAATTAAAAATTCATGATCCACATTGAATATTAAACTAAAGTTTAATGACCACATTATACATTAAATCAGAGTTTATAGATAATTTGTATCATTATCTTGTTAATTAGATTTTACTAAAAATTAAGGTGATATTATTTAATTTCTAAATCCGAGTGCATCTAACTACGTAAAAAAAAATTGAATATATCGAGAAGAAATGAGAATGGGAACTGAGAAGAGAGATGCAAGACAAAAAATCAGTGGTAAGGACGTAGTTTTCACAAGGGCCATGACATTCCACAATCAAACCATGTTCTCCCGCGACATTTTCAAAGTCTATATTTTGGTTGGACTGATATACCTTCAAAAAGCTCTACAATCTCCGTGAAGATTCTCGAAAAGTATGGCAAAAAATTCTGTCAACCAAATTAGACAACGTAAGAGAAGTCCAACTCACTCTTCTTCCTTTCGTTTCTACTGTTTTTTTTTTTTTTTGACGCATTGATTATTAATATTATTTTGTTATAGTCTTTGAAATATATGATCTATCTCTATTGACGTATAGATAATTTTTATTATTTTAGAGCGTAAACTGTACTTTTATAGTTTCCAGTTGGAGTTAACATAAACTATTCAAAATTAGCTTTATATATATATAGAGAGAGAGAGAGATCAGTCGCTTATGGCTTTGGAAAATAAATATATGTGCGATTCAAATAAATGGCTAAATTAGGGCGAGAAAAACCTTATTAGCTTTACTTGCTTAAATTATGGCAACGATGTTAAAGTTGCCTTTTCTTATACGAGGTTATCTTGTTAAGTACCCAAAATTACAAACTCATTTTCCTTTATCTCAACTCAGCAAATTTCATGAGTTGGCAGGCAGCCAACTCAGGCAAATTAAGCACGATTAGAACTTGACAAAATCTGATGCAACCTCACTTTACCTAGATATAGGAGTCGGTTGCCCGACTAGATTCTATAATTAGATACATATTACCTAATCCTATATTGACAAAAGTGAAATTCCATAAAAAAAATATAAAAGAAGCTATAATCACACGTGTTCAAATTCTTGTGGTTGGAAAATAGTCGAAAAATCAAATCTTTGAACACGCTATATATGCACTAATTAGTTCGGATAGGAAAAAAAATATGATAACAGTAGATCCACTAAGAAAATTTCAATGATCTTAGTAATATATTTTTCAAGCTGAGCATGAATTGATACGAGATTGACAAGAGCATCCGTAAACTTGACCCATTTCTTAATTCGGATTTGATAGGTTTGGATGTTATGTATGCTAGTATAATTAGCAAGTGGGTTAAAAAAAAGTAAAATCCAAAATAATATGGTCTAACTTAGACCCAACCCTAAGTACGTAAAAAAAAAATGGATACATTGAGAAGAAATGAGAATGGGAATTTGAAAAGAGAGATGCAAGAGATGAATTCAGTGGCAAGGATGTAGCTTTCACAAGGCCGATGTTCGTCCACGACATTTTCAAAGTCTACGTTTTGATTGGACTAATATACCTTCAAAACTTCCACAATCTCTGTGAAGATTCTTGGAAAGTATGGCATGAAAGTCCCTCGACCAAATTAGACAACGTAAGAGAAGTCCAACTTGCTCTCTCTCTCTCTCTCTCTCTCTCTCTCTCTCTGTTTCTACTGCTTTTTCCATTTTAATTTTGACGCATTGATTATTAATATTATTTGATTATAGTCATGAATTATATATGATCTCTATTGACGTCATAGATAATTTTTGTCATTTTAGAGCGTAAAATGTATTTTCATTGTTGCCAATTGGAGTTAATATAAACTATTCAAAATTGACTATAAAATACCAAGTAAAATAAATATACGTGCAATTCAAATTGATTATGGCTTAGAAAAATAAATATACGTGCAATTCAAATAAATGGCTAAATTAGGAAGAGAAAAAACTTGTTAGCTTTACTTGCTTAAATCATGGCCACGATGCCAAAGTTGCCATTTCTTGTACGGGGTTATCTTATTAAGTACACAAAATTACAAACTCATTTTCCTTTATCTCAACTCAGCAAACCACATGAGTTGGCAGCCAGCCAAGTCAGCCAAATTATGGACGATTAGAATTTGACAAAATCTGATAAAACCTCACTTAACTTATATATAGAAGTCGGTTGCCCGACTAAATTCTATAATTAGATGCATATTATCCAATCCCATATTGATTAAACTGAAATCCCGATAAAACAATAAAAGGAGCCAAAATGACACATGTCCAAATTCTTGCGGTTGGAAAATAGTCTAAAAATCAAATATTTGAATATGCGATGTATTCATTGATTCGTTCGAACGGGGAAATATACACAATAATAGTAGATCCACTAAACAACTTTCAATAATCTTTAGTAATATATTTTTGAAATTGAGCACACATTGATATGAGAATCTATCAAAATACATTGCGGATCCATTTCTTAATCCAAATTTGATGGGCTTAGTTGTTATGTATGTTAGTATATATAATAAATGAGTTTAGAAAAGTAAAACCTAAAATAATATGGTATTATTTAGATCCAACTCACATCTGTGACTCTCTTGCATACACTCGATCTCGCGCTTATTCATTCCGTGACCTCACCTTAATTTGAATATAAATTTTCATAAATTGAATTAAATATAATAATATTTTAATAATTTAAATTGAATTGAGTATATAAATGAGTTGGGTCAGAT
Organism: Eucalyptus marginata; assembly: GCA_014182565.1. Classification (NCBI taxonomy): domain Eukaryota; kingdom Viridiplantae; phylum Streptophyta; class Magnoliopsida; order Myrtales; family Myrtaceae; genus Eucalyptus; species Eucalyptus marginata. The sequence goes on along the minus strand of CM024593.1, from coordinate 25,630,024 downwards.
TCAAATTACTAGATTTGTATCAAAACCAGTAAAATAAGTTAATTTAAATTGGGTCATTTCCAAGTTGACTCGCCATTTCACAGGCCTAATGGTCAGAACATAGCCTGCCGCGATTAAAAAAGAGTCCATGCCTTGTCTTGGCCCGCGAAACGACATGGAAACGCCAAGAAGCGGAGGAATCTCTGTTGTACGCCCGCGTGATACCGACAGTGGGGGCGGGCGTGGGCCCCGCCGCGTCGGCTTCGGTCCGCGATTCAACGTGCCCCCGAAATCACGTCCCCCGCGCGCAACTTATTCGCGCCCGCCAGGGGAGAGATTCTCCGCCCGCCGTCCGATCCCCCACGCGGCGCGATCTCGGGCGCCCACAGGACGCCGGCTACAGTAGGCCGGGGTCGAGGCTAGCATTTCTCGGCCGGTGGTCTGATCTCAGCCGTCCGTCCAAACGGGAACTCGCGCACGAGGGTTTCTGATTAAAGGGAGGGAGGGAGGGAGGCTCCCTCCGCAAAATAGCAAATGCGACTCCAGACGCCACGAACAACACGTTGTCGATTCTGAGCAGGCGAAGAAGATTGGCTCCCTCGCTTTCGCTCTCCCTCGCTCTCCCTCGCATTCGCTCGCGGATTCACCTGCGAAGCTCGAGGTCGGCGAGCCGAGCTGACCTTCGAGCTTCCGAAGCGGCACCGTCGCGCGCGCCGCGGATCCTTTCCCGTCGGCGGCGCTCGTTTCCCCGCTCCGAGGAGGCGCTCTGCATTTCCGTTCCTCTCCGGGGGTTTTTGATCTCGAGGTACGTTCGTGGTCGCCGAGGTTGCGGCGGCGATTTTTGAGCTTGCGCTTCTGCTCGCGACGGTTCTGTACGGGATTTTATGACTGCTGAATGACATGTACCGTTGTTTTTTTTTTTTTTTTTTTTTGGCGCAAGCTGAGCGGACGCTTTTTGGATGAGGTTTTGTTTTCTGTTTGATCGAGCGAGATTGATATGCGGCATTCTGGTTTGGAGGGAAAACGCTGGTTCTAGTTTTCGTTGTGTCTCGCTGTTTGTCGGCTCGTGTCTGATTGCCTCGATTCTTCTGCTCTTGCCGTTTGCAGGAAGGTTTGAGATTGAGCTGTTAACCGGAGGATTCTTTTGACAATTTGCTGCCGTTGTTGTGATTTATAAGGATTTCGTATCGTTATTTTGGAAAATTTGTCGACATAATCTCGCTTGAGCCGCTTTCGGTTGTTCGTCTCTAGGATTTCGGTTCTCTAGCTGATTCAACATGGCCACGGCAATGCATGTTACTGGAGTTAAAACTTCCGGCTCCAACTCGCTGGCTCTGAGGAGTTCTTTGCGACAAAGATGCGTACTGCCTCAGCGGCTTCATTTTGCAACTTCTGTCAGTTCGAGTTCGTCGTTGTCTAGGAGCGTGAAGAAGTCTTGTAGGAACGGAGTTTTCAAGGTGTGCTGCGCAGGAGCGAATGCAGATGTCCTGGAGAAGAGCTCAGCCGTAACCCAAGGCTTTGGGGATTCTGAGAATCAACTTAGCTGTGTCATGAAATTTGGTGGCTCTTCGGTGGCTTCTGCTGAGAGAATGCGTGAGGTTGCTGATCTTATCCTCAGCTTTCCCAATGAGAGGCCTGTGATTGTTCTATCCGCGATGGGGAAGACGACTAACAAACTTTTACAGGTATGCATCAGGTCTCAGTTCATTTCGATTTCTTGTGCCTCGTTTCAGATTTGCCCTTTCTGCTAAGAGGGATGTGAATAATATACATGTACTTCATCTCAGGCTGGAGAAAAGGCTGTCAGTTGTGGTGTTACTAACGTGTCATGCATTGATGAGCTTAGCTTTATAAAGGAACTCCATCTGCGGTATGGACATCCTTTCTCTCCTTTTGAAAGAATTTATTAATTCCAAAACTTTTCCTTACTGTCCTTTGACTTGCATCACCGGTAGGACTGTGAAGGAGCTTGGAGTTGATGAATCAATAATAGCAAGTAAGTTTCCTTACTAATCATCTGGAGTTGGCCTTTTAAGGATTCATCATTTGTCTAATGAAGTCGACATTGTCATTGACAATGAATGTGGTCTCTTCAGTAGTTTGACTTTGCAAACTCTTGCAGTCAATTGACCGATTACTTTTTTATTTTATTTTATTTTATTTTATTTTTATTTTTTGGGGTCATAACCACCTATGAATCAGGTGCCTCAATGTTAGACCTTTGAGTGAGAATTTTCCATATAATCCATGCACGCTTGTTTTGGAGAATTTTCTTGTCAATTTTAGATGACATGTTGATTCGGAAGTTATCTATCTAATGGCTACAGTATTTTAAATATTTTATATTGATCCAAATGTGATTTATGGGGATATTTCACAGTAGGGCCTATAAACACACCTGATTGTAAAGCATTCTCATCTTCTTGTACTTAGGCCTTTGAGAATATTTCTTAAGCCTGTTGATATTCATTGAGAATTTTATGCAGCTCATCTGGAAGAATTGGATCAACTTCTGAAGGGAATCGCCATGATGAAGGAGCTCACATTACGGACTAGGGATTATTTAGTTTCTTTTGGGGAGTGCATGTCCACGAGGATTTTTGCTGCCTATCTAAATAAGATAGGAGTAAAGGCCCGACAAGTATGTTCTATTTTCTTACAGATTGTGGTTTTGTTGTTGCCTAACTGGTCTAGAAAAGTATGGCCCAACAAGTATGTTCTGTTTTCTTATGGATTATGGTGTTGTTGTTGTCTAATTGGTCTAGAAAAGTATAACCGGATAAGACATGTTGGATAGGCACGAGATGGTAATATCAAGAATTAAATGTTAGTGGTCTAAGCTAGTTTCCATAGGCCTTTCTTTTGGAATTTTCAGGACAAACATTATATGTCATCACAATTTTTTCTAATGCCTTCTTTCAAGGTAACTTCAAATAACTAATGTCCCGGTTTCCTTTCCAGTATGATGCCTTCGAAATTGGATTTATTACCACTGACGACTTCACCAATGCGGACATCCTGGAAGCAACTTATCCAGCTGTTGCGAAGAGGTTACATGATGATTGGATCACTGATCCTGCAATCCCGATTGTTACTGGCTTCCTCGGAAAGGTGCTATATTGGCCATAGTAGTTGCAGAATTTCAACAAGGTTGTAAAAAATGACCAATTATCAAAATTATTTTGATGTAGGGCTGGAGAACTTGTGCAGTGACCACGCTGGGTAGAGGTGGCAGTGATTTGACAGCCACCACTATCGGTAAAGCATTGGGCTTACGCGAGATCCAGGTTAGTGAATAATGGCAAATGCTGAAGTTACTTGTTAGAAGCATTGCTTGAATTGTTCTGCCTTCAATTCAAGTCAATTATAAGCTTATACATTCTGCAAGGAGAGCATTCTAATACAAGGAATTTAGTGAAGTTTTATGTGTTTCTCTTGCGGTTCAAATGGTATTGAAAGTGGATAAGTGCAATTGTGGTTGTGTGTACCACAGGTGTGGAAAGATGTTGATGGTGTCTTGACATGCGATCCCAACATATATACTCGAGCAGAGCCTGTACCATACTTGACCTTTGATGAGGCAGCTGAACTTGCATATTTTGGCGCACAGGTACTGCTCAATAATTTATTCTCACTTAGTTAAATATGCCCTATTTTTGGAGAAAAATTGAATTAGGTATATAACTTCTCCTATGCATTGTCATAGGCTGTTATATGGCGTTCTGTTTGTGCTGATTAACTTTATACTGGTATGGCTAAATATACCCTAAAATAAGAGAGGATATATCTCTGGGCATAACAATTGTGAGGCAGAAGGCATTGCATTAAGGGCTGGACCAAAATATAAAGGACAGAGGCATAATATAGGAAGTTTATGTGGGTGATGCAAGCATATTTCTCATTATAATATTGTTTTTACCTTCTTCAGGTCCTACATCCTCAGTCAATGAGACCTGCCAGAGAGGGTGATATTCCTGTGAGGGTTAAAAATTCCTACAATCCTAATGCTCCAGGTACCCTCATAACCAGGACGCGGGATATGAGAAAGGTTTGTGGCAGGCATTAAACCTCTGTTCTTTTGGGAACTTCAAAGGAAATTAAATCTCATTTTACCTACAGGCAGTCTTGACAAGCATTGTTCTGAAAAGGAATGTTACTATGCTGGATATTGTCAGCACTCGCATGCTTGGTCAATTTGGCTTCCTTGCAAAGGTAAGTGAGCTGGCAACAGTTCTCTGCTTTTGGCGATCTATTTCTGTCATTCTCTAACCTGAGGTTGTGTTCATGTAGGTCTTTTCTATCTTTGAAGATTTGGGCATATCTGTGGATGTTGTTGCTACTAGTGAAGTCAGTATTTCATTGACTTTGGATCCATCCAAACTCTGGAGCAGAGAGCTGATTCAGCAGGCAAGTGTATGGTTCCCTAATCCCGTCAAAACATAACTTCAAACAATCCTTATACAAAAATTTCAAATTACAGCGTATGTGCATGAAATTGTCTAGATCAGCTGGTTGTCTGTGGTATTTTGGAGATCTGACTTCCATCTGTTGCATGCTCACTACTAGCGTCTTTTTTCCTTTGCAGCATTTACATAGGTTGTCCTCTCACCAATGCTTCCATCTAATGTTACTGGCATATCTTTCTGAGCAGGAGCTTGATCATGTGGTGGAAGAGCTCGAGAAAATAGCTGTGGTGCATCTCCTTCAACGCAGATCAATCATCTCACTCATTGGGAATGTACAAAGGTCATCACTTATACTAGAGAAGGTACTGTCTCACCTTTGGCAGAAACCATGCATGAGTTTGATGATGCCAGCTGTGCTCATGCATGTAGCTATTGCTGCTTAATTTAGAACGGCCATGAGTTTAGATATAAGCCAGCCGCAGCCCCATTTATTTAAAAGACCCAAAAGTTCGAAATTGCCCAAACTCAATTTGTTGAGTTGGCCTTTATACCCCTTGCTGTTTGGTGTCTATCAGATGTTATGATTGTGTTTTCCCCTGTAGTGGAAAGTATATCGCGACCATTGTGGTTTCTTTTCCCTACAAAGGATGTGTTAAAAACTTTTGTTCTTTCTTCCTCTTGACAATATGCTCTGACTTCGATGAAGTTGCATCTTTATTTTTGCAACCAATGTAGAAATAAAATGACCAGAAATGATAGGACGCATTGAAAAGGAAGCATAGCGATTGTCGGGAAGGTTCAAAGAGGCAATTGGTCTAGTGAGAGCTGTGTCACATTGAAGCTTAGTGGATGTTATCTTGGTTTTTTTATCATTGAAACTTGAGAACCACTTTTTTTATTTGTAGCATTTGCAAGTGCCAGCACTGCTTATTATATGTTTAGCTTTTGTCAGCTACAAAATATTTGTTGCTTTTGCTGTTGAATGTCGTCCATTATTGCCTCATCCGTGCATTTTTGCACCCGCATAATCTGCTGCAAATTAGCCAAACATCTCTTAATTTTGTGCTCCTTTTATTGATTCATTTTGTGCCAGGTTTTTAATGTTCTACGAACCAATGGAGTAAATGTCCAGATGATCTCTCAAGGAGCATCCAAGGTATTGTTAAGGACAACTTCAATTCTTTCCTTATGTGCTACTTCCGGATGTCTTGAATGATATATCTACAAGTGTCAATGGTGTACTTTTCAAGTTGGGAGTGGTATACACAGTAGGTCGCCGATTACCCTTAATAGTGCAGCTCCATTTTCCATTTTCATGGACAAATGTGTTTATCAGACTTAAATGATGGGAAGGACCTGGCCAAGATTTTCTCGTAAGATCGAACCACTGCAGTTTTTATGGAAGCTAGTTTGTTCGACTGGTGGGGTTTATAGAGGGTTTGATGCTGACTGACTATGCTGCCTTTTCTAGTCCTCATACCAAGCGATTTTCCCTCTTCCTTTGACCATCATGCAGGTCAACATCTCGTTGATCGTGAACGACGACGAGTCAGAGCACTGCGTGAGAGCTCTCCATTCGGCATTCTTTGAAAGTGACCTGCCCGAGCTGGATCATGGATACGGAAGTGGAAATGGTTCTGCAGCCACATCATGACCACCTTACATGGTGCCTGGTTTGGCAGTCTTCAACTCTATGGACCCATATTTGTTCTGATGACCTATTCTGTGAACTCATTTCTGGGCTAAGGTCGAGATTTAACATTCTTGGGCTTAAATGTAAGGCGTGGTAGCCCACGATATAGATCGATAAGTCCATTAATTTATCACGATTTTCATTTAGAAGGTTTTGCGTAGGTTAAGTTAAATTCTCTTTCGAAGGTTCGGCCGCGGGTAAGGTTAATTTCTCTCATCCGGAGACCAAATCGATGTCGAATGATCTGAACTCTGAACGATGAAAAACCGTGTCATACAGCTCAAGGCTTAATTTTGGACGGTGGGGGACAGGCTTGTTACCCGAGATTGTAATTGAGATATCCACGGCTTCAAATAAATCATTTTCAGCCAGGGAAGGTGAAATGCTAAAAGAAATTCTGGAGCAAATGCTAATACGAGAGCTTGCCGGACGCTGTGTATCACCCATCGGACAGTCTGAGAAGACGTTCTTAATTCTCACCACGAAGAGGGAACAAAGATAAGTGACTTGAAAACCAATGAGGCTCCTCTAGCAATGTCTAGGGGACATAATCGCTCACTGTACTTAATCCATCAAGTACTTATAAATAGATATCCTAAAAGATGAGAACTGATAAAGATTACAACAAAATTCTATCTGTAAGGGAAAGTAAAACCATGATTTCCCATTCTGCACTCGTACGTGTGTATGGAGTCTGGCGACAATCACCGAGCATGACCGCGCATCCAAAACACTGAACAAGTGAGGAAAACCACATAACTACTTGTCTGAGTTGTTTCCTCGTTTCTTCATGCAGACAGAAATATGCTGTCGTTTTCTTCATGCGACAAGTGAGGAACTTCCTTCTAGTGAAATGCTTTAGCAGGAAAATGCATTCCTGATATAGAAGGCTCGTCTCACTTGAAAAGCCTCTTTTGAGATCCCATTAAAACTCAACTCCAACTCAAAAATGGACAATACCGTTGATTGAGCTCATTTTCCAAGTGATCAGCCAACCCGGTAGAGAGAAATTCAGCAGTCAGTCAGACGTCACTGAATGCCTTACGCAGACAAGGTCGTCCAACTTGTTCCCATCCATTTTGTACAGAGAGACGCCTTCCATTTGGAAGTAGTGATCCCGCGCTTCTTCTCTTAGGCTCTTAAAAGGCATGACTTCCCACTTACTATAACCTGAGTTTTTCCTGACATTGCTCATGTCTGGAGATCCTGAGATTAGCCCACGGTTGTGAGGATCTGCATCACCCCAGACCTTGCAACTTCCAAACTGTTCCAATCCACCTGTTTGACCAGCTTGGTTCCTCTTTAGGCGCAAGGCAGCTGCATGAGTTCTGCTTATCATTTCACGACTCGGCACATCTGACCAATCTTGCTTCCTCTCGGCTCTCATGGGAGAATGGATCCTAATCACCTGCAAGCAGAAACTAGGAGATTATCACATGATTCAATAATCTTGTTAAAGAAAAATGAACTCAAATAATTCATATCATACACCAAGACACTCCAAGAGCTGATAATAAGCCCTTCCCTGGAGGGGATTGTGCCCTTTCCTTGGAGTAGAGAAGTAACGGGTCCTGCAATTAAGATGATTAAGCTAATTAATAATATGCAGACATATGGGGAGGGAGAAAGAAAAAGAAGTCAAATTTCATTTAGAAGTGAAGAGAAGGTGAATGTGATGAGCATCTCAAGTTTTGACAATCAATAAACTCAGTCACCACATGAATGCCCACTTTTAGACTCCAAATCTAGACGTGAACAGGAAACTTAAATTGACAGTTTAGACACAATATCCTAACAAATGCTAAGTACAATTAGAATGAACGTACATGTTTGAACAAATAAGCAAAGGAACCAAATTGAATGCTGAGGTAGAAAGAGCAATTGAGCTCATTTAACTAGCAAAACCTGTATTTTAGTGGCACCATGGGCCTAATGCAATCCCACTTAGAGGTTTGTGAGGTAAGGTTTGCAAGAGAAGGGGTATGTTAGACTCAAGTCTCAATCATCAAAGAACTCGGGATTCTACAAGTATATACATTATTGTGAGAATGAAATTGTACAGTTCGAATACTGAGTTTATGGAGCAGTATACTATAAATTGAGTCAGTATTGCACTAACCACTCAGTGTATCCTGGATCAACAGTGAAACCATATATGTCAACAACATCGCACATGGAGAGGGCAAGCTCAATAGACTTCATTCCAGTTCCTTTTGCACCTCTTCGTAGCACGATACCTTGGAAAAGATAAACTGGGTTGGGAATGCTCTGCAATGAATCCAAGAGAATGTTAAGTCGTAAACCACACTAGAAATTTCTATTTACTGCAACTGTGAGAATTACTAATCCATGGAACACTGTCAACTGGACCTCATCTAAGGGGCAAATTAAAGGATGCGGCATTAACTGAAATTAGTCTCTGGGAGATGGATGTCACCCAACAAACAACTAAACATTCTTGACAGTGGAGATACTGAAATTAATCACACTAACAAAACCAAAACCAGATTATTGGTAATTTAATTTCCAAAATCTATATTTAACAAGATCCTCACCTTTATCATCGTGTTAAAATCTCTGTGCGTCACACTTTTGATGATGAGCACCTCATCCGCTGCAGAGCAAGATCAAGCTAGTCTTAGATTAGACGAATGAGGTTATCTTGTAAGGCACACCACAACCAAAATTTTGGCAGTAAAGAGAGCTTGTGCCAAGGAAAACAGAATATTTAGGAGATTCTTATAGGACAGAGAATCTGAGCTTTACGACAGATGCAGCTCGTTGATCGAACACAAAGTTATGGATCTTTTCAGAACATGACAGGATAGGGTTGTACACATATGTAGTCCTTCATATGAAACAGGTAACAGAACCTACCAGATCCATTGAGTATCTTAACCATGTTACGAGCAGCACCCGAACTACAAGTCTGAAGTCTCTCTTCAGACCAACATGCTTGGCATATTTCTGCACAACAATTAACTTGGTGTAAGCTGATGAATTAATAATTAACAGCCTACATCCTATGCAGACCACACTGACCATCCTCAGTAAGCAAACAGTAACAAGTGGATTAAAGAGTTCCTGCCTAATGACCAAAGCTAAGGACGATGCTGCTATTAAACTGAGCATGCCATGAATAAGGATTGCTGATAGCAGTATCAATAAAACACTCATGAGTAATGTAAATAAAAGAGCCAGAAATGAGCATGTCCAGATGTCATGGGGGGTGGGATAGGGGGGAGAGAGAGATCACAAAACAAAAATTAAAAACAAGAATTTCCCCTAAGAGTGAAAGAGGCTAGAGAACCTCATTAACAGGAGCTTCATTGTCTCTAATGACAGCATCATGACCATCAATCTCCTTCCCGAATTCTGTCTTAAGCAGATCCCCAGAGTTTCCAACAACCGCACAGCTACGGAACTGTCGGGGGTGAAATGGGGGCTTTGCAGGAAGAATTATATTGAGATGATCCTCACAAAGTGTGCGATTGTAGCATTTATCTGCACCCCTGCATCAAAGATCTAAATGATGAATATACCTTGTGTTTGTGATAGCTGAAAGAATTCAGGTGAGTAGACAACAATAAAAGCAAACAAAGATAATTACAAAAATCAGCAAGCAGCATGCATCTTACAGTTGGGCTATTCTTTTCGCTGCATATTCTAACCATCCATCGGGTCGAGCATCAAGGTACTCTCTAGTGAGCACTGTTGTCATGTTACGATACTGCATCCCTGGACACATTAGGCCACAATTATCATCTCAAAGAATAACCACACAGCAGGAAGGAATGATTCCACATACCTGTTCCCACAACAGTATTGCCTCACACACATCATAGCTGTATTCCAAGGGCTCAAAAACTTTAAACTGCTCATTGTACTGCACAGAGGCCAAAATAGCAGGTTACTGAAGGTTAGAAACAGCAAACCAGAGATGATGTGTGTGTGTGTGTGTGTGAGAGAGAGAGAGAGAGAGAGAGACCCAGGTACTGTTGGTGCCTTCAGGAAATTTAAGAATCAATTTGCAGTGGTCAATTATATGCGCAGTGAGTCCAAGCCCCCTATTAGCCTGCATAACAACATTCACTTAGCAAAGAACGGAAAGACAAGTGACAGTAAAACTGCTCCGATGAACCTGAAATTCACAAAATCCTCAAATCGAATACGCACATTTCCCAAAATTTACTTCCCTAGCAACAATGGTTGTAACTCACGTTCAATGAAAATCGTATGATGATTGACCATACGAAAAAACCTCCCCGAAACCAAGTTTGGCAGACAGAAGATACAGACAACCATGTAACCACCATAGCATACGCAACCACTCTCACGAGGAGAAGATTTATGAGACTTGACCAAAAACTAATCTACTGAAGAAACCAGGACATCTTTTCAACTAGGTTGAAAAGGTCTCCAACTCCAAATCGTTCAAACCAGGTTTCACTATCCATTGAAACCTACAGTGAAAAAAAACACCGCAAACTCCAAGAGAAACAAGCTCCGAACCCAGCGAAGAGCTAAATCGAGCTCTAACTTCGGATCCAGCCGTTCCCGCGGAAGAACCCGCCCAAACCAAATCGCAACTCAAGCACGCGCGGAATCAACACCAGCGCTCGCAGGATCGAAACCCCGCGACTTCAGAAACTTTGAAAAAAGAAAAGAAAAAGGAGCTAAGCTTTGAATGGAGCTCGAGCTAACCACGCACTGTCGAACGCTCGACTGGAAATCGGAAAGAATCCGCACGTCCTCTCCATTGACCGGCACCTGCCGACTGCCTGCAACGGAAAGACGTCAGAGAAAATCGAACGCGCCGAGAAGTGGAGCGGCTGGGGGATTCAAAAATATAGGAGGAGGAGATTCGGAGGGGGAAGCGCAGAGCCCGACCTGCGAAGTAAGAGGACTGGATCACGAAGACCAGGAGAGAGAAGAGCGCGGCGGCGCACACCAGGTGGAGGATCGTCAGATTCCGGTTGCCGCCCGGCGCCGACGGCTTGTGAAGTCTCATCCTGCGGCCATGCACAGAGCGAGCGAGAGAGAAGGCGTTGATGTTAAACCGTTGAAGAAGACAAGGATCGAACTCGGAGCAGCAAAGAGCGGCGTCCAGAAGTTTCGAAACGACAGCGTTTCCGGGCGAAAATCATGAGCAGGGAACCGCCGCCGCCGCCCCGCCGCCGCCGCCGTCATCTTCAAGGGGACGCCGGGAATTGCGAAGGAAAAGAGAAGGGATTGGTATTAGATCGAAACGCCACCTCGCCAGCCCGTTTTGGTGAAAAAGTGAAGGTCACTTCTAGCGGTCCCAACGTCGGTAAATCCCGACATGCGCGTGGGTAACTAAATTTTGACCGACGATGAATTTAACCTGTGATATGTTAACACGTCGCCAACGGTTTAAAGAATTTTACCGATAGTTATTTTTGTCCGTAACATATTAGTAAGTTAATAATTGTCTTGCGAGAGCACCGACACTTTTTTTTTTAATTGCTCTAAATTATTTAAATTTTTTTATCAACTATCAATATTGACTTGCATAGCTTATTAGCGTATTCAAGTTATTATCTCTTATAATAGATTACCAACTCTGGTTTTAGTCCGTTTAACAATTTTAATTGGATTGACTCAAAGTTACCTATTATTCCATTTGTTAGAGTTACCATCACATTAAAATCATAACTCTTAAGAAAATTACCAGTGTTGATTTAAGTAATTTACCAACCCGCATATTAAGTTGTCGTCTCGTTTTAGGTTTATACCTTTTGCTTGCAACCGGTGGGATTTCGACGCTGTCCAAAATGCTTTTGGAGAGCAAACATCCTCAAAAGGATACGAATTCCGTAAGACCCTTATGAAAGAATAAAAGTTGACGCATCCCCATAAAACATTAATAGGAGTCCGGGAATAAAAAATTCTAATTGGCATCCGATTGATTGAATAGGTAGTGGATAAGATAGCATCACTCCAATACTAGCTTAAACATGACGGACAAATTTTACAGACTTGACAAACTCTAACAAATGTCATTTCTTTCTATCGACAACACCATTTTGTAGCGGATATCAATAGAGCTTGTCTTATAACTAATGCCATGATCAAAAAGATACCATCGAAACTAACTCTCAATGTACTCAGTGCCATTGCCATTGCGAAGAATTTTCATAGTAGCATTGAACAGAGTCTAAACCACTTTGTAAAAAAATTGAAAATAGCGAAAAACGCCACTTTTATTTTTTGACAAATAAACTCAAGTTGTTCGAGAATGACAAATGATAAAAGCGAAACCATCCATGATCAGAAATAGAAGTACGCTAGGATGGACCCCACATATTAATATGAACCACATGAAGATAAAAAATTTAAAGATGAATATGTTGAATGAGTTAGTTTAGCCAAACACAGGCTTCAAAAAAAAAAAAAAACTCTCTTTATTACAAGCTGGAATGAGATTAGGAAAAACTTTTTCTGAAAGTTCTTCAAGGGGATGAGCTAATTTGGAGTGCCACTGATGGATAGCCCCATGGGCTGGAAAAATTGGATGTATGAAACCCTCAAATAAGATACCTGAGGTGGCTAGGTTTGAAGCAGAAGGTGAGGACAAATTGTCAATTGTGGAGGAGGCAGCAGTAGCATAAGCTTTCAATAGACCCCGTAATGCCTGGAGTTCTTCCTGGGATAAACCGATATGAGCATTAGGTGTGGCAGGAACAATTTCAGTATGTTTTGCCTTATTTTCTTGTCTTTCGTTGTGCCCTTTTTGCCTCAAAATCTGCAGGTTTCCATGTAACTTCTAGCACATAACCTTAGTATGATATGGCTTTTGACAATGCTCACACTTCAGTCTCCTTAGAGGTATCAGATCGAGAGGATGAATCAGATTTGGCAATAGTGCCAACACTCGTTTGTAGAAAAGATCGATCAATAACAGAAGGATGGAGTTTTGCTGCCCTACAACTTTCTTCAGAGTAAACTACGGCATATGACTCTTTTAGAGTAGGGAATGGAGACCGGCTAAGGACTTGAACACGTATCTGATCATATTCAACATTTAATCCTGCCAAGAAATCATAAACTCTGATCTTGTCCACATGCTTCTTGTAGGCAGTAATGTCTGCAGTATTGACTAGGTAATAATCGACATAATGATCTAGTTCTTGCCACAGGCTCCGAAGCTCAGCATAATATTGAAATATAGTCATCTCCTTCTGAGTGGTGTCATGAACCCTTTTTCGAAGTTCATACACTTGCACATCTTTCCCGAGTTGACCATAAGCATCACTTGTAGCTGACCAAATTTGTGCCGCAGTATCAAAAAGCAAATATCCCTTTGCAATATGCGGCTGCATTGAGTTAAGCAAAAAAGACATTACCAAAGAGTCATTCGAGATCCAGTTGTCTTGAGCAGCACCTGATATAGCAGCTTCACAGAAGTGCCATCAATATGCTCTGTAAGCCCATGCCCCGTGGTCAAGAATGCAGATTGAGGCCATATCATATAATTTGTGTCGTCAAGCTTCACAGAGATCGTAGCAGAAGTAATATAATCTATACAGCCATCTCTTGCAGGTGCAACGCTCATAATTGAATCCTCAGACATTATGTTTCAACAATCAACACGAAAAGTGTGAAAGGAGTAACTGAACCTCCAAATCTTGCTAGAAAAGGCCAAAATTGGATCAAAGTCCTCTAGTAGTAGGCTGAAGTTGTCCTCCAAAAATCAGCCGAATCACGTCAAGGGAAGACAGAAATAGATTTTTGCAAGGTTTTGAAGACCTAAAAAAGAAAATTCGATAATTCTGATTCTTCCCAAAGAATCTGAAAAAAAGGAATATGATAGTCCACAAACTGCAGTACTTTGGTCTTACACATGAGAGAATTGTATGCCAATGGCAAAGCAGAAAGAATCTCAAACAAGATAAAAAAAAGTCGCAGGTTCAATAATCTATGGCAGACTGCAAAGAAGCTTTAAAATTTCATAGTCGTGAGATTTAGGGCAGACACCAGATTCAAAAAATCACCTTGTTAGTGCTGTCCTACACCGTGAAAGAGAGCAAAAGAGAAGGTAAGAAAACTGCTGTGGGAGAGCGTGAAGGCGAGAAGAGAGAGAGAGAAAAGTGAGGTGCGCGGAGAAGGGATAGGGGTTAGGGTTGGGGATTCCGTTTCTGATAGGATGTGAGATTTTATAGGATTTACTGCCAACTATTTTAAAAGCTTAGCTATTAAACGAAAGTGTGATTTAATATATTAAATATTTTATGAAATATCTATATGCAAAAACATACCTCCACCAGCTGCGCCTTGTTTATAAACAGCTTCTGTCTTTTCTGGCATCTTGCCTTGGTTAATCAATTTCAGAATCACTCCCCGCAAGTCTGCAACCAATAATTAGCAGTACTGAGGTAACTCAAAACACCCTTGCTGAAACAAGAAACTACTGGCCAATCCGATCCTTGTAACATTTCGATCAAAGTAAAAGGAATCTAGCACCACCAGCACCTTTTCATGAGCTGGTTTAATTGAATATAATTGCACAATGATTTCACACTTCTGTGCAACAAATAGACTACACATTGAGAGAGGCTCAGAAGATTGACAGGCATTACCTGGAAAATCACTTAGAAAAAGCATCACTGAAAAAACCAGACAAGAGAAAGAGGAAGATAACATGCAAAGGAACAATTTTTCTGATAAAAAGAACATTACTCTGCATCCAAAAAAAAGCTGCTGATCACATTACAGGTGTCAATTGGCCATACCAGTGGGAGAGCCGACAAAATATAATTGTCAAATGGTGGCTACGATCCTGAACTTGTCTGAGACCCATTCATTGTCTAACTGATTGAGAAAGGTTTCTGCCAAGGTAATCAAAATGAAAAATAATCACACCTTGCAGGTGGATCATACGACATAAACTAACTGTTCTTGCAAATAATTCAGGCCAAACAATCCCAACCAAAGTAATTGTACATCACGGAAAGGAAAAGGCAGATTTCAAATCATGAATCATGAACTGTTAAAGAAGGATTATCCATTGAAATAGCTTGTACCTTTCACCCACACCTATTTAAACAACCAGCAGACTATACTTAATAAACATTCTCTCTTTAATAGGTAAAAACAATATGAATCATGGAGACATAATTGCTATTTTCTGTGTTATTTTACAAGGTATATTCCTATGAATCCCCATACCTTTAGCCTTTGTGCCCTCTAGTGCAGTAATTGTCATCATAAACTCCAGAATAGTAGCTTCTATTGATCGACTCAAATCAGCTGCTTGATCAAAAGCAACACTGGATTACAGTCATCTAGCCCTGACTAAACGCAAGAACTCGTTTTTGTGACCTTGTCATCCATCGCAGGGAATTTTCCGTGCAAAACCTACCAATAATCACCACAAGAGCAAATTCCATCTCTAAAGTGATGAAACCTGTTTGAATCTCGAACTGTAATTTCCCTTTGAACAATCCTTGATATCACCTTGATTGCAGCATGACAGTCTGTACAGGCTCTCAAATTCTTCATTATAAGGATAGGTGATCCCTTAGGTGTGCTAATAAGTGCAAATGCAATTGCTAATCTTTCACTATGATATTTAAGAGATTCAATCTTAACTTCCTCATCAACATTGTGAAGGGCACAACTTGTGTCAGGTTTGTATCCTTCTTTCTCCATCTCTTCTGCCAATGTGTCAATTTTTCTCCTGATCTCCTTTATTTGGGGATGCAAATTATCATTCGCCATAAAGACATGAGTTCTATGTCTAATCTCAACCCAACTACATGCAGGAACCTTTTTCATTCCTCTTTCCCTCATTGCCTTCTTCACTTGTATGACACAATCCCACTGGCCTGCGGCCGCATATATATTAGACATGTTGACATAAGAAGCAGCATCTCTAAGCTCCTCCATACCAAAAAGTTTATCTGCTGCTTCCTTGGCTAGTTTTTGGTTCTTGTGTATCCTACACGAATTGAGAACCGACATCCACATAATCTCGTCAGCCTCAAATGGCATTTGAGACATGAACTTCTCTGCTTCACCAAATCGTCCACTTCGACACAGCACATCAACCATACAAGCAAAGTGTTCTCTCTTAGGAATGAGTGCATATGTATTACACATCAAATCAAAGTACTTTAACCCCTCTTCAACAAGTCCACAGTGACTGCAAGCTGACAAAACATTGAGGAATCCAACAGAATCAGGTTGAAGACCTGACTTAACCATAGATTCAAATGTGCGAAGAGTTGCCCGACCATCCCCATTTTGAGCATAAGCTGAAATTAGAGAATTCCAGGATACAACATTCCTCTCAGGCATTTCTTCAAACGTTTGAATTGCATTTTTCATGGATCCACATTTTGCATACATGTCGAGGAGTGCACTCGCTGCAAACACGTTCGAAATGTAACTCGATCTGATAACAAATGAATGCAATTGTTGCCCAAGTGAAAGTGATGCCAAAACTGCAGAGGCTTTCAGGATGCTAGCAAAAGTGGCCTGATCAGCACTAACATTGGCTCTTTGCATTTCAATGAACAGTTTCAAGCCTTCTTCATGGAGGCCATTCTGAATGTAGGCAGAAATCAAGGCTGTCCAGGGAACTGAGCTTCTGCAAGCAAGACCAGCAAATATCATCTTAGCTTCCTTATATCTACCACATTTTGCATACATGTCGACCAAAGCATTTCCAACTAGAATTTCTGAATCAGCTTTTGTCACTATGGTCTGGCAATGAATCTGCTGACCCATTTCAAAGTTGGCCATGTTTGCTGCCACACTAAGCAAGGTTGAAAAAGGGAATTGCCTCCTATCAAATCTAGTAGACTGAAGTTTGCGAAAAATGCCAAGACAAGCCTCTACTTGCCCGTCCCATGAATAACCAGTGATGATGACATTGTAGGAAACACAATCCACCTCCGGCATCTCGTCAAAAAGTTTCCTCGCTTCATCCACATGATCATGCTTCGAATAAGAGTCCAACAACGCATTCCCAAGAAACACGTTCCACAGGAAATTAGTCTTGAGAACGAGGCTGTGAATCTGTTTTCCAAATCCTGCATCACCTAACCCAATACCTGCGGCTAAAATTGCCGTAAAGGTGAACTCTGAAGGCCTGAAACCCAACTTTTGCATCTCAACAAAGAGATTAATTGCTTCCTCAAACAAGCCTTCATTCAAGTATCCAGTTATCAATGCATTGAACGTGACACAATCTTTCTCAGGCACTTCCTCGAAAAGCTGGCTACCTAAGCCAAGCCGACAAGATTTGCAATAAGCATCTACCAACGCATTGTTAACAATGAGAACTGAATTGAACCCCAGTTTGATTATCTGGGCATGGACTTGAATCACTTCATTAAATGTATCGGAGTCATGCACACCTGACAACAATGTGGCAAAAGTCACGTAGTCTGCCTCTGTGCCACACTGGTGCATCTCCCCGAAAAGCTCAAATGCTTCACTCACCTTGTCAGCCCGCAAGTACCCGCCCATCAAGATGGTCCACGAGACCGCTGTGCGCTCAGCCATGCCGTCAAGCAGCTTCCTCGCGCTCACCAGATCGCCGGCCTTCACGTACCCGGATATCATCATGGTAGTCGAGACCGTGTTTCTGTTGGGCATTTGATCAAACACCCGTCGCGCGCGCGACAGGTCCCCTCGTTCGAGGATGTCCTTGACCCGGAAGTTGGAGCGGCAAGTTGCGGGGTCGAAGCCTGTCTTGACGGTTCTGGCATCGATAAAAGTTCGGACATGTCGACGTTGTGGTGCGGCGCGAAGAAGGGCTCGCAGCAGAGCCGAGGCTCTGAGTGTCGTCGTTCGGCGCAGGGTCATCGCTTGCGTTTGAAAGGGTGGCAAACATTTGCGCGTTCATAAAGCAAATAATTCGCAGCGGTTTTTCGCATATAATAACTTGAGTGGCGTCGAAGGTTACCATACGTAGCAAAGGGGAAAGAATTTGTACAATTTTCTTGAACTCTCCGATTCTAAACTCCGGATCTGTATGGGAAACGTAAGTTGTTTCCATACCAATTACAGGAATGAATTGCTCTGGCTTCAATTCATGGATGCAACTCCTAGAAATAGTGAATTTCCTCGTGTAGTGACGGCCTTTTTACTTTTGTACTAATTATTAATTATCAAAAGATAAATCAATATACCATTGAGGCTCACGAAATATTTCATTCTTAAATCTCATGTCGAAATCCAAAGAGAGAACACTCGGGTCGAGATACGTAGCGGGGACAAAAATCAGGAGAACTTGTGGTGGCCGACCCGAAGTCTCGATATTTTCGAGTCCACATTCGAAGATTGCGATGACCGGGCAAGAAGCTCGCTGGCTCGTCTCACTATTGGAACCTGGGATTCGGCATCTTTGGGAAATCCCGGCTAAGGAAGAAGAAAACCCAATGGAAACAAGCAACAAGATGGCCACTAAAAATATTTCTGAATCACTGCATACCTCCACTTTATTCAAGAACCATCTACAGGTGCGAGGGAGAGTTAGGTCAAACTAATTTACAGATTTCACAGTTATATGGCCGAGTAGACAACGTCTCCTATAATCACAAGAAAGTAAGACAAGATCGTATTTTAGTAGCGCCGTCCACCAGCTGTCGACAAGAGGACTTGAGACTGTTTCTTCCCCTTCTTTCCCATCTCGCTCATCTTAGATGCTTCCAAGCTTTCCGCCGACTTAGCTTTAGATATCATTGTGGCAAAAGATGGCGCTTTTGCCTCTCCCCCACCTACAAATATGAGAGACCGAGCCAGCCAATGCATGAGTCAAAAGAGATGCACGCAAATGCTCATTGAAAGATACCCAGAAAGTACTAAGGAACAAAAACTGCTTTATCAAAAAAGAAAGAAAACACGGCATAAGTAGGAATATACCAGGAGAATCAGTTTTTAAGCTGGGCCTGCGGAGAGAGTCATCCTCCTCAATTTTCAGGGCAGGAGAATCATGTGCGGCAGCAAATCCAAGTCTAGTTACGTTTGAGAATGTTTTCCTCTCTCCAACAGTGGGAGGGCTTGATGACATCACCACAGGATTTCCAAGAGCTTGTGACACAGGGAAGATGAGTAAGCAATTCAAGTATAGTTCAGCAAATTGTACAACTCGTAATGTATGCACCCAGGTGGCTCAAGAATTAGTAGCACATGGCATACTAATTCTTGTCACTGCAAATGGAACACCATTACCTTCAAAATCATCTGCCGAAAATGTGGGGGAACCAAAACTGGAGGACTGTCCAATATCATATAGTATAGACATAGGAACTTCAGAGGCTTCAGCCTTCAATTTTTCCTTTCTTTCCTAAAAATGGAAAACATAATACAACTCTAAGAGCATAGCAAGGAGGACTGAAATTTACAGACCAATGTCAAAAACACTACTTGAAAAAGAGCTCAAAAATTGCAGATATATGTCCTTCAGAAGGATTCATGCGTGAGAAGGAAAAACACCACACCTTTTTGGCTAGCTGTTTCCTCTCCTTTTCGCGCTTCTTAATTTCATCCATAAATGGAAGCAAAGAATCACTAGGCAGTATGCCAGTCAGATCAATTTCACAAAGCTGAGTCAACAAAGTAAATCGAAATAATGAGCAGACCACTTTCCACAAGATGCTTGATAATTTTGAAGGACAAAAGAATAGAAGATGATCAATTAATACCTGAAATGCCGTGGTCAACGAAAAATGACTCAAGTAGCGATACCGTCTTCTGGTGGACTCTGACTGAGTAACTGTTTCCAACTGTAGAATCCTCCCACTTATCCTGCAATTCATACATTCCACTTTTAAGAGAAGACTCAGACAATCCATCACTGTTAGCCTCAAAAGTTTGAACAGAGAATAAGGGGCAAAGGAGAAATGATTATGACAAGTAGTTAAAAATGAGATATCCCTTTGCGGCTTTGCCCGCCATCAATTGCACAGGCTGTGCATATTCCCCGGGATGGGGAGACAACCAACCTCCAAACATCATTCTCTGCTACTTCTCATGCATAGCACTAATTATCTACAGCTTGTTTGTATACCAGAATCTATGAGAAAAGAAAATCTAATCAACCTGTTCGGTAGCATGTCATAGCTTCCATAATGGTGCAAAAGGCACTTCATGTTCAAAGGATGAAGAATAAGATTTTGACCATCAACAGCCTGAAAGAACATACAAGAAGAGGATAAGATGCAATAAGGAATCCAACAGCCATTAAATTATACTGAATTCAAGGGACTGGGAGAAGTGCACAAAGTCACGCCTACCATTTGACCATAGTCATCAACCAAAAATAAATAAATAAAAAAATGACCATGGTCAAATGGCAGGGTAAGTACAATGCACACAAATTGCAGTACAAGCAAAGATGAACATCTACATGCATGGCTGCTGTCCAGCATTACTTTCTGGTTGCATATCTATTCATTCAGCTATCATTATTCACAAACACAAAAAATAAAATACTACATCAAAAATAAATGCCCATTTAATTGTGATTTATAAAAGCATTTTCTCACAGCAAGTAAAATGAACTTTCAAATGCAACAGCAGAAGCAAAGCAGGCTCTTTTGCTATTTCCCTAATTCCTCTACAGGACCCTAAAAAGTAAGACTTCTGCATGGATGGCATCTTGAACCATTTCACAGTCACTTCTCTTGGAGAAAGTCCCCACCAAACTATATCTTGTCGAGAAAAATAACATAAATTCACCTCTCAAGAGCAGTTAAAAAAATGGTGAGAAAGGGCCATTGCATCTAACTTTCCTACCATCAAACCAGTCTATACTGAACATACTCAGATGCCAGAAAGAAAAAGAAACAAGAAATAAATAAATTCTTGCTGCTTTTTCTTACCTGGTAGAAGTTGTACAGTTCCCTGTCCTTTATATTCCCTGAGCTGCTCAAGTTCTTTTCTGCAATTTTCCCTTCCTTATAAGGTGACATCTCCTCATCTTTGTCTTCTAGAGTTTGACTAGCATCAGCATTTTGATCTACAGGAGATGAAAAATCAGATATACCTAGCCTTAACTTAGCCAACGACTCTTTCTCATCATATCCATCAGTGGGCAATGATCCATGTCTCCTTGTAAAGGTTTCATGTTCACAATTCAACATATGGGAAGATGACTTACAAGGTCTATCACCATCCGTAACTCGGTGCTCATTCCAATACTTCTGTCTCTTCTCCAATTCCTTTATCGCAGCAGATACATAGGGAAGTTTCTCTAAATCATCAACAAGCCCTGAATTTGCCTTGGCTAGCCAACCATCAAGATCAGCTATTGCTTTTCTAATAGATAAATCAGCATCCGCAGTGACGGTAAACTTTGAAAAAGCATTGTTTATAGCATTGATGTCCCATTGCATGGAAGCACTTTCCTGCTTATTTTTCTCCGAGGGAACAAAGGAATCTTTTTCTCGAGTTAAAAGCATAAACTCGACGATATCCCCAACTGCATACGGCTTCACACTCTCGATGTGGACAGTATATAATTCCTTTTGGGATATCATTACAAAACATAAGGGGCATCTCTTGAAGCATTCAACTTTATGGTTGTCCTTGCCCATTAACAAGTACTGTAAAATACATGGGAAACAAAAAATGTGCCCACATGAAGTTATTTGCGGACACAGAGGATAGTCCAAGCAAATTGGACACTGCACCACTGAAGGGGTTGAGTACCTAACACAAATAATGTCCTCCCACCGTAACATTTTATCTGGATTCATCAAATCAGGTTCATAGTCTGCAGAATCAAGAACAACAAACTTGTAGTTTGCCTGAAGGAACAAATCTTTATTATACGGCTTTATCTTTTGTTGCCTTCTTGGTGGAGGAGGAGGCTGCCTGGATTGAGAGCGAGAAATGGGGTCATAATGGAAGTTCAACAGGTGATTCCCATTCACAACTTGTGCTCTTCTTCCTGCTGATTGCATAGGGCTTCCAAGTGAATCTGTAGACCCAGTAGCCCGCTGACTTCGAGCAGCATTGGTTGCTAATGCCTTACATTTTGCCTGAGAAGATCCAGGTTTTTGACCATTTGGACTTCCTGATACACTCACCTGGTGAGGCAGCAATGATGTATGTCACTTTTAACTGATGCTTTCTGGCATATCAACTCTCACAATATCCTCATCCAATCTAACCTATCCAAACCCATTAAGTGGAGTGCAGGAACTTCCTTATTACTAGTGAAATTACCAATTTCAAGCATACCTTTTGGGAAGATCCATTAGAACTCTCTGCAACAGTAGCCAACGTTCCTGCATTGCATCAAATTTCATCCTGATGAGTCAGGCAGCACATCCTAGCTACTAAGCGTAAGTGAAAATGTACAGGATCACAATACTACCAGCAAAGACTTGAAACAAGGCAATAGAAACACGACAATGATTCAAGACAAAGAGATGAATCCATCATAGCCACGTTGTACAAACTCCCCATCACATATATTAATTTATCGCACCAGGTGGAACTAAAAGTTACACCCCAACCCAGTGGATCAACCTCCAGTTCTCTTCTCAGCTTCTTGAATAGCACAAATCAGTACTCAGCGACTATCTACGAAACAAGAAAGCACTACGCCATCTACACAGCGTTCAGCCAACAGAACACCAGACACCACAACCCAGATTATCCCAATCCCTCCGCCCAACCACCGACCAGACACCTATCGCGCCCCGATCACGCTCCACACCACGCAATCCCAGACCTAACGGAATCCGCACCGTCGCAAAACGAAAAAAACCACCCCCACGAGCTCCGGCGCGTACCTGGAACCTCGCCGGAGGCGGGAGCCGGGACCGGAGGGGCCGGCGGGAGGGGGCGGTGAGCGGGGCGGCGGTCGCCATCGTCGGGGCTAGGGTTTGGGTTTAGAGCTCGAGAGGAGGAGGCAGGCGATTCGAGTCCTTGGGTCTCGGCGGGCAAGATGGACATGAAACTCTTCAGGAATTCCGGTGGAGGGAAAAGAGAGGGTTCGATCGGGGGTCGCGTCGGGGTAGACACCGCAAAGTTCTTTGCGCTTTCCGGATCGAAGCGGGAGGCTCTTTTTATGGCGCTGTTCTGTCACGCACGAGCTCCGGGAGGACCGGCATCTGCCGCATCTTGACCGAATAATGGGCCGGTGTAATTACGCCGGCGCCCCTGCTTCGTGGGCTTATTTACGGAAAATGCCCCCCTCCTGCCCCGCGATTCGCCTGCATGATGGAAGCCGCTGGAGTTGGGAGGGATAATGACGTAAATAGTCTTTAAATTTTAACTTAAACGTGTAATTTGGTATCTGAATTTTTAATTTAATCAATATGACATCATATCTTTTGATAAATATTCTAACTAGTTCATGAATTATATAAAATATTCACTATTATTCTTTTATTAATTTAAACTCAAGAACAACATTAAATATTTTCATATAATCTAAGTTCTAGTTTGAATAAGTACAAAAATTCAAGGACTATATCCAACAAATTAAAAATTCAGAAATAAATTGCATATTAAATTAAAATTCAGATATTATATCACATACCTGATCAAAGTTCAATATCCATTTGTATCATTTTCCCAATTTAAAGCACATTTCTCGGTTGGATTTTATTACCTAATGACTTGGGAATACATAACAAATGACTAATTAAGAAAGCTATAATGAATTCCAATGCAATGTCTTTTAAATATGGATTATTTCTTAATTAGTATGCTTAGCCAGTAGACTATCGTGGACATAATATTTTTATTAATATAAAAGTAAATTTAGACAGAGTTGAATTCCAAGAGAGAAAGACAGGAAGAAGACAAGTTGGATTTGGATTCATGCTATTCCACAGAAGTTTCAAACGGGGCGGCACAGAGGCATGAATATGCTCAGGGATATACACCACCCTGACTGCAGAATTCTCTGCCTGTGCCAACTTACAGACGCTCCAGTTCATTATTTTACAAGGGAACTACAACTACAGCTACAACAAGACTCATAATACACCGCGTGCCGAGCTCGGAGGACGGACTTAGTTAATAATCCCACATGGCGTGGAATGCCTTCTCTGTACCGAATGCCGTGTCTCTCCAATGCCTTCACTCGTCGAAGACCTCTTGGTGCAGATCGAACTGAACAATGAAAGTACGGATTTCCATAGGAGCGATCTCCACTACCAATTTGGTGGGATCGTTGGGCCCTCCCCTCAAAATAGTGCCTTCTTTACCTTTGGAGCCTTCCACCTCCCAAACAAGCCTCTTTCTCTCCATCTCCGCCCTTTCTTGATTAGCAGAGAGGCTCATCTCTGTCACTTTGCCAATCTGAAGTTGATGAGGAGGCAAAAAAGTCCGTTGAACGTGTTTGTCGATGTTAGTAGGTCAATCCTCATAAAAATGGACAGACCAGTCAGTTGACTTTACCTTCTTTCCAGGGAATAGACTTTTCAGTTCTACATTGGACATTACTGAAAGATCCTTGTCCTCCCCAATCTTCATACAGGTCCAACGAGGCAAAAGAGAGAAGATTACAGCATAAGAATTTTAATATGGACCACATGATGCGAAGTAAACAGGATGCAGTCAATTGAGCATTGAATCCGACGAAAAGTTTCTTTCTAATACTTGATATGAGCAACAGAAAGAGACTAACCTCATACAAATGTGCTAACCGAAGGAGAACATTTCCATCGTTAAGTTCCTGCATGGTTCGTGCAACACAATATTTACTTAGGAGGACCAACAAATATTGGCTAGCAAAAGGAGGACCAAATAGATATCAAGTAACATCAAGACGATCACATGGCTATGACGCTGTTTTATGCAGAATCAAATCTCCAGAATAAGCTGTACCATTTATTTCTTCCTTGATGGAACAATGAGAGACATCATGAGGGAAACTAGGATTACAGTTTTGACAAGATTTACCAATTACCTGGAGAGTTATTATAGCAACATTTTCAGGCAAACTGTAGGAGGAATCTATCCCAGAGAAGGTAGTCGTGCGAGAATTCCTCCAGTGGTCTCCATCCTGAAAGGGGAGATATTATCATTCAAAATAGAATTGCTCTGTTTCAAGTGATGGAGAAGATAGGCTTCAGTTTTTGTTTTAACATACCTGTTCGGCAAATGCTAAGAGAAGTGGAGAATATATCTCCTGGCCAAATGATCGACGCCACTTAGCTCCCTCTCCTAACGGATCAAATCTAAAATAGTACTTTCCTTGAATCTGCAACAATTTATATCTTCAATAAGAGCCAAATTGAGAGATGCTTCATACTATACGCATCTCTCCCGATAGAAAGAACACTGGAGGAGAATTTAGAAAAACCATAATAACACTTTTCAAGAAGTTATTTCTGACAATATGAGCTTACAATCAGCCCCTTGCAATCCTTAAGGGCACAGACTGTCTCATTCAGAGCTTCTGCCACTCCTCTGGAATCGTCACGGAGCAGTCTCCTACATAGAGATTTTATGGTTACACTGTCAGTTTGAGGCTTCTGATAACCTATATCTGATAACTTCCAAGATAATTATGTAGCTCCCAGAATCAGGCACATTCATGATTTACCTATGAAGCATTAGCTCAATTTGTCCATCAACTAAGCTTGATCCTCCCACGGATCGATCAACCAAAACAGAGAATTCTTTCTCATCATCTTTAAAGAAAATTCCAAGATTTATCTGAAAAATGAAGAATTTACATATCAATCGAGAGGATATATAGTTAAGGCACTGGCCATACTAAGGTAAACCTCAAAGCACAGTCCCATGGAAACCTAAGCAGTATCAAATTATCACAAGTAAGATTGCAAGCTAACTGTGAGAAGTAAATTAGGGAATAAAAGGAAAGTGGAAATCTTGGAGTGGGAACATCTAAACACTCAGCAAGCATGCTTCTACATTGTTTGAAAAAAATAAAAGAAGAGAAGAGTATGTTATTCATATCAACTAGGCTAATGCACACTGTGGTCGATGCCAAAATATTCACATCATTGTGGGTCTCCAAAATCTGGGGGGAAAAAAATACCGGATAGTAATTTCCAGCGGCTGGTTGGTTCACTTTCAGATCCCAGTCTGTTCTATAGTCACGAATCTGCGATAAAGATAATCACAGTTTCTTAATAACCAGACAATAGAAAATTTTCATAAGACACCTGCCTCAAGAAACATCAATTGAAAATGAACAACTGCTCAAGGTGTCAAAACTAGCAACAATGTCGGCTATCCAGATAAACCAAGTGCCGTCTACCCTTGAAAAAATTTCGAACTTATTATTGTCACCATACCCTCTCGATGAAATCACGGCCATTGGAATCTGTGTAGAATGTCTTATTTGTCTTCATGGAAGTTGAAATCTGGGCAACAACTTCTTTTCCAATCCCATCATCGGTTGGAATTGGTCCGACCTGATAACAAGATAAACCCAATGTATTTGACAAATCTCATCATCAGGAGTTTTTCTCATATTACCACAGTGAAGAAACAGCAATGGAGAAACCTACTATGAACTCAACTTCGACATGTTCCTTTGCCTTGCTCAGACGGGTGATCTGCATGCAATGTAAAAACACATTCGCAATAAGAAGCATCAGAGTAATTTAGAAAATACAGGATATTTGTCTTTTTTTTTTTTTTTTTTTTTTTTATGCCGAGGATCCGGCCTAGCTCACCTTACGGGAGCACAGCACCGACTATACCTCAGGGGAGACTAGCCCAACAACCCACCAGCTGGGGCCCCCCGCTTAAGTCACGGAACTGCTCTGGGAGTTGTGGCGGACTCTGGGAGTTGAGTCCCTGACCTAGCGGTCAGGAGGCCAGGCCTCAACCAGTGCAGCCATGCGTGGGTGGGTATATTGTCTTTAATCTTTCTTGGGAACAATAATTGGGAAATCTCAAACTCATTTTCTGTTCAATAGCTTGCAACAGAGAGAGAGAGAGAGAGAGAGAGAGAGAGGATGATATAAATTTCTCATAAGATGGTCATTTTTCTTCCTGAACAAAAATTTGTAAAATGGGAACACTAAACCCAAATGTAAGAGAGCATATAAAGTGTCTTTTATATAAGATCTTCTATTTAATTCTTGGATCTAAGGAAACTAATTATCCCAGAGGCTACCACCATTGAGATTTAAATGTCATGAATGACTGAATGAAACTAATGGTCCCACCACCTATCCACCGTGGTTATATTTATACTGGACCTAAAATATGAGACAAGAAAAGGCTCACATTCCTGATTATTGGGAACTAGCATTAACCTCACTTCAAACTTATAATTCGAAAGAAAATTTCTTATTATTGCTGCAATTTTCTACTAAATCAATTCTCATAACCTCAAATGCATTGAGTGCACTCAGAGAGAGAGAGAGAGAGAGAGAGAGAGAGAGAGAAGCTGAATATTAACTGAAAAAAATGAATCTACAACACAGTCACGCTTTTTTTGCCATCATCAGAATTTTACAGGTACCACGGCACTGAACCTTCTGAATAAAATACCACTTCACAAAACAGACATTCAAACTTAGTTCTCATGTCAGGCTGAATTATAGTCTACACCATAAAAATGCATCATGTCAAGCCTAGATAAGATTAAGAACAGAGATGTAAACATGTCATAAGGATCAGTCAACCCACACAAAAAAATTTACACCATCAAGGTACCTGATATATCCATGAATTGATCTGCTGGTGGACTTCATCCACCACCGATCCATGCATGACAGTCAGAGGATTCTGCAAATTCAAAATGATTTCTTAAGAAATATAACTTAATGATTATTTCAGTATGTAACAAAACATCACAAACCTTTTTTTCAGGTTTCAAAGAAAATGTGGTATTTGGACGGAAGATGTATGCTCCCGAGGCCTAAAAAACACATTTCATGTTGAATGAGATGACAGACTTGAAAAAAAGAAACAAGACCAATTTAGAAGTCGTAGAGGAGAAGGTTTCAAGACCTGAGGATCTTCTTTAGTTCCGTTAAACGAAGAGTAGAAACTGTACGACTGCTCAACATGTTCCTCAACCTAAAATTTAAAGACGCGCATAAGGTCGCTGCTAGACACAAAATTCTCACCCCCCCGTCTTTCTTTCTTCAACCAACAACCAAGAGAATCGGAAATGGTACACCACTTACGAAACGTTTGCTATCAGCATAATAACCAATTCTGCCTTCCTCAGCAGAAAACGTAAGCTTAATATTCCCTTGACGAATATCAACAGAGGATTTTTGGCCTCTCTCAATGGTGTATACTTTTGATTGAGCTGAATTAGCACCTGTAATAAAAAGATTGTAGGCTGGATCTTAAGTCTAATTATGATAGGCCGGAGCAGCAAGAATATTGGAGAATCACATCATTATACCTGTCCCTTTGGCACTTGAGATGAAGAATGTAGTGAAACCAAGAGCTGGTACAGAAGCCGAAAAAACAAGCCAATACTTGGGTGCCTCAGTCGTAGTTTTACCCATGTATGCAGTGACATGGTAGCTTCTTAAGCTGAGGAATGTATCGGTAATAGGAATCAACTGAGACATAACCTCCTTTCCTTCAGAATCACGAACACTAACATCTTCTGTCATAACCTACAGAAACCCCAACTTAATGAATATAGAACTAATATCATTAACCTAAGAATAGATACTTTCATCCCTTGATTTAATAAAAAGGAGAGGCAGCTGAATTGCCCAAAATAACTACGGACGGGTGAAGGTGATAGGTTTTGCAAAACTCACGTGCACAAAGATGAGAATACAGACATAGGAAGATATAATTTTTGTACAAGGATATATGATGGCATAAAATCAGGGAGGAGAAAATTTGAGTTTGAAAGTAGAAACCTCCCCCAAAAAATAAATTCAAAGTAGTAGTGATCCAGGAAAGATTTTTATTTCTCTTACTATGTAGAGGCTTCGATCAACTTCATTGAGCAAAATTATCTATGGAAAGATTAATCACCTAACACAGTTCGACTGGCCTGCTGAACTGACCATTTAGGAGATTAAGAAATGGAAATTATTGAATCAAGAGTGAACAACTCGGAAGGAGTATGATACAATACTGTTCAATTCATTCATAAGGTCATCGGGATACTCACAGGAATTCGAATAAGATCTTCTCTCTTCCATCCAAGTGAGTTGTAAGCAACTATAACCTAGAATCCATGAAACCACAGTGAACATATCTTCAAAAGGAATAAACATTCATTTAATACAAGAACATGATCTGATCGAGACTCTATCCCCTTACCAATGTTTTCCCACTGGAGAGTTCAACTTCTGATGGAGGACAGTAGCTTATATTCATGAGTGGACACTGGAACAAAAAGTAAAACGCTTACTGTCAGATTGGTTATAAACTCCAATATGAACAGGTAAGGATCCTTAAATAACTCAAAATTGGAACAAAGATAAAGAAAGGAAAAATCAATTGTTTCTTCAATTTTATTGTCCAGAATAACCAAATTTTCTCTACAGATTTTTTTTTTCCCATCACAAGGGAAGAATAAGATGAGTGTGATTGTTTCACCAATGTCAATCGTGTTAGCTAGCCGCAGAAATATGCACAAAGTGAAATATGTTATTCTCTATAACCGTCTGCACTCAGTACTTATAGATTAAACAACTAGTACACCATTGAAAGTATGATATTTCATTGAAGACTTTCACTTCAACCAGAAAAATAGCAAGGTAAAAACAACACCAAACCTTCTTAAGGAACTAAAAGGATCAACTTGCACTCTACAACAGCCACGGGAGTTGAAGATCATTAACAATGGATCACAAGCTTTAAGAACAAATATTTGCCTGTTCAAATTTTGTAGATGGGTTTCCACATGCTTTGTATGACGTTGACTCCACTAGGCAGGCCAGTGAAGATGCAACTACGGCTTCAGCCTGCACAAAGAATATGAATGCGGTTAATATGTGATACTCAATGGACAAAATAATCATGTTACAATTGTAATTACCTCAGAGTAACCCATGGCTAGACGCTTGGCATAGTCATTAGCCACATGCTGCTTTTCTGTGCCACTAACTGCATCGTGATGTTGAGCAATTGCCAATGCATCCGCTAACAAATCTGTGTTTTGCCCTGAATCACTTCTTCCCCTGAAAAACTCCAGCTGTCTTGCAGCCTAAAGAAACCAGAATACAACAATCACAACCCCACCAAGCCAATCAATAAGACCACTTACTCCCACCAAAAAGTATTCGCACACACTCATACCAAATAGTAGCCACTCATAATCCTAACATAACGTTTAAGAGCAGCTCTGCTTGTAAAGTATCCAGTCCAATAAGCATTTGCACGATCTGCATACCTGGAATCATAAATGCTTCAACTTTAGTACCACATAAAAAAGATAATGAAGAAGGAAGAGAGTCCAGCTACGCATTAAACTTACGGAAAGAAATCATCGGTCTTGAGTGGCCATGCTTTCTTTGCTGCATACTTTGCATCAGTGTATATGGATGGGGTTGAATAAAGAGCATTTACACGCCCATCCTGTCGGTAGTAGAAAATGATATTCAATACAATGGAGGTTACTACGAAGTAAGATGCAAAAACTCTTGATAGGATAGTACTAATAACAGAAGATTGAAAATATCAAAAAGCAAAAATTAAAAGTGAATGTTGAATCCCAGGTGATCTAGAAGAGGAATAAACAGTTATGAAGCAGTGAGGGAAACAGATACCTTGTTCACGTAATGAATTA
Organism: Eucalyptus marginata; assembly: GCA_014182565.1. Classification (NCBI taxonomy): domain Eukaryota; kingdom Viridiplantae; phylum Streptophyta; class Magnoliopsida; order Myrtales; family Myrtaceae; genus Eucalyptus; species Eucalyptus marginata. Next base: position 25,599,252 of record CM024593.1, on the reverse strand, counting down.
GCTTATCCATATTCCGATACCATGTATGGGCATACTGATACTTGAAATCTGTTCCCATAGTCCACATAACGTGATTTGTCCGGGTGATGTTTGCCTGAGAATTTGATATATATCATTAGTTTCAACTAATAAGAGATCATTGTGGAAGAGAGAGAAATCTGGCTTCGATGCTGGCTTGGAGAGGTCAAAGTTAAGGTCACAGACTAATGTCTTGTAACTCCACTTTGTATCAAACTACTAGCATTCACGTGTTCAACCTATATTCAATTATTCTACTCACTGGAACCATAGCCCCAAGCCGAATGAATTGGATAAGCTGAACTTTCGAAGTTATTTCTTTCTAAATTTATTTACCAGTATAAGTACTTACTGAGTACCTCCTCATGAGATCATAGCTCAAGTTCAATGTAATTATGTGAGTTTAGGTAATTGTTTCACGAATTTGAAGTTCCATGTGAAATTCAACGGAAATATCTATTATACGCTCACTAGCAGAACAACTGACAAGGTAACCTTCTGCTCAAAGAAAAAGAAAAGGTGTAAACAAAAGAAAGTAGTGCATTCTGCTTCACGGTAGATAGAATGCTAAAACTGAATCCAAAACTTGAAAGACGCCAACAAAGTGGACAGTCAGATTTAGGAAGAAGAAATCTCAGTAAAAGTTTAAAACATTAATTCCACTAACTTGGGCTATTGCAGCAGCGACAAAGGCATTCACACGTTCTTCAACATTGTAGTCGAACAAAGTGATATCATCCTGCATGCAACAAGGAAAATCAGTGAAGCTTCTAGGACAAGTAAGCACTGATGCTTTCGTATATAATAACTTGTTCCTTATGTTAACAGTTACCTGAACTATGGGCGAATCATCGTTAACTTCATAATAGAAACCAGATGGAGGTTCATAATTTTGAGGGAAAGCACCAGCGAAAATCTGGGACAATTCCAAAGGAGATAAAAGTATTGAGAAGAAGGAAACAAAAGGAGCAATATGAACCTGAGCTCATCCCATTAAATGATTCGATCTGATACAAGAACCCACATGTCCATTGAACCATGCAAATAAACAATTTTTTTACAAGTAGATAGTCAGATCTATTCTTCACCTGAGAAGATGAACCAAGGCTCTTAGAACCTCGCCAAATTACTTCAAGACTCTTCTCATCTTTTCGCTTTGCCCTGTCTTGATAATCTATGCGGCCATAGAAAAACGAGTCGAACCCAACCTAAGCAAATAGAAAGATAGAATTGACCGTTTATTGTCTATAACTATTTAATAAATAAATGGGGATTAAAAAAGTGGGATATATTTGTTATGAGAAACTGTTAATCATGATAACAGCGGCATGTAGAGTTTTGACTGCCTATATCAGCATCCTCCTAAAGGTGCATGTTCGTTGACTTCAGGTATGTACAGAGTATTATTTCTTGCTTATTATGCCATAACTTAGGCGTGGAATAGAAATTTTTGTTAAGAAATAAGGTGGATTTGCATTGATAAACTTGCCTCTGCTCCTAACAAGTAAGCTTGAACTGCAGAATGACCAAATGGATCAATTTGCCAGCCAATTCTGGGAGTCACACCAAACTCCTCCTTGATGAAACGATGACCAAGAGTTGTCTGATCAATCATATCAATGTAATGCGGCACTGCTTCATCATGCATGCACATGCCACCATTTCTGCAACAAGAGTTTGGTCAGGTTTGAAGCAAAGCATTCAAAGCTTAAAAATAAGAGATGTGATAAAGAACTGTCAAGTTCCTAGATCCTCAGTTATCCATTTGGCCCTGAAATTAAAAGACACCCTCAAGTATTTTTCTGTAATGTAACAAACAGAACTCACTAGAGTAATGAATTTAGCAGCATTGAGCCCTAAAAAGATTGAAGTGGGTATTCTTAACAGTGAAAATGAAAATCAGATTCAAACGGCTGTTTTTCTTGATTGTGTCTAATTTTTGAAAGACACAAAAGGTTCAAATCTAATAACTTGGCAGCACAATATCTTACATGAGCTCCAGTTGACCAGAATTAACAAACTGCCTGACAATATTCTGGATCATTTCGCTTTGACCTCTCCACCACCTCTGGAAAAATGCCTGCATGAAAGTTCACCAACTAATATGACACGAGAGTCAAAAAAGCGCTCCTTTTTCATGCTTTTGTTCGGTAGGGTAACCTTCGTGAAAACATGGTTTAAATCAATTCATCCCCAAGCTAAAGACTTTAAAAACAAGAGAGCACATGAACGACCTGGGAAGCGTATGAGTCTTCCATGGTAACTTAAAAAAGAAGAGCTACATCACAACCTAGTCAATCTTAAATGGGCACCCATATCAAAATTACTAAAAGCTACCTACATTTAGCCTTCCAGTCAGGAAAACCTAGACTCAAACTGACACTCAGAGCTAGTAATATGGACTTGCCATATAACTGATAGTTCAAACATTTGATCTGCTGAACAACTAACAGTCATATAGAGACACTTGAACGCTCAAGTACAGATACTCAGGAGTCCAAGAAATCAACAGAAAGGCTTCGCATAATCCCATTTTTCACCTTCCTGTCTCGGAACATTCATCTCTTCAGAGTATCCCACCATCTAGAAAGCTCTAGAACTTCATTAATTTGTGATCGGCGACTTGATAAGCGAATTGATCGAGCTATACTAATCAAAGTTTCCAACAAATTAGGCCCAGAGCGGTAGATTGGATAACTTTCCATTTTTGCCAAGAAAGCAACAAAAAAGGAAATAAAACGATGAAAAACTCCTAAGTTGTGCTCCGACGTTCCGTGTCCAACCAGACCAGACCACTGAAGAAGGAGAGAAGCAAACTCGCCATTTCAACGTATATGAACTTCCGATTCTTATCCGCCAAGAGCGCTGGCCATAGGGAATCCAGGACATTTTGAACACAGGCCCCCTACAATGATCACGCCACCAAATTCAAATCCATCCACCATTTTAAGTACGGAAAGAAAAAAACATGTCGAGAGAGGGAGAGAGAGACCTGAATCGAGTTGTTGGAGCCAACGTAGTACTGGTCAACAGTCTTCAACCAGCCGACATCGTCGTGAGTGTGAGGGACCAGGTGAACGTTCAGCTTCCCGTGATCGATCCCCGCGGAAGTGTTGTACGACGTGAACTTGGACTCGGCGCACAGGATCCCGGCGAGGACCAGCGCGAAGGCGAGCGGCCCCGCCGCCATCGGAGCGACTCCCGACCTCGAAGTTCGATTCCGATGAGGAGCCGGCCGAGCGAAGCGGGCCAAAATCTCAGCTGGAGCTCGGAGCTCGGAGCAAGAGCCCCTTATCCGTATCGGAGTATGTGTCGGAGCTCTCGGGAGGAGAGAGAAAATGCCCTTGCTTGCAGAGAGGAGCACGCTCGCTTTGCTTGCTCGTTTTGTGCTGCTTTCTCTCTCTTCTGCAGCAATGGATTGGAGTGCGGTTTCAGTGCTGACTTCGCAAGATTTGTTCTTTCGTAGCAGTTGGCATTATTTTTAAATCATTTTTTTTTTTGTCCTGAAGCTGACGGAATTATTTGGTGCGCTGTTGTCCTCCATTTCGCTGGGATTTTTTTCTTTTATTAGTCGGGAATCGGGGGGGATCGGGATGAATAATGAATAAGAGCTGTGTCTGGATAAAATGGCTTTTGAGCTTTAATTGATTTGATTCCTTAAAATAAAAAAGTATCCTCGGCACTTTGGGGAAGACAGTAAAAGGCTCATGATGGACGAGGGGCATCCTGTCGTCCGCCGTGGAGATTCCTGATTGTTTTCTATGGACAACTTAAAGAAAAAAAAAAAAATATATATATATATATATATATATGCCCACGCATTTATAGTGTTCATCTTCTTCCGTATAACTTCTTCCTTGTTCATAAATCTTTTTTTTAATAAACACTTATAAAAGAAAAATAGTCCGAAAAAACTCAAATTATGCCCACTGTGATATGTTTTTTCTAATATTTTTATGCCATAAACTCTAAACTTACATATATGCAACATATTTATCTCAACAACACATTCATCCTAAAAATCTTATGTAACTACCTACACAGACGATAGAAAATAAATAGTACTCGTAGGGCAAAGATTTATCAACTCGTTGTATTTTTTTCTCTTGTTTTCCTATTTCCCTTTTCTTTATTTTTTTATTTGGTAATGGTGAAGACAACAGCGGGAATGGTAAGAGTGGCGGCAGAAGCAACAAGGGCAGCAATAAAAACAAAGGAGAAAGGAAAAAAAGGAAAAGGAAATGCAATCTTATCGAATGATAAATGTGTGGCACGGGTCTAAATTTGTGATATGTCATATTAATACAATCCAAGATTTTTTTGTAGTGAAAAAAGATTAGAATGATGTGTTATACGAACACAAATTTATTGCCCGAGTACAAATTTAAGGTTATTTATATTACAAAAAGATTTATGGTGAATATGTCACATTTGATATAATTTGAGATTTTTCGTAACTTTTACTCTTTATAAACATACCAACTAGTTTTGGCTTTTGGCATATGCTTTTTGCTATTTTTCCATTCTAAGTAAAGTTTGAACTGATGATGGCAAAAGTGCATTATCAAGAAGATCTAAATGCAAAGTTGATCCATCTTTACCTAATGTTTTCAAGTCACTGTCACTATGACCATTTCATCCATTATGGATCCCACCTATCAGCATCTTGCGTGCTCACTTGGTGTTCTTCTTTTTGTTTCTCCGTTAGGGGGTCCCACCTTCTTTATGTTCCAATTCCACATTAATCCTCTCTAAATCATCATCACATTTACAAACTTGAAACACGCTCCCATGGAACATAACAACATAACAAGACTGAAAACCTCCATTGATGGCCGCTTTACAAGCTTTCTCTCTCTTAATTCCTTCTTCCTCTTCGGCTTGTTCTTCAAAGAGAATGATCACTACTTCAATTCAAGTCTAGAAGCTCCGTGAATTCCATATTTCCGATACAAGTTTGGCAATGAGGAAAGACCTAGTCAAGGAGTTTCGCAAACGAGAATGGCTACACCATCATGGAGTCCCTACAAATGCCGCAGCGGCAATCTCAGCAGCCATGTCGGCTCCATCGGTTAGAGCATGCTCCGCTCTCTTGTTTACCACTGCTACCAAGACATCACTCATGATGGGCAAAATCCAGCTGCTCTCCGATCTCCAACCGAATCGAATGTGAAGGAGACTATGGACCTGATGGAGTTTGATGGCTTGTGTTCGATTAATGGACACGTGAGTCTCATGAGCGACGATACCTACCTAGGCCAATGTTAGGAGAGTGCGACTTACCTAGGCCAATGTTAAGAGAGCGCAACGATAACTATCTAGGCCAATGTTAGTAGAGTGCATGGTAGAAGTTCGATATAGTCAAGAGGAAGCCCAAATCCAAACTCATCAATATATCCAGTTAGATCCAACTTCACTCAAAAGATTAAGCCAATAAGTTATGAACCAACTAAGATATATTAACTAATCCATACCACATCAATTCTTCTATGTAGAACTTCTCTAACACAACTCACATGCATCATAATAATCTTCTTCTCACGTATAATCGCAGTATTAGGCATGCTCCCCCTTAATTTATGTATTCTTTAAACTCAACTTGTCTCAAGTTGAATCCTTATGAACCCACATTGCCATACTACAACGGCCACCTACCTGAAAGCCGTAGTCATCGACTTTAATACCGTTTGTTTAGCAATAGTCCAATAGCTTCACTTGGGGAGATTGGCAAGAAGGAGTTCAAGTTTGAGCTCATCAATATATCTAGTTGAATTCATATTCACTCAAAAACTTAAACCAATAAATTATGGGCTAGGTGGAATATATTAACCGCTTCACACCATATCAATTATTCAATACAAGACTTCTCTAATACAATTCACACATGTATCATAATAGCTAGAAATTGCCGATCGAAGGCCGCCTCACAACGTCGATTCTTACTCTGACTCACGTTGTGCATCCTCCTCAACACCGCCTACCCCATTTTACCAAAAAGAGTGGAAGGGAGATCGTTGCTTGCAAGAGAGAGAGTAGAAAAAAGGTAAAGGAAAGTGGGAACCACATAAGAAAAATCAAAAGCAAGACATCAAGGAAACTTATACGCATAAAGGTGGGACCCATAGTGAGTAAAATAGTCAACACAACAAGTGTTTAAGCTAAATCAAGAGTGGAAAAAGTGCCACCCTATCTTTTTTCGTTCATCTTTATATATGTGAGATGACTTTGCAGTCCCTTTGAGAACTATCTTTTCAAAACCCATATTATCCACAAGTCTATGAAGATTTTATGGATCGGTGTCAATCATTCTAAAAGCTTAAGCAAATTGATAAAGGAAGAATCTATTGTCAAGCAATGTAGGACATTACTTAAACACCCCTCTCATATGTAAATTGGTTTATGAACAGCACATGAAATTTTAATTAAAACACGTAAAATTTGACTAGTGGAGTGAACGTACATTTGCAAAAAAGAGTAACTAGCTCAAATACTGTGCAAGAACAAATGTGTTAGAATGTTAATCTCTATGCAAAATTGTGTTAGAATGTTACTCTCAATGCAAAATTGTGTTAGAATGTTAATCTCAATGCAAATATTACAAAATATTGCACTTTATAAGAAACACAACACAACAATGGAAATAATAAATGAAAAGTTTCTTATATCACATGAAGCCATCAATCCATTGATTTTAGTATTTTCAAGAATTTGCTTGAGGTTTTAATTGACATCTCCAAATTTTTCTCCCTTGATTGGGAAATCATTGCCTTTACTCCCGAGAATGGGAGAATCCCATGCATTAGTTTTTCAAATGCATTTGTGAGGACACCAGCAATTTGATGCTGACTCACAATGAACGCTTTTGTCGCCTGGTTTTTCTAGGGGGGTAAAATTCGCGCTGACCCAAAGAAAATGCGAAAACCGGGCTAGGCATTACCGGCTCGAACCGATCCAAATAGAGTTTGGTCTGGTCGGAGCCAGCCATTCTCTGCTCAATCAGGCTAGGCCCACTTTGTAGGATGAGAAGCTCTCGGCCCGAACCAAATTTATCACATACCGGCCCGCCCGGCCCGGCCCAACCCGATCCTCCAACGCCTCGTGTCAATCCCACTCCTTCTCGCTCGGAGGCCCACGTGGCACGACGCGATGGGCGGGTGAATTTACCACTCCTGCACTTCCACGCATGGATCCGGGGGGGCCCCACGCTTCTCGCTCTACAATTACTGGTCGAAAACAATCACGAGCCGCTTTCGAGTCGTTTGGCGAGATTTGCTTACCGCCGAGCGATCCGACCCGAGCCCCTCCTCCCCCTTCCCACAGCTTCCGCGAGACGCCATCGAATCGAGAGCCGCCGCGAGCCTCGCGAGCCTCGCTTCGAAGGGCTTGAGAGTCGTCGGAGGAGAGATGTTGAGGGTTGCGACCAGGAGGCTCCCTTCTCTCGTCTCGCCGTGGAGGCCCGGCCACATCGCCGCCGCCGCCGCCGCCCCCAGGAACCCCGTCGGCGGCGGCCCCGATTCGCCGCCCGTCGCGTCGGACGATCTCAGATCCGCCGGATTCTCCGCGTCCTTCTTTTACCGGCCGGAGCTGAACCTGCCGCACAGAGGTTAGGGTTCTCCTCCTTCTCTCGCGCGATTGTTTTGGCCCATCGTTGTGGTTGAAATTCGATAGACTGATTGATTTTTGGCGTTGGTAGATTCCACTACTTTTTGATTCCTTTTAGAAAAATCCCCCGTCCATTTCCTTCCGGTTTCCTAGGACGCGCCATCCGTGTCTCTGCTAGAGGGGTTGTTTGTGGCTTTTCTGGTTTTCACGTGACGATGTAATGCGGACGAAAGGCTGGGGCTTTCGTTTCCCGCCGACGTGTTTGCTTTTGCCCGGTCGGTTTTGTGATAATAGCCGACTGCTGAAATGGTTGTTGTTGTTGCTGCTGCTGCTAAGTAGATTCCTTGATTGCTGGGAAACTGGGGCGCTACATACCAGTGGCTGCGTTTTCCTTATCCATTTTAGTTAGTCATTTGTGTGTTGGGGCTTGGTGATGTCTTATAAACTCGATCCTACTTCCTTTTGTTGGCGATTTTATGTTGTTTTATGGGATGTTGTTTTATGGTTTACATATATCATATACTTTTGTTTAATGGTTTAATGGTGAAATGTTAACTATTTGCTACTAACGAGAATAGTTGTTCCTTCCAGAAGTATTAATCCTGCGTGATGTTAGGTGTCCCTGTAGTGACTACTTTTGGCAATCCATGGCTAGTTCTTCTAGCTAGATTCTAATATTGTTAAATTTGTAATGGAACAAGTAAAATACTCATCTTGGTAGTGTGAAAACAAGGCCTTGAGATTTTCCCTTTTAGTTTCGAGAATCACGCTAGGCACTCGTGTGCTTTTTACAAGTTTCTCCAGAAAACTGATCTGCGGGCCTGTGGCAACCTCTTCTTCAAGTTTCACGAACACAGCAACACTTTTCTATTGTTTAGCAAAGGAATGAGCTGGGTCTGTATTGGAAAGTTAGTCTCTTATCCAGTTGAAGCCCTAGTACCCTTTTTGTTGATAACTGCTAATACATTCAAATATTAGACTGGAGTTTAGAGTCCTCGACGACATGACATTGGTGATGAAGATGCTAGAATGAACACAACAAAGAGAAGAAAGATAGGAAAGCGGATGTAAATTGGCAAAGAGCTGAATTACATGAGAGATTTCGGGACTTGCTTCTTGTAGTCCCCTTTTTAAGTAGCTTGTTTCAGAATCCCTCATACACATATCTGTACTTTATATTTTCATGCAACTGATATCAAACAGTTTTCACATTGCTGAGTTAGTTCTTTTGGAGTATGATCTCCAATTATCTTCCTCTTTAGAGGGTTTGACTTTCATTAAATACTACAAGAACGGTTTAATATGTTTGCTTTATCAACTGATGTGTGTTTGGACACCTTGTGACTTCTGATGAGCTATCCTCATGTAGCAGCACTACTATTCACTCTTCCACTTCTTCTCTGTTTTTTTTTGCTTGTTCCGTACTACCGGACTTCCAGCTGCCATTTTCTGCATGTAGGAGAATGTGATGATGCTGTAATGGCATATTTATTCGGGATTATTTGTTATTACAGGTTATGCTTCAGAGTCGCTGACTCCTAGAAAGGAGGACAGTGTAGTTCCTAGTGTTCCGCCAACTGTGTCGGCTGTTAAGAACCCCACTTCAAAGATCACCTATGATGAGTACAATCATGAGCGCTTCCCTCCTGGTGACCCGAGCAAGCGGGCATTTGCCTACTTTTGCTTGACAGGTGGTAGATTTGTCTATGCCTCACTCATCCGTCTGCTTATCCTCAAGTTTGTCCTGAGCATGTCTGCCAGTAAGGATGTTCTTGCTATGGCTTCTCTTGAGGTTGATCTGTCCAGTATCGAGCCGGGCTCTACTGTGACTGTTAAGTGGCGTGGCAAGCCTGTTTTCATCAGGCGTCGAACTGACGAGGATATTAAGCTGGCAAACAGTGTTGATTTGGCATCTCTTCGTGACCCACAGCCAGATTCAGACAGAGCTAAGGACCCCGAGTGGCTTATCGTGATTGGTGTATGCACACACCTGGGTTGCATTCCCCTGCCTAATGCTGGTGATTTTGGAGGATGGTTTTGTCCATGCCATGGTTCTCACTATGACATCTCTGGTCGTATTCGAAAGGGTCCTGCACCATACAACTTGGAAGTACCTACTTACAGCTTCTTGGATGAGAACAAGCTACTGATTGGTTGAGGGGTCTGGGAAACTTCCTTTCGTTAATTGGTATGGCAAAGATTTTTTATCAACTTAATATTTTGATAATGTCGAAGATTATTGGTCTCATCTGAGCATCCCGGACTGTCGGGCGAAGTTCAGATATGTTTTGTATATTTCCTTCTGAGCGACTTTGTTTCTGCACTCATTGCGTTTAACTGAATAATTATTCTCGCACTCTGCTGGGCAGAGCTCGGGCTGAGCCTCCTCGACTTGTGTGGAACCACGTTGACGAGTCCAATTCTACCGTCTATTTATTGCAGATAGCTGAGATGTACAGCATGCCAATCACAGTTGATCAATAGTTTTTAGGGATTTATTGAGCTCTTACTAATTCATCCTATCCATGGGAGGTTGTTCGGCTAATTTTCGCCTTGGCTGAAAATTGTTGTATGTTGAAAGAACTGGTCTTTAAAGAATGCCAGTTTGCGACAAGGATATCGATTATCGGGTGTCTGATAAATAATTCTGTATAAAACTTGCCATCTGATAGTATATCAGCAATTAACATTAGGTCAAAAAGTCCTAAACTCATGCCACGGTACACCTGTTTCGCGAAACTTGTAAGGTCATATTCGAAGCAGTGTTGGTCATCTCTCAAGTAAGCCTTTCACATAAACCATTCCCTTCTCATTGAGTTGAAGCTCCTTCCTCATCTGCTCAACTTGCTGATCATCCCCCTGAACGACAATCTCCGATAGTGTTCCGTCTTCTGCCACTATCACCTTTACCTTAATTTGTTCCTTCCTTGATGCTCGCTTCCAATAGTATGCTCCGCTGCAAAATATCATATCAGAGGTTCAGCATATTCGCACGTGATTTCCGTTATTAAAAATGAGGAACGGTAGAGCTCGGACTCTTCAAGGAAAAACAATCTTCACTTACGCTAAGGGGCTCAATGCAATAATCCAAAACCAGTTGTTACCGATGTCCGGAACTGTTATTGTTAGAACAAGGCCAACACTGGCGAGGCTAATGCAGGTGCAGAATGTCAGCAATGCCGCTTGCCCTCGGCTTGGAGTCATCATCCCTTCAAATCTTCAAATAAGAACACAACGCAAATTTACTAGCAACCCTTTTAGAACAGAACATCATGCTTGGGTTTGTTTCCTTTCACAATAACAATGGTGGCAAAAAATCATAAGGGATCTCTCTCTCTCTCTTCATCTTGTATCTAACCCACCACCACAAGAGAGAAATGAAAAAGAGAAGGCCAATGTTCATAAATCAAAGCACGTAAGGCATGGTGAATTGGTCAATGTAGACGAGGGAAAACAAAGAAAGGATTCGGCAGGAAGAGTGAAGAGGGCATACGTGATGGTCTCTCCTCTATCGGTGACCACAAAGTTGTTGCGTGTGAAGAAAGACAGAATCTCCCCAGCAACGCGATTCGGTGCCTTCTTCTCTTCTCCTTCACCTATGAATGTCCTCTGCACAATCTGCATGCACATAACCAAACCACCCCACTTCACACACCAGCCAAAGCCAATCAAATCCATCGAACACGAGTGCGAACACTGAACAGACTCATAATTCAACCAAGAACCGATGAAACATGCTTTTAATGTAAGATAGTAAAACCAGAAAAGGATGAGGTTTCAATGTAACAACCTTGGACTTCACAGAGCGCTTGATGAGAGACCAGAGCCCGGGAACAGAGATCACGAAGAGACCCAGAGAAGTGTAGTAACTGGCCGGCGAGTAGCCCGCGGCGTCCGCGAGCAGGAACAGCGGAGAATGCGGGGCGTGATGAGGAAGCACCAGAGGCGAGAGTTCTTGGAGGGAGCTGCGGACCACCAGCCTCCTCGGTCGGGCGGCGGCGGCGGGGGTCCGGACCGTCCCGAGCCATCGGCCGGGGCGGCGGAGGTCTCGGGTCGGGAGCGCGGGACGGAAGGAGAGGGAGGAGAGGGAGCGCTGGTGCGGAGGTGATGATAACTTGGCAGCCATTGGTCGCTGGGCAGAGAGAGGAAGGGAGCGACCGTGTGTCGACGAGATAAAGTGACTTCGGACACTCGAAAGGTGGAGATTAAATCTGGCGTCGTGTCCTGACATTGCCCTGGTTTTGCTGGCGAACGGAAGGCCACCACGAAATGATTGAAGTTAATCATATGACTGAAAATAATTACTACGCCCTCTTATAATTTTCGATTGAGATGAAAGTTACTATCATGGTTGAATAATTACGACCATCTTACAAATATTGCAATGACACTTGAAAGGGCAGAATAAATTAATGGAAGTAACGGGAGTTACAAATAATTGAAATGATTCGGTCGCTTTACAATCACGTTAGGAGAAAACAAAAAATCATAAATGAGATAATGAAAATTACCGGAATTTTTACACGTAAAAAGCTTCAATTCAAAAGTTCGACCATGTAAAGTTCTTGATATTATTACTATATATTACCATAACATATTGTTGAGCAAAAATCGATGGTTACGCATAGAGGATATGCGATGGAGATTTTTTTATGTGAATTATTCAAAATGATTTATTGTCCATAGCCTAAAAGAAATGATGACCGAGACTTTTAAATTAGTAGAAATGATCAAACAATACTCCCACGATTCCAATCTAGAGAATGATCCTTTTCCTCGTAAACTCCTTTTTACCAGAAAAAAATGATGTATAATTTTGGCTTACGCATTAACAAAATTTTCAAGGAAGGATAAGTGACAATCGGAACGAGAACAATCCCTATTAAAATGCAAACGTATAGATCTTGTGGGGTGTGTGAACTGCATCGGGGGTATCGGGACCGAATCGGCCCATCCGAAAAAAAGGGTCGGGGAATCGGTTTCCGTTGAAATCGGTCTAACCGAACCGATTCTCAAAATTCGAACCGTTTGAAATCGGTCCGGGAACCGATTTCCAAAATTCGGAACCGGTTTAAATCGGTCTAGGAACAAGTTCCTAGTGATTATCCACCCGAAAATCGGTTTCCGGACCGGTTTTATAAGTAGAGGTCCAAAACCATTTTTTTTCTCTTGATTTTTATTTTTACTCCCGCAATCACACGACGTTTTTCTTCTTGGCTTTCTCAAATATGCATGACACTTCTCTTTTGTCGTTCCTCTTCCTCACTTGCTTCCCTCCCTCTCACCGGCTTTCTCTCTCACCGTTCGATGGATAGACGGTGTTCGTTGCCGTATCACATGGATTGGCTCATAGGAGGAGTTATACTTGTATAAATGAGTAAATTCATGTAGTAGTTGTGGAAATAAGACTAATATTAGACTTATGTTTGTTGCTAATTCTTTGTCTTATAATTTTATTTATTATAATTAGCCCTATGAATCTTTAATTTTTCATTTAGTCAAAAAGTTCATGTATTTATTTATTACAAGTGCTTAATGTTTCAATATAAATTAGGAGGATTACGTTATTTTCTCAGGTATTAATATAAAATTCAAAATCATATAAGATATCACGAGATTGCAAAACAGGTTCTAGTGAAAAACAGGATTAACCCTAGAACCGGACCAGAAAAATAGGATGGGTTGGATATAAGGTTCAATACAAACAGAGTTGGATATAGGGTCCTGAAAAGGGGAATAAATTATAACAGGATCGGATACAGGGTTCAAGTCTAGACTCTATTCACCCGGATCCGATCACCTATTATTAGATGCCGGAGAGCGATGAGGAGAGACGTAAAAATTAGAAGGGACGGCAAACAGTGGATTTTACCGCGCCTTTAAAATTCGCTGTCGACATTATCCTAGCGAGTTGCAATTTCCATCATAAATGAAAAACCGATCAGGCGGTCACTCCCTCGCCTTCGTGTCGTTCTGTACTTTATTTAATGATTTTCTCCGCCGTTAATTAAATCCGATTAAATGGAGATTAATGATAGTCCCGGCCGAGCAGAGCGGCAGGAGGGTCGGTTACGAGGAAAAGCTTCGGCCAGTCTTCGGGAAATCGCCCCTCTCTCCAGTCTCCCCTCCCCTGCTGCAAAGAACGAATCGCTCTCTCTCTTCCGAAGAATACTTCTCGCGCGATCTCCCACGAATCTCGCTCGACGTCTCCTTCAATCCGTCCCCTTCCCTTCTTCTTCCCTTCTTCTTCTTCTTCTTGTTCTGCTTCTTCCAGCTCTCGACATTCGCGAGACAGAGGCAGAGAGAGAGAGAGAGAGAGATGGCGAAGGAGAAGGAGGTCATTCGGCTGGAGCGCGAGTCGGTGATCCCGGTCCTGAAGCCGAGGCTCATCATGACCTTGGCCAATCTCATCGGTACGCCCTTCCCTTCCTCGCCCTCGCTTCTTCGCGGGCAGGTAAGACGCGCGCGCGCCTGTGAAGTAGCCCGGAGAATCGTCCCGATTCGGCTGCCTCGCGTTAGGCAACGGACGATGTTGTGGCGTGTGCATTGTTTTTCCCCGTAGAACTAGGCCTGATGTTTTTTCCTAGGAGCGAGTCGATCATATGGTGCGGAAATTATGAAAATGACTAGTAGTTTGCACTGAGCGAGGTCGCACTTTAAGTAGGTATTGGAGTCAATCGACATTGTTCTGCTTGCGGAGGAATTTTGCGGCGCTGATCGATTTATTCGGTCAAGGAGAAACCTTTTTTATTGAGCTTTGTTCTTCTTTTTTTTTTGTTCTGGCCACCTTTAATGGATAAAGAAGTGTTCACCGGGCGCCTTTAGGGCATTACAGGATGTTGAAATCTAGGAATTCTGGAATTATTCCCAAAATAGAATTTCATTACATGCACACATGTCCACGTCCTAACACTGCAACGATTGGTAAACTCGAACCGAAAGTTGTGCTGTTCTCCGGCGTAGTTTTGGCTTCTTGTTCCTCTTGTTTGGAGAGCCTTACCAGTTGGATTTGCCTTTCCTTTCTTTTAACCTATTCTTTTCCTTGCAGAGCATAATACTGACCGTGCTGAGTTTTTAAAGCTGTGCAAGAGAGTTGAATATACAATTCGAGCCTGGTATCTTCTGCAATTTGAGGACTTGATGGTGTGTATAACTGCGTTCTCCTCGATTCCACTGCCTGAACTTACTGCTTTTAGTTGGTTTAATTGGTTAACTTGGTCCTTTTGGTTGTTTCCTCTACTTTCCCTTTTCTTACTTATAATTTTGTTCCAATAACTGCAGCAACTTTACTCTCTCTTTGATCCTGTGCATGGGGATCAGAAGCTGAAACAGCAAAACCTATCTTCTGAAGAGATTGATGTACTTGAGCAAAATTTTCTTTCTTACTTATTTCAGGTACTACAGCTTCCTGTATACTTTTCCTAGAAATTTTTTGATGGCCTTTTTTGCTAGTGATTAAATATTTATTGACTTGGAAAGTTGACCAAGCCTTTTGTGTGTTGTACAAGAAAGATCCATTCATTTTCATCTCTTTGTAAATTAAATACCCGTGAGCATGAATTAGCATCAAGATTGAGCAAGAAGAAAGTGCCTATTACTATTGGTTCTTTACAAATCATAATGATTTATGCCACAACATAGCCGGGAATTTATTTATGGGCTTTCTATTCCTCCATCCTGGTTGGAGGAATCCATGCCTATGATTGGTGGGTAACAAGTCATGGACATCACCCAAATGTAGACTTAATTTTAAAATGGGTGATGCCCATGCATGTTGCCCATCAATTAAAGGCTTCCTCCAACCAGGAATTCAGGAAAACATGGCCCTTTACTTACAGTGTGATTCAATTATATTGCCGTGAGAAAATAAAAAGGGTGCGGTTTCTATTCTTCGCCCATGGCAATTTCTGAAGTGTGACTTATGGTTTGCACTCTGCTATGAACAAGAAGGGAAAATGTCCTCGTCTGCGGTAGATGTTGTAAATTTGATACATAAAGTACAAAAGAAATTATGAGAAAACTAAAGGAGTAGAAACTTCTGCAAGTTAATCCTTCTTATGTACCCTCTCACTCTATCAATAGCTTTTGGTTTTTTTTTTTTTTTTTTTTTTTGGGTGGAAAGTGAAAATTTGGAGAAAGTACAACAATACATGCAGTTTTCGTCTTTTGCAGGTTATGGATAAGAGCAATTTCAAAATTGCTACGAATGAGGAAATTGATGTTGCACTCTCTGGCCAGTATCTCCTTAACCTTCCAATTACAGTCAATGAATCTAAGGTATGAAATTGCCTACATGGGACCAAGATATGTTTGTGACATGGGATCAAGTGCTGGTGCATCTTCTGTGAAAGAACCAAGGAGATGCATTTAGTTAAATAGCCAGCAATGAGATTAATATTGCTCCTTTAGTATATCTAAAAAAAAGGAGTGGCTAACTATATCTGGTGTTTTTGCGTAGCTATACTATCTGCTTATTTCACTTTGTTTGCCGAATGTAGCTTGACAAGAAGCTCCTGAAAAGATACTTTGCAGAGCATCCTCAAGAAAATCTTCCAGATTTTGCAGATAAGGTACTTACTAGGATGCTAGCTGTTAGGCTTCTTGATTTAATCTCCTCTCTTTCGGAAGGCAAGTTATTAAGATCTAGCGTGGTCGTATCGTCTAGGGGTGTTTAATCTTCCCTTTTAGGCATATACTATACATTCATCATGTTAGACCATATGATTTATATGCTTAGAAATTTTTGTAATGCTTTGCTACTTGTAATTGAGAAGAGTTACCTTGCTCTGTTTCTCTGATTTTTTTCATTCATCATTTTCCCTTTCAAAGTATGTTATATTCAGACGCGGCATTGGGCTAGATCAAACAACAGATTACTTTTTCATGGAGAAAGTGGACATGATCATTGCACGTATTTGGGCATATATGTTGAAACTAACCAGGTGAGTTGTTGTGCTGACAAATCAATCAAGAAATATGTCGTGAGAGTGTTTTTGAAACTTAGTTAGTTTGAGCTTTTAATTCCGAACTTGTTTTTCAACCTTTTCCCTTTTGCGATTTCATCCAGTTTTTGCTTATTGCAGGATTGATCGACTTTTGTCTAGAAGGTCAAGTGCACGTCGTAAGAAAGATCCGAAAAAAAATGATGAAATTGTGACTGAAGGAGAGCATGATGTAGAACGGATTCGTATAGAAAATATGCATATAAGGTGCTCTGAAGTTTGCAACAATTTTGCATTTTGCTGTTTCTTCGCAGGTTAAAATATTGCAATTCTTGGTACTCATACCCCACCATGGCCATCATGCCCCATGGTTATAGTCGCCTACCTATTCGGATAGCTTGATGTCTAACCAACATTTTTTTGGTGCCATTTGCTGGAGGTCATGCTTGCTCTGTCCAAAAATCAGATAGATGAAATTCCTTATCACTCCCTCTCCCCTGTTCCTTCAGTAGATGCTGAATATCTTGATGGTGTAGATGAGATCAATTTTAGTCTGTCGCCAATTATTTTTTCTTCCAAGCTTTCCAATATTAAAGACTTTTTTGGTAGCATTTTGTATATATTGAGCCCAATAAGGTACCTCGCAATTCAGAAGTTTCTCTGTGGTTAAAGAATGAGCGTGGCCAATGTAGAAATCCTAGTTTTTGCATGACTGTCTATCACTTCTAGAAGATAATCAGCATCTAAGAGTCTTATTAAATGTTTTTATGATGGTTGATAGACTCAAACTTTCTTAGTAAGGGTTGTATATTTCTGCTCCTGCTGCCTTTTTTGGCATTTATGATGTGTTCTGTCATTTGAGATTTGGGAACTGTATGGTTTTCATGTGTCCACAAATTTTTTTAACTTTTGATGGATGAGCAAGTATTGAATGGTAAAATACATGCTGAACCACTCTTGCCTTGGGTCTTCCATTCTAGAATTGTCTATCTCTGATACTTCTATGTTGTTTGCAGTTTTCGCAATCTTCTAAGCAAGATCACTATCCAAGAACCCACCTTTGACAGGATAATTGTTCTTTACAGGTACTCTCTTCTTCTATTGAAAGAGCTGTCATTTAAGATTTGTGTTGCACGGTTTGGATAATAGATATTTGTTCTTTTAAAGTAGTATCCTCCTTACGAGTTCACAGATTGTGATCCTGGCCAGCATGTAAGGAAGGAAAGTGAATTTTTGTGAGAAGTCAGCAAAACAGAACGATGACCTAAAACTAGTTCATTTTCTAATTAATATTTTGATTCATTGTCTTCTAGAATTGTTTATGAAGAAAAAGCTCTTCAATCTAACAAGGTTATTACCTCTTCAGGTGTTCAAGTTCCAACTCGCAAGCTGAAAGGGGAATATATGTAAAGCATTTCAAAAACATTCCAATGGCAGATATGGAGATAGTACTTGTAAATCTTTTTCTAAGCATGTTTACTTGGCGTTTTGTTTTCCTTTTTCCTTGGACTCTTTCTTCTTAGGATCTCTATGGAGCTCATGACATGGTGTAGGTACTTTTTGCCTGTTAACAGCCTGAAAAGAAAAATCCTGGGTTGACTCCAATGGACTGGGTGAAGTTTCTTGCCTCTGCTGTAGTTGGTCTGGTTAGTGTTCTCTCCCTTTTTTCAGTGTGGGAGTGTGTTTTTATATTATACTAATGAACTAATCATATCCCACAGGGTGCTGTAGTTGGTTCTCTTGACATGCCTAAAGGTGATCTATGGGTCATTTTTGCCGTGCTTTCTACAGTGATAGGTTACTGTGCAAAAACATACTTCACGTTAAGTGCTCTCTCTCTCTCTCTCCCCCTCCCCGCCCCCCCAAAAAAAAAAAAAAAAAGTAGTTATCTCAGATGGGTTGGTTTTCGTTATATAGTTGAATTTGGCATAGTTTTTAAATGTTCAGTCAATGATGCAAGTGGTCTACTTGGAAAGTTTGTTGAGGAGTGTTTCTAGTCAATTTGTAGTCCATGATTGGTGCGGGCTTTTTGTGTTTCATGTGATAGGGTACCACCTAGGAATCTGATGATGAACAATTTATGCATTGTATAAATTTGCTCGATTGATTGAGAGCCACAGTATCTTACATAGTTTAACTTATGCTGCAATAATACAGAGTCCATTTTCTTGACTTTGAGAATACATCTTGTAAATTTGTTGCTCATTTTGGCCTGTTTCTTCTCTTGTAGATTTCAGGCAAATATGGCTGCGTATCAGAACTTAATTACCCAATCCATGTATGACAAACAACTTGACAGTGGGAAGGGGACTCTTTTGCACCTTTGTGATGATGTGATCCAACAGGAAGTAAGTTGTGATTTCTGTGAGCTTTTCATGCATAAAAAAAGCTACGAATGTTGAAGAATGGAAATATTTTTGTCTACTACAGGAACCTTTTGGGTGTTAGATTATGCAAAAGAAAAAAAAAAGAGAAGCTAATAAATGACATAGAAACGGTACATGATTCAGACATCATGACTAGCCTCTAGATGGAACTAAGGGTTCTGTGGAGGTTCACCAACCAAGGCTTATTAATTTGAAAGATATGAAATTGTTATATGGTTAATGATTTTGATTGTGCATTCACACCATTGGAGAGATTTCTTTGAGATTGTATTTCACCTATTGCTGGTTGAATTGAAATATGGGGAATCACACAGCTTAAATATGTTTAAACAATTGACTGCAGGTCAAAGAGGTTATTTTGGCATACTTTATATTGATGGAACAAGGGAAAGCTACTTCACAGGTTTGACAAATTCTTTCTACTCAGCTCTTTTTTTACGCATTTCCTTTTTTGAAGTTCTGGATTATTGAAGGGTATATTTGCTAATAATGTATGGCTTTGTTTATGACGTGGTGAAGGATTTGGATATACAATGTGAAGAACTAATAAAAGAAGAGTTTGGTGTGAGCTGCAATTTTGATGTGGATGATGCAGTTGAGAAACTAGAGAAATTAGGCATTGTTGCTCGGGTAAATCTGCTCTCTGAGTTTCCTGTTTTTCTTCATTATAGCCTAAGCATCTTTTACTCTACCATTTCCCTTGAATAACTTTCGTTGGAACATTATGGGCTTGAATGGGAATTATTGAAAGCTGTCCACCTGCCAAGTCTAATGTTATCTTGAGCTTTGACCACTCGGATTGTAATTGTAGGACTCTATCGGAAGATACTATTGTGTAGGCCTCAAACGTGCTAACGAGATCATTGGAACTACGACAGAGGAACTTGTCCTCAAGGCAAAAATGAGCTCAATTGCTTCCTGATGGTATTGAAGGTGGATCTCCGCTGTAAGGCAATCACATTAAACTGGAGAGTCGAATCTTTGGAGTTATTTGCATGTATGCAAGTTGGCTCTCAAACGTTTCTGGATGGAAGTCTTAGCGGCCACTCTATGCTTGCTATCCCGGGTGTTCATCTGTTCATTTAATATTGTAATTATTCTATCCTACGGTCTTATTCTTTTTGGTCTTCGATATTGTCATTTGAAACTCACGAATTACGAGTGTGCGGATGCTTTTTTCACTCCATCAGGATTAATTAGTCGTAATTTCTTAAAGTACGATATTCCCCCCGTCTCTCTCTCTCTCTCTCTCTCACACACACACAGATGGCTACGCAAATGGTAGAGGTGGTTGTGCCCCTGGCCTGGAGGATATAGGAAGGATGGTGGCTGAAATTGGTTTCTTTAGTTTCATGTCGCTCGATCTACAGAGTGGGACTTCGAATTCTAGGAGTTCCTGGCTAGGAACAACTACCTTTTGGACCAAATCCAAGAGCTCACGGCATCCATGCCCCTTTTCACTTCTATCAAAAGAATGCGATAGATTCTCTGCAATTTCAGGATTCCAGGGCTCCGTTAGTGCCCCTTAGTAACACCTCTTCGTTCAACTCTACTAGCATTTTATCGTTAGTCTAAGTCGTCTTCGATAGCTTGTCATCTGGCTTACTAGGCAAGAACAGCATGAGCAGCACCTACGTACATCCTAGACTAGAGAAAATGGTACTCTCAAGCTGACATTCCCGCGAGGCAGCTTTCCTTAAGCAAAACAGCAGGAACCTATTTGGTAACTAGCTAATTGGTCGGAAATTGACTCTGTACCATGGCATCACCATTCATCATCTTTGTTGATGGCTTGATTTGCAAACGAAGCAAGGGCCTCATTCAATAGAAAATTTCGCTAATCGTAATCTACTCTTTCTTTCGCCCCTAGCCTCTGTTGAGCACCATGGATGGACTCGGCCAGAATGTTGCTTTCACCTTGAGAAAATGTCGCAAAATCCCATGTTACTGCTAATGTCTTGAGTAATTTTGTGTTTTCTCGGCAAACTAAGGCGATTAAGTTGGGGGAAGCATCTAAAGCCGGGGACATGGAATTCTCTCCTTGCTTGAGTGCCCAGTCACTCTTTTCCGAGTAAAACATTTGGCTGAGAGATCAGTGCACGGAAGATCTCATGCCGCCCTCTCCAGTGCCTCGAGATTTTGGTTGTCCCTGCGGAAACAACACGTAAGGCGCTTCAGTTTGAGGAGCGTTTTGGTTTCAAGGAGTACGGCTGAAGAAATCAACAATGCGATAAGTCAAAAGCAGACTCTGCAGAGATTTGCAGAGTCACCTTTTCACCTTCAGATAACAGACAGCAAGACATAAATTCAGCATGATTTAAATTGTAGAGCCCCACCCTGGCGGCAGGAATTTGGGAGTCATCATTAACCGCAAGCGTACTGTCTTCAAGAGTAACATGTTTCAGGCATAGCATAATATAAGTGCTATGAGATGGAATTTCCCCAGTTAGATTGTTTCCTCCAAGAAGCATCCATTTGAGGTTTTTCAAATTCCCAAATTGATCAGACAGAGATCCATGTAATCTATTCTTTCGAATGCCGACAATTTGTGGGGCTAACCAATTTGTAATAGTCGTTTGAGAAAACAGGTCCAATTGGCAATATAGTGCTAGTTTAGAACGGAATCATATGTAGTGATGATGGTCGTTCACGCTTCCCAACCATGGTAAAGTGTCAGTACTTTTGACGGGATTAGCATATATATTCACCCAACCTGGCCATGGGTTTATACTTATCAGTAGCCACTAGTCAGTACCTAATCTAGACCAACCTGTGGTGAAGCCTTCGGTCCCACTAATCTGATTGTCAGCTGCTACAAATTTGGATAGCCTTTCCAATCTAGATGCGATACCTCATCAACTGTGCTCTCTATCAGGTTAGCACTTCAGAGGTATCATTAACATTGGACCAGAAGAAAATCCCATTCTAGAAGTCCAAATGACCAAGTTAAAATTCTGGGGATCTTCTGCATTGACGCTTTCTTCACTGAAGATCGTGTTAGCAGTGCAACTGCCTTGCAGAAACTTGGCAAGAACGCCAGTTAAGTTGTTTTGGCAGACGTTGAAGTAAAGCATACATGGAAATTGCAACTGTGAAGGGAGAGGACCCATCAAATTATTCTCACAATCAAAAGGAAAGCTTTCTGCAGACCCCCATGCCTTTGGGCAGCACACCAGCAAAATAATTCTGACAGAAATGTTGAAGATCACCGCCTCTCTCTCTTCTGGAGTTCTCTAGATCTCTCTAGAGTTCTCCATATCTTTCCCTTCTCCAGAATCTTCTAGCAAAATCCATACGCTGCACCACTTCTAGACTTTTCCATAGAAATCTAGTTGTCAAGCTATAATAAAATGATACTTCTAGAATAGTGTAGAAAGCCACTTTGCCTCCTATAAATAGGGGTTCTTGCCCCTTGAGTGTCCAATTAAGAGTATGTGAGTAAGAAGTCCAAGGGGGTGTGTGGGTGTGTGTAGGGGTCTTGAGAGTGTGTTGAGTAGAGTGTGCTATGTATGCACGTGAGTGAGAGAAATTGTGTAGAGTTGTCTAGTATTGTATGTGGTGTGAGAAAATATTGTAATAGTGAAAGTTATATTTTGTAAATTATATTTGTACCACGATTCCGCAAGATTCAACACGAAATTGACGACTCTCAGCGAGCAAGACTCGCCCCAATTACTCAGCAATTGCCCCCAAGAATCGCCTTCGGTTGCCACAAAATCTGCGGACTTGAAGGCAGACAAATTTCGCGTGGAATTCCCCCTGCAAAGGCATCGAACTCCCCTCTGAGGCTATCCATCGAGCCATTGCTACTCGAACTACGATTGATCAAATTAGTCAACACAATAACAGATAGGTTCCAACAAATTGATAGCTCTTTCAGGATCCTATCAATGAGACTGTTCCGAGATAGATAAACAGATAATGAGTGTCCATGTACATATCTAGATCTTCATCTTCATAGATATATTATGACAAAGTGTCGTGTGATCTATGTGCCTTTTCTGCCTATGGTTCCGGGTATACCAAGCATCAGTTGCTGTCTGAAACTAACCGCTAATATAAGTTGGAAATGCTGCTGATCCTTGAATGCTGGCAGTTCCATTATTCCTTACTCGTCCGATGCATACACTGGAGATTAGGCATGGAAACAGTGCCTCGTGCTTTGGAGCAGAGCGGCAGCAGTGTCGGTCACGAGAAAGCTTCGGTCAGTCATCTTCGGGGCATCGCCTCTCTCCCTCCCCTGCAAAGAACGAATCGCTCTCCATCTTTCCAAAGAATACTTGTCGTGTGATCCCACGAATCTCACTTGACGTCGCCTTCAATCCATCCTATTTGCTTCTTCTTCTTCTTCTTGTTCTGCTTCTTCCAGCTCTCCACATTCGCGAGACAGAGAGAGACAGAGAGAGACAGAGAAAGATGGCGGAGGAGAAGGAGGTTATCCGGCTGGGCCGTGAGTCGGCGATTCCGGTCCTGAAGCCGAATCTCATCATGACCTTGGCCAAACTCATCGGTACGTCCTCCCTTCCTCGCCGTCGCTTCTTCGTGTCTCCGCCTGGCGATTCGCGGGCAGGGAAGATGCCGCGCGCCGGTGAAGTCGCCGGAGATTTTTCCTAATCACGTGTGAACTCGGTCTGGTACGGTGCGGAGTTATGAAAATGTTAATGGTTCTCCTATTCACGGGTAAACCTGGTCTGGTACAGGGTGACCTTTTTTTCTTTTTAATTGTTCAAAAAGGTCTCATTTAAAATGGACGTCGGTATCAATTAGATTTTCTTAACCCATGATGTGCAATAAATCATAAAAAATTAAGTTTACAAATTTGATATCAAATAGGTTGCCTCAGTGGTCACTTTTCCTAATTTGAAAGAGGCCCGCCTTCTCAAGATTAGGAAGGAAACGCGTAATAAAAGGAGTATGGTGACTTATAATTTTGCTAAATTAGGTTCAATGTGGAGTATAGTGACTTATAATTTTGCTAAATTAGGTTCAATGTGGAAGTGTTTTAGCAAATATGGATTAATATGCATAGGGTATGGGTCGAGCTAAGATGGGGCCATTAAATTTGTACAGCATGAAAATTAGTCAATTTGAGTCGGATTGTTTTCGATCTGACCCAATCCACTCGTTTAACACATGCATTGCTTTAGTTGGCCTCATCAATTCTAAGGAAAGGAGGAGACCTTTTCTTCTGAGTTTTTTTTGTTCTGGCCGCCATTCGTTTGACGAATTTATATCAACACACACTGTGCTTTTTTTGTTTTGGGTCGGTACACACTGTGCTTTACTTGGCCTCATAAGGAAAAGGAGAGACCTTTTCTTTGAGTTTTTTTTTTTCCTGCTGGATAAAAAGTATTCACTGGGCGCCTTTAGGGCATCAACATGTAAAAATTATGGAATTATTCCCAAAATAGTATTATATATGTCCATTTCCTAACACTGCAACAAATTGGTGATTCAAACGGGAAGTTTGTGCTGTTTTTTCGGCGGGGTTCTGTCTTCTTGTTCCTCTTGTCTAGAGAGCCTCACCAGTTGGATTTGCCTTCCCTTCTTTTCCCTATTCTTTTCCTTTCAGAGGATAGTACTGAACGTGCTGAGTTTTTAAAGTTGTGCAAGAGAGTTGAATATACAATTCGAGCCTGGTATCTTCTGCAATCTGAGGACTTTATGGTGTGTATAACTGCATTCTCCTCGATTGCCTGGACTACTGATTTTAGTTGGTTTAATTGGTTAACTTGGTCCTTTGGTTGTTTCCTCTAATTTCCCTGTTCTTACTCATAATTTTGTTCCAATAACTGCAGCAACTTTACTCTTTCTTTGATCCTGTGGATGGGGGTCGGAAGTTGGAACAGCAAAACCTATCGTCTGAAGAGATCGATGTACTTGAGCAAAATTTTCTTTCTTACTTATTTCAGGTACTACAGCTTCCTGCACACTTTTCCTTGAGATTTTGTGGATTTATTACTAGCGAGTAAGACTTATTGCAATTCTTGACTCAGAGAGTTGACCGATCCACTGTGACTTTTAGCCTTTCATGTGTTGTACAAGAAAGATCCATTCATTTCCATCTCTTTGTTAATTAAATACCTGTGAGAATGAAAATACAAAAGAAATTATGAGAAAGCTAAAGGAATAGAAACTTCTGCAACTTAATCCTTCTTGTGTATCCGCGCACTCTATCTATAGCATTTGGGTTATTCCTTTCTTTGGAAAGTGAAAATTGGGAGAAAGTACCATAAAACATGCAGTTTTCACCTTTCGCAGGTAATGGATAAGAGCCACTTCAAAATTGCTACAAATGAAGAAATTGATATTGCACTTTCTGGCCAGTATCTCCTTAATCTTCCAATTAGAGTCGATGAATCTAAGGTATGAAATTGCAGACATGGGACCAAGATATGTTTGTGACATGGGATCAAGTGCCTATGCATCTTCTGTGAAAGAACTAAAGAGATGCATTTAGTTAAATAGCTAGTGCTGAGATCGATATTGTGCCTTTAATATGTCTAAAAAAGGAGAAGCTATATCTTGTATTTTCGCACAGCTCTATCATCTGCTTATTTCATTTTGTTTGCTGAATGTAGCTTGACAAGAAGCTTCTGAAAAGATACTTTGCAGAGCATCCTCAAGAAAATCTTCCAGATTTTGCAGATAAGGTACTTATTGGGATTCTAGCTGATAGGCATCATCTTGATTTAATCTCCTCTTTCTTGGAAGGCAAGTTATCAAGATCTAGAGCGGTCTTTTGTCTAGCGGTGTTTAATCTTCCCTTTTAGGCATATTGCACATTCATTGCGTTTGACCATATGATTTATTTGCTTAGAACTTTTTGCAACGCTCTGCTACTTGTAATTGAGAAGATAGTTACCTCTCTCTGTTTCTCTGACTTTTATTCATCATTTTTCCCTTTCAAAGTATGTTATATTCAGACGCGGCATTGGGAAAGATCGAACAAGAAGTTGCTTTTTCACGGAGAAAGTGGACATGATCATCACAAGTATTTGGGCATATATTTTGAAACTCACCAGGCGAGTTATTTTTCTGACAAGTCATTTAAGAAGATATGTTGCAAGAGTTTTTTGAAACTTCATTTGTTTGAGCTGTTAATTCCGAACTTGTTTTCAGCCTTTTTCCTTTCCCAATTTCATCCAGCTTTTGGTTTTTGCAGGATTGAGAAACTTTTGCCTAGAAGGTCAAGTGCACGTCACAAGAGAGATCCAAAGAAGAATGATGAAATCGTGACTGAAGGAGAGAAAAATGACTTATATGTAGAACGAATTCGTATGAAAAATATGCATATAAGGTGCTTTGAAATTTGGAACTCTTTTGAATTTTGCCTTTTCTTTGCTGGTTAAAGTTCTGTTATTCTTGGTGCTCCTAACCCACCGTGGCTATCATGCCCCATGGTTTATATTCACCTACCTATTTGGATAGCTTGGATGTCTGACTGACATTTTTTTGGTGCCATTTGATTGAGGTCAAGCTTGCTCTGTCCAAAAATCTGATGGCTGTAGTTCCATATTACTACCCCTCCCTTGTTCCTCCAGCAGTAGATGCTGAATATCTCCTTGGTGTAGATGAGATCAATTTTAGCCCGTCACCAGTTATTTTTTCTTCCAAGCTTTCCAATATTAAGGACTCGATATTAGCATTCTTTCTTAACTATTGATGGATGAGCAAGTATTGAATGGCAAAAACAGAGGCTGAAACACTCTTGCCTTGTGTCTTCCATCCTAGATTTGTCTATCTCTGATACTTCTATATTGTGTGCAGTTTTCGCAATCTTCTAAGCAAGATTACTATCCAAGAACCCACCTTTGACAGGATAATCGTTCTTTACAGGTACTCTCTTGTTCTGTTGAGAGCTGTCATTTTAAGATTTGTGTTGCATGGTTTGGAGAATAGATAGTTGTTCTTTTAAAGTAGTATCATCCTTAAAAGTTCACAGATTGTGATCTTGGCCTGCATGTAAGAAAGGAAAGTGAAATTTTGCGAGAAGTCAGCGAAATAGAGAGATGACCTAAAACTAGTTCGTTTTCTAGTTAATGTTTCGGTTCATTGTTTTCTAGAATTGTTTATGAAGAAAAAGCTCTTTGATGTAACAAGGCTATTTCCTCTTCAGGCGCTCAAGTTCCAACTCGAAAGCTGAAAGAGGAATATATCTAAAGCATTTCAAAAACATTCCAATGGCAGATATGGAGATAGTACTTGTAAATCTCTTTCTGAGCATGTTGTTTGGTGTTTAATTTTCCTTCTTACCTTGGACTCTTTCTTCTTATGATCTTTATGGAGCTCATGACATGGCATTGGTACTTTTTGCCTATTAACAGCCTGAAAAGAAAAATCCTGGGTTGACTCCAATGGACTGGGTGAAATTTCTTGCCTCTGCTGTAGTTGGTCTGGTTAGTGTTCTTTCCCCTATTTTAAGTGTGGGAGTGTGTTTATACTATACTAATGAACTAATCATATCCTCCAGGGAGCTGTAGTTGGTTCTCTTGACATGCCTAAAGCTGATCTATGGATTTTTGCGGTGCTTTCTACAGTGATAGTTTACTGTGCAAAAAGATACTTCGCGTTAAGTTCTCTCTCTCTCTCCACATAGTTTTCTCAGATGGGTTGGTTTTCCGTATTTAGTAGTTGAATTTGGCATAGTTACTGAAGTGTCTAGTCAATGATGCAAGTGGTCTTCATGGAAAGTTGGCTCAGGAGTGTATCTAGTCAATTGGTAGTCCATAAATTGGTGCAGGCTTTGTGTTTTTTGTGTGATAGGGTACTTAGGAATCTGATGACGAAGGCAATTTATGCATCCTACACAGTTACCTGATTAATCGAGAGCTGCAGTATCGTACATAGAGTAACTTAGGCTACAACAATACGCAGTCCATTTTCTTGACTTTGCGAATGCATTGTCTGAATTTGTTGCTCATCTTGGCATACTTCTTTGCTTGTAGATTTCAGCAAAATCTGGCTACATATCAGAACTTAATTACCCAAGCCATGTATGACAAACAACTGGACAGTGGGAAGGGGACTCTTTTGCACCTCTGTGATAATATGATCCACCAGGAAGTAAGTTGTGATATTTGTGGGCCTTTCATGCATCAAAGAAGTTAGGAATGTTGAAGAATGGGAATATTTATGTCCAGTCCAAGAACCTTTTTGGAGGTGGTTTATGCAATCAGAAAGAGAATTTAGTAAATGACATTGAAATGGTACATGATTCGGACACCATGACTAGCCTCTAGATGGAACTGAAAGTTCTGTGGAGATCCTACCGACCAAGGCTCCTCCATTTGAAAGATACTAGAGTGTTACACGGTTAATGATTCCAGTTATGCATTCAGGCCATTGGAAGAGATTTCTTAGAGATCTTACTTCACCCATCGTTGGGTTGAATTGAAATAGGGGGAATCACCCAGCTTAAACATGTTTAAACGATTGAATGCAGGTCAAAGAGGTGATTGTGTCCTACTTCATATTGATGAAGCAAGGGAAAGCTACTAAACGGGTTTGACCAACTCTTTCTATTTGTCTCTTTTTATTCATTTCCTTTTGTGAAGTTCTGGATCATCATAGGATATATTTGGTAATAATGTGTGGCTTTCCTATGACGTGATGAAGGATTTGGACAAACGATGTGAAGAGCTAATAAAAGAACAGTTTCATGCGAGCTGCAATTTTGATGTGGATGATGCAATTGATAAACTAGAGAAATTAGGCATTGTTTCTCAGGTAAATCTGCTCTTTGAGTTTCCAGTTTTTCTTCATTATAGCATAAGCTTTCATTGGCACATTATGGGCTTCATGTTGCAATAGGAATAATTGAAAGCTGTCCACCCACCAAGTCTAATGTTATCTCGAGTTTTGACCACTCGGATTGTAATTGCAGGATTCTCTTGGAAGCTACCATTGTGTAGGCCTCAAAGATGCTAATGAGAGGATTGGAAGTACAACAGAGGAACTTGTCCTCAAGGCAAAACATAGCACGATTGCTTCCTGATGTTTAAGGTGGATCTCCGCTGCAATGCATTCACATTAAACTGGAGTGTCTAACCTTTGGAGTTGTATGTATGCAAGTTAGTCCTCAAACCTTTCTGTGTAGAAGGAAGTCTCAGCAGCCACTCTATACTTGCTATCTGGAGTGTTCGTTTGTTCATTTAATATTGTAATTATTGTTATGCAAATGCTAGAAGTGGTTGTGTGCCGCTGACCTGGATATAGGAAGGATGGTGGCAGAAGTGGGTTTGTTTAGTTTCATGTCGCTCGATCTACAGAATCCAGAATGTGAATCCTAGGAGTTCTTCACTTTGAGGAATAAATACCGTTTGGACCAAAACCAAACGGTAACACCTCTATCAAAAGAATGCACAGATTCTATCAATGCCCCATTTCACTTCAATCAAGAGAATGCAATAGATTCTTCTCTGCAATTTCAGGATTCCAGGGTTCAGTTAGTGCCCCTTGGTTATACCTCTTCATTCAACTTTTTGGCATTTATCGTTAGTCTAAGTCATCTTCCTGCGTGAGCAGCACCTACATATATTAAACTAAAGAAAATGGTACACTCATGCTGATATTCCTGCCAGGCAGCTTTTCCTAAACAAAACAGCAGGAACCTTTTTGGTAACTGAGCTGCAACACAGTGCGGACCATATTCTGCAAGCCTGTGGCAGCAACTGGGCACGTGAGCAAACCCTTAAGAATGTACAAGCTAATTGGTCAGAAATTGATTCCGTACAATGTCAACACCATTCATCATCTTTGTTGATGGCTTGTTTTGCGAATGAAGCAACTTAAAGGGCTTCATTCGATAGAAAAATTCCGCTAATCCTGATCTACTCTTTTGACCCTGGACTCTGTTCAGCATCTCCATGAAATGTGACTTGAGCAGAATGTTGCTCCACTGTGAGAAAGTATGGTGAAATCCCATGTCACTGACATTTTCGGTCCCCCAACTCTAACCATCAGGTTACTGCTGATGTCTCGAGCAATTTTGTTTTTTGGCAAACTCAGATGATTAAATCAGGGGGAGCGAATAAATCAGGTTTCCACCAGATAGTTATAAATCAGGAACATTTCTGTCTCTCCCATGTAATACTCAATAAGAGTAACAAGGTTCTTATGCCATATTCTCCCTAAAGTTCTGATTTCTGCATCGAATTGTTGAAAGCCTTGAAATATACCGACAGAGAGCCTCATTACAGCTACTAGGAAACCTGGGACCAACTCTGCTTTGCACGTTGAGCCAAAGCCACCGATACCTACACTGAATGCTGAAATTTTCTGTCACTCTAACCACACTATCATAGTTCACTTCAGCGGGAATATCTGCAAAGGTAACAGCTACTTTCCTTCTCAAGCTAGTAAGTCGACCAAGCTTTCTTTTCCAAAGACAAGGACAAGGACAACAATCAAGAGCACACTGAGAATAATAGCAGCAGAAGTTACCAGCATGATGATGAGAGGCTTTAGTTTTTTTTAGGCCATGAGACCTTTTAACTTCCAATGGCACTGGAAGCCCAGTTGGAGGTGTAACATATGAATCTGGGCAAGGAAGCAGATAAATATTTCCTCTAGAAGAACTGCAATCACTCTGGTGCTGAAGGTGTGGAATATGGCCAGAAAGATTGTTAAAAGAAAGGTCCAGAGTCACAAGATTGGGAAGGGCCGAAAAGATTGAGGAATCTTCCCAGAGAGACTGTTATGGTCAAGAAGCAAGTTTAGAAGATTCGAGGCATTTGTCAAACTTGCAGGTATTGATCCTGTCAGAGCATTTTGAGATAGATCCAAATATGTTAGTGAAATTAATTGACCAAGTTGAGATGGAATTTCCCCAGTTAGATTGTTTCCTCCAAGAAGCATCCATTTGAGTTTCTTCAAATTTCCTAATCGACCAGGCAGAGATCCATGTAATCTATTTCTTAGAATGTCGACAATTTGAAGCATCATGAAGTTGGCAATACTAGGAGAGATTGGCCCACTAATATGATTTTCTGCTGCCACAAATTCGGATAGCCCTTCACAATCTAGATGTGATATCTTATCAACTGTGCTCTCTATCAAGTTAGCACTCAGGTTCACCGAAAAGCTAAGAAGATGACTGTAGTTTGAGATTAGGTTTGACAGGAAAAGACCCGTTGAACTTGTTATTGTTCAGTAAGAGTCTGTATGAAGATCTCCTATCAGTTCCCACAAATTCATCTCCCAACACAAACTGAGGCAACGGGCCAACGGAATTGTTCCGGCTAAAATCATGAACCACTATGAGGTACCATTTACATTAGAGCCAGAAGAAATTCCTATTCTAGAAGTCCAAATGACCAAGTTGGAATTCTGAAGATCTTCTGCATTGACCCTTTCTTCACTGAAGATTGTGTTAGCGGTGCAAGTGCCTTGCAGAAACTTGGGAAGAATGCCAGTCAAGTTGTTCTGGCCGACATTGAAGTAAACCATACATGGAATCTGCAACTGCGAAGGGAGAGGACCCATCAAATTATTTGAGCTCACATCCGAGAAGCAAAGCTTTCTGCAGACCCCCATGCCTTCAGGCAGCACACCAGCCAAATAATTCTGACCCAAATCGAGGACTCTCAGTGAGCAAGACTCGCCCCAATTACTTGGCAACCGCCCCCCAAGATTCGCCCTTGGTGCCCACAAAATCCACAGACTTGGAAGCAGAATAGTTTCGCTTGGAATCCCCCCTGCGAAGGCAAAAATGGAATCTATTCTAAACATGTATGCCATGGTTCCTTATTTCGAGAGGCTACAAATATCTAGATTTTGAACTCCACTCCGAGGCTATCCATCAAGCCATTGCTACTCGCACTACAATCAACCAAATTAGTCAACACAATAACAGATAGGTTCTGACAATTTGATGGCTCTTTCAGGATCCTATCAATGAGACTGGTCTGAGATAGATAAACAGGTAGATGGGCGTGGATGTAGACATATGTAGATCTTCATCTTCATACATATATTATGACAATCTGTTGTGCGATGTATGTGCCTTTTCTGCTCATGGTTCCGGGTATACCAAGCATCAGTTGCTATCCGAAACTAACTGCTGATATATCTAAATGGCCAGCTTTAGATGCAAAATCCCCTGCCTCGTTGCTGGTGTTCTTATAAGTTGGAAATGCTGGTGATCCTTGGATGCTGGGAGTTTCCATTATTCCTTGCTTGTCTGATGCATTAACTGGAGATTAGGCACGGAAAGAATGCCTTGTACTTTGGAGCAGAGCGACAGTAGTGTCGGTTACGAGAAAGCTTTGGCCAGTCTTCTTCGGGGCATCGCCTCTCTCCCTCCCCTGCAATGGACGAATCGCTTTCTCCCTCTTCCAAAGTATACTTGTCGTGGGATCCCACGAATCTCGCTCGACGTCTCCTTCAATCCAACCCCTTTGCTTCTTCTTTCCTTCTTCTTCTTGTTCTGCTTCTTCCAGCTCTCGACATTCGCGAGACACAGAGAGAGAGAGAGAGATGGCGAAGGAGAAGGAGGTCATTCGGCTGGAGCGCGAGTCGATGATTCCGGTCCTGAAGCCGAAGCTCATCATGACCTTGGCCGATCTCATCGGTACGTCCTTCCTCGCCCTCGCTTCTTCGCGTCTCCGCCTCGCGATTCGCGTGCATGCATGGAAGATGCCCGTACCCGTGAAGAAGTCGCCGGAGATTTTTCCCAATTCACGTGCAAACTCGGTCTGGTACGGTGCGGAATTATGAAAACGAGAATGTTTTCATTCAGCGAAGTCACACTTAGAAGTGGATGTCATAAAAAACCTGATAGCCTTTGTCATAAATTAATTATATCGATTAAATCAAAA
Organism: Eucalyptus marginata; assembly: GCA_014182565.1. Taxonomy (NCBI): domain Eukaryota; kingdom Viridiplantae; phylum Streptophyta; class Magnoliopsida; order Myrtales; family Myrtaceae; genus Eucalyptus; species Eucalyptus marginata. The sequence goes on along the minus strand of CM024593.1, from coordinate 25,566,483 downwards.
AATGAGTTTATGATATAGATATCAAATGCCTGCTCTCTTCCCATTTGGAAATGGGGAGTGCGGAGTTTAATTTCCTACATTCTTGGGATTGAAGTGGAGATGCGTGAGTGAGAGAGTAGGGTTTTGCAAAGCATATAGCACTCTCACATCAATTTGGGCCTAAATTTTGCTAAATTTGGTTAAATATAGAAGTATTTCAGCAATATTAATTGGGTTGGACTAGGTACGCGTCATTGGGTTTGTGTCGAATGAAAATTAGTCAATTTGAATAGGATCATTTTTAACTCAACCCACCCATTTGACATATTTAATATCGACCAACATTATCTTACTTGGCCTTATCAATTCTTAGGCAAAGGAGAAAACTTTTCTTTTTGAGTTATTTGTTCTGGCCACCACTAGTGGATAAAAAGGGGATAAGTACACTCAGTGTCATAAGTTGTGTACGGCACTCACTTTGGTGCTAAAAGTTTTTGTCGGATTACTTAAATGCCAAAAAGTTTGAAAAATGCTCACTTTGGTGCCAACTCCGATCTGGTTAGCCGGAAATCCGACGTGGCACTTTTTTATTAATTTTTGAAGCTAATGTGGCTTGCCGAAGAGTACAATCAACATTTAAACAACAAAACAATGTCGTTTGGTGTCTCTCCCCCAATTCAAAACCCTAAACCCCCAAATTGAGAGAGAGAGAGAAGATAAGGTCGTCCTCAACGGCCCTTGCGCTCAACGACCGTGGCTTCGACCCTGACCTTGACCCCGACGACGACCACTCGGCGGCCAAGTTGAAGGCCGTGATTTGGCCGGTGCTTGGGGAGGCCGCCGATGAGTGCGCCGCCCTCGATCTCTCCCTCTCCATCTCTGATCTCCCCAACGAGTGGCTTTGACGACCGGGGCCGATGATCCCTCGTGTGCCGCCGCTAGCTCGTGATTGAAGGCTAGAGCCGCTAGAGGCTCGCCCTCCATGCCCACTCGAAGCTATTGGATGTGGTCCCGGCTCGAAGAATTTGAGGACGTTGAAGTTGGTGAAATGTTACCGAGATTGGGACATGGTGCTACTACAACGGAGGCTGAGTGACGGCAGCCTTGTTGGCCGAGCAACGGCGGCCGGCGTTGGGCGAGGATCGGACAAAAAAACCATAATTTCAATTTCCAAATAATAATAAAAAAAGTGCGACGTCGTTTTCTCGAGGCCATCCACTTAGAATGGCAAAATGATGTCATTTTCTTAAGGAGGATGGAAAACGACGTCGTTTAAAGGCCTTGTCGATTTTTTTTTTTTAAATATAAAAGTCACATAATCATTTTGGTCGGAATTTGTTGCTAGTAGCACCAAAGTGATGGTTTTTCCTCCAATTTAGCACTTAAGTGATTCGGCGGAAACTTTTGACACCAAAGTGAGCGCCGTACACAACTTATGGCTATTTCTTCTCTCGGATAAAAAGTCTTCACTGGGCGGCTTTTGGGCATTGACATGTGCTGCAATCTAAAAATATGGAATAAGTCCCAAAATAGGATTACGCATGTCCACTTCCTCTGCAACAATTGGTAACTCAAACCGAAGTTTGTGCTCTTTTTTTTTGTAGTTTTGGCTTCTTGTTCCTCTTATCTAGAGAGCCTCACCAGTTGGATTTTCCTTTCCTTTCTTTTCCCCTTTTCTTTTTCTTGCAGAGCGTTGTTCTGACCGTTCTGAGTTTTTAAAGTTGTGCAAGAGAGTTGAATATACAATTCGAGCCTGGTATCTTCTGCAATTTGAGGAATTTATGGTGTGTATAACTGCATTCTCGTCGATTGCCTGGACTACTTATTTTAGTTGGTTTAATTGGTTAACTTGGTCCTTTGGTCGTTTCCTCTAATTTCGCTTTTCTTACTCATAATTTTGTTCCAATAACTGCAGCAACTTTACTCTTTCTTTGATCCTGTGGATGGGGGTCACAAGTTGGAACAGGAAAACCTATCGTCTGAAAAGATTGATGTACTTGAGCAAAATTTTCTTTCTTACTTATTTCAGGTACTCCAGCTTCCTGCACACTTTTCCTTGAAATTTTGTGGATTTTTTACTAACGAGTAAGACTTATTGCAATTCTTGACTCAGAGAGTTGACCGATCCACTGTGACTTTTAGCCTTTCATGTGTTGTACAAGAAAGATCCATTCATTTCCATCTCTTTGTTAATTAAATACCTGTAAGAATGAATTAGCATTTAGTTTAAGCAAGAAGGAAGTGCCTATTACTATCGGCTCTTTACAAATCATAATGGTTTGTCCCGCAAGATAGCAGGGAGTTCATGGATGAGCTATATATTCCTCCATGCTGGTAGGAGGAATCCATGCCTATGATTCGGGGTTAACAAGTCATGGACATCAACCAAATGTGAACTTATTTTAAACTTGGCTGATCCCATGCTTGTTGCCCATCAATTAAAAGGCTTCCTCCAACCAGGAATTTTGGAAAACATGGCCCTTTGTTTACAGTGCTCTTCAAGGACACGGTATCAAGTCTTCACCCATAACAATTTCTCGAGTGGGACTTACGGTTTGCATTCTGCTGTAAACAAGAAGGGAAAATGTCCTCTTCTGCGCTAGATGTTGTAGATTTGATGCAAAAAATACAAAAGAAATTATGAGAAAGCTAAAGGAATAGAAACTTCTGCAACTTAATCCTTCTTGTGTATCCACTCACTCTATCTATAGCATTTGGGTTATTCCTTTCTTTGGAAAGTGAAAATTGGGAGAAAGTACCATAAAACATGCAGTTTTCACCTTTCGCAGGTAATGGATAAGAGCCACTTCAAAATTGCTACAAATGAAGAAATTGATATTGCACTTTCTGGCCAGTATCTCCTTAATCTTCCAATTAGAGTCGATGAATCTAAGGTATGAAATTGCAGACATGGGACCAAGATATGTTTGTGACATGGGATCAAGTGCCTATGCATCTTCTGTGAAAGAACTAAGGAGATGCATTTAGTTAAATAGCTAGCGCTGAGATCGATATTGTGCCTTTAATATGTCTAAAAAAGGAGAAGCTAAGGATATCTCGTATTTTTGCATAGCTATATCGTCTGCTTATTTCATTTTGTTTGCTGAATGTAGCTTGACAAGAAGCTTCTGAAAAGATACTTTGCAGAGAATCCTCAAGAAAATCTTCCAGATTTTGCAGATAAGGTACTTGTTGGGATTCTAGCTGATAGGCATCATCTTGATTTAATCTCCTCTTTCTTGGAAGGCAAGTTATCAAGATCTAGCACGGTCTTTTGTCTAGTGGTGTTTAATCTTCTCTTTTAGGCATATTGCACATTCATTGCGTTTGACCATATGATTTATTTGCTTAGAAATTTTTATAACGCTTTGCTACTTGTAATTGAGAAGATAGTTACCTCTCTCTGTTTCTCTGACTTTTATTCATCATTTTTCCCTTTCAAAGTATGTTATATTCAGACGCGGCATTGGGAAAGATCGAACAAGAAGTTGCTTTTTCACGGAGAAAGTGGACTTGATCATCACAAGTATTTGGGCATATATTTTGAAACTCACCAGGCGAGTTATTTTTCTGACAAGTCATTTAAGAAGATATGTTGCAAGAGTTTTTTGAAACTTCATTTGTTTGAGCTGTTAATTCCGAACTTGTTCAGCCTTTTCCTTTCGCGATTCCATCTAGCTTTTGGTTTATGCAGGATTGAGAAACTCTTGTCTAGAAGGTCAAGTCCACGTCAGAAGAGAGATCCAAAGAAGACTGATGAAATTATGACTGAAGGAGAGCAGGATGACTTACCTGTAGAACGAATTCGTATAGAAAATATGCATATAAGGTGCTTTGAAATTTGAAACTCTTTTGAATTTTTCCTTTTCTTTGCTGGTTAAAGTTCTGTTATTCTTGGTGCTCCTAACCCACCATGGCTATCATGCCCCATGGTTTATATTCACCTACCTATTCGGATAGTTTGGATGTCTGACTGACATTTTTTTGGTGCCATTTGATTGAGGTCATGCTTGCTCTGTCCAAAAATCAGATGGATGTAGTTCCATATTACTACCCCTCCCTTGTTCCTCCAGCAGTAGATGCTGAATATCTCCTTGGTGTAGATGAGATCAATTTTAGCCCGTCACCAGTTATTTTTTCTTCCAAGCTTTCCAATATTAAGGACTCGATGTTAGCATTCTTTCTTAACTATTGATGGATGAGCAAGTATTGAATGGCAAAGACAGAGGCTGAAACACTCTTGCCTTGTGTCTTCCATCCTAGATTTGTCTATCTCTGATACTTCTATATTGTGTGCAGTTTTCGCAATCTTCTAAGCAAGATTACTATCCAAGAACCCACCTTTGACAGGATAATCGTTCTTTACAGGTACTCTCTTGTTCTGTTGAGCGCTGTCATTTTAAGATTTGTGTTGCATGGTTTGGAGAATAGATAGTTGTTCTTTTAAAGTAGTATCATCCTTAAAAGTTCACAGATTGTGATCTTGGCCTGCATGTAAGAAAGGAAAGTGAAATTTTGTGAGAAGTCAGCGAAACAGAGAGATGACCTAAAACTAGTTCGTTTTCTAGTTAATGTTTCGGTTCATTGTTTTCTAGAATTGTTTATTAAGAAAAAGCTCTTTGATGTAACAAGGCTATTTCCTCTTCAGGCGCTCAAGTTCCAACTCGAAAGCTGAAAGAGGAATATATCTAAAGCATTTCAAAAACATTCCAATGGCAGATATGGAGATAGTACTTGTAAATCTCTTTCTGAGCATGTTGTTTGGTATATAATTTTCCTTTTTACCTTGGACTCTTTCTTCTTATGATCTTTATGGAGCTCATGACATGGCATTGGTACTTTTTGCCTATTAACAGCCTGAAAAGAAAAATCCTGGGTTGACTCCAATGGACTGGGTGAAATTTCTTGCCTCTGCTGTAGTTGGTCTGGTTAGTGTTCTTTCCCCTATTTTAAGTGTGGGAGTGTTTTTATACTATACCAATGAACTAATCATATCCTCCAGGGAGCTGTAGTTGGTTCTCTTGACATGCCTAAAGCTGATCTATGGATTTTTGCGGTGCTTTCTACAGTGATAGGTTACTGTGCAAAAAGATACTTCGCGTTAAGCTCTCTCTCTCTCTCTCTCCACATAGTTTTCTCAGATGGGTTGGTTTTCCGTATTTAGTAGTTGAATTTGGCATAGTTACTGAAGTGTCTAGTCAATGATGCAAGTGGTCTTCATGGAAAGTTTGCTCAGGAGTGTATCTAGTCAATTGGTAGTCCATAAATTGGTGCAGGTTTGTGTTTTTTGTGTGATAGGGTACTTAGGAATCTGATGAAGGCAATTTATGCATCCTACACGGTTACCTGATTAATTGAGAGCTGCAGTATCGTACATAGAGTAACTTAGGCTACAACAATACGCAGTCCATTTTCTTGACTTTGCAAATACATCTTCTGAATTTGTTGCTCATCTTGGCATACTTCTTTGCTTGTAGATTTCAGCAAAATCTGGCTACATATCAGAACTTAATTACCCAAACCATGTATGACAAACAACTGGACAGTGGGAAGGGGACTCTTTTGCACCTCTGTGATAATATGATCCACCAGGAAGTAAGTTGTGATATTTGTGGGCCTTTCATGCATCAAAGAAGTTAGGAATGTTGAAGAATGGGAATAATTATGTCCAGTCCAAGAACCTTTTTGGAGGTGGTTTATGCAATCAGAAAGAGAATTTAGTAAATGACATTGAAATGGTACATGATTCGGACACCATGACTAGCCTCTAGATGGAACTGAAAGTTCTGTGGAGATCCTACCGACCAAGGCTTCTCCATTTGAAAGATACTAGAGTGTTACACGGTTAATGATTCCAGTTATGCATTCAGGCCATTGGAAGAGATTTCTTAGAGATCTTATTTAACCCATCGCTGGGTTGAATTGAAATAGGAGGAATCACCCAGCTTAAACATGTTTAAACAATTGAATGCAGGTCAAAGAGGTGATTGTGTCCTACTTCATATTGATGAAGCAAGGGAAAGCTACTAAACGGGTTTGACCAACTCTTTCTATTTGGCTCTTTTTATTCATTTCCTTTTGTGAAGTTCTGGATCATCATAGGATATATTTGGTAATAATGTATGGCTTTCCTATGACGTGATGAAGGATTTGGACAAACGATGTGAAGAGCTAATAAAAGAACAGTTTCATGCGAGCTGCAATTTTGATGTGGATGATGCAGTTGATAAACTAGAGAAATTAGACATTGTTTCTCAGGTAAATCTGCTCTTTGAGTTTCCAGTTTTTCTTCATTATAGCATAAGCTTTCATTGGCACATTATGGGCTTCATGTTGCAATAGGAATAATTGAAAGCTGTCCACCCACCAAGTCTAATGTTATCTCGAGTTTTGACCACTCGGATTGTAATTGCAGGATCCTCTTGGAAGCTACCAGTGTATAGGCCTCAAAGATGCTAATGAGAAGATTGGAAGTACAACAGAGGAACTTGTCCTCAAGGCAAAACATAGCACGATTGCTTCCTGATGTTTAAGGTGGATCTCCGCTGCAATGCATTCACATTAAACTGGAGTGTCTAACCTTTGGAGTTGTATGTATGCAAGTTAGTCCTCAAACCTTTCTGTGTAGAAGGAAGTCTCAGCAGCCACTCTATACTTGCTATCTGGAGTGTTCGTTTGTTCATTTAACATTGTAATTATTGTTATGCAAATGCTAGAAGTGGTTGTGTGCCGCTGACCTGGATATAGGAAGGATGGTGGCAGAAGTGGGTTTGTTTAGTTTCATGTCGCTTGATCTACAGAGTCCAGAATGTGAATCCTAGGAGTTCTTCACTTTGAGGAATAAATACCGTTTGGACCAAAACCAAACGGTAACACCTCTATCAAAAGAATGCACAGATTCTATCAATGCCCCATTTCACTTCAATCAAGAGAATGCAATAGATTCTTCTCTGCAATTTCAGGATTCCAGGGTTCAGTTAGTGCCCCTTGGTTACACCTCTTCATTCAACTTTTTGGCATTTATCGTTAGTCTAATTCATCTTCCTGCGTGAGCAGCACCTACATATATTAAACTAAAGAAAATGGTACACTCATGCTGATATTCCTGCCAGGCAGCTTTCCCTAAACAAAACAGCAGGAACCTTTTTGGTAACTGGGCTGCAACACAGTGCGGACCATATTCTGCAAGCCTGTGGCAGCAACTGGGCACGTGAGCAAATCCTTAAGAATGTACAAGCTAATTGGTCAGAAATTGATTCCGTACAATGTCAACACCATTCATCATCTTTGTTGATGGCTTGTTTTGCAAATGAAGCAACTTAAAGGGCTTCATTGATAGAAAAATTCCGCTAATCCTGATCTACTCTTTTGACCCTGGACTCTGTTCAGCATCTCCATGAAATGTGACTTGAGCAGAATGTTGCTCTTCACTGTGAGAAAGTATGGTGAAATCCCATGTCACTGACATTTTCGGTCCCCCAACTCTAACCATCAGGTTACTGCTGATGTCTCGAGCAATTTTGTTTTTTGGCAAACTCAGATGATTAAATCAGGGGGAGCGAATAAATCAGGTTTCCACCAGATAGTTATAAATCAGGAACATTTCTGTCTCTCCCGTGTAATACTCAATAAGAGTAACAAGGTTCTTATGCCATATTCTCCCTAAAGTTCTGATTTCTGCATCAAATTGTTGAAAGCCTTGAAATATACCGACAGAGAGCCTCGTTACAGCTACTAGGAAACCTGGGACCAACTCTGCTTTGCACGTTGAGCCAAAGCCACCGATACCTATACTGAATGCTGAAATTTTCTGTCGCTCTAACCACACTATCATAGTTCACTTCAGCGGGAATATCTGCAAAGGTAACAGCTACTTTCCTTCTCAAGCTAGTAAGTCGACCAAGCTTTCTTTTCCAAAGACAAGGACAAGGACAACAATCAAGAGCACACTGAGAATAATAGCAGCAGAAGTTACCAGCATGATGATGAGAGGCTTTAGTTTTTTTTAGGCCATGAGTCCTTTTAACTTCCAATGGCACTGGAAGCCCAGTTGGAGGTGTAACATATGAATCTGGGCAAGGAAGCAGATAAATATTTCCTCTAGAAGAACTGCAATCACTCTGGTGCTGAAGGTGTGGAGTATGGCCAGAAAGATTGTTAAAAGAAAGGTCCAGAGTCACAAGATTGGGAAGGGCTGAAAAGATTGAGGAATCTTCCCAGAGAGACTGTTATGATCAAGAAGCAAGTTTAGAAGATTCGAGGCATTTGTCAAACTTGCAGGTATTGATCCTGTCAGAGCATTTTGAGATAGATCCAAATATGTTAGTGAAATTAATTGACCAAGTTGAGATGGAATTTCCCCAGTTAGATTGTTTCCTCCAAGAAGCATCCATTTGAGTTTCTTCAAATTTCCTAATCGACCAGGCAGAGATCCATGTAATCTATTTCTTCGAATGTCGACAATTTGAAGCATCATGAAGTTGGCAATACTAGGAGAGATTGGCCCACTAATCTGATTTTCTGCTGCCACAAATTCGGATAGCCCTTCACAATCTAGATGTGATACCTTATCAACTGTGCTCTCTATCAAGTTAGCACTCAGGTTCACCGAAAAGCTAAGAAGATGACTGTAGTTTGAGATTAGGTTTGACAGGAAAAGACCTGTTGAACTTGTTATTGTACAGTAAGAGTCTGTATGAAGATCTCCTATCCGTTCCCACAAATTCATCTCCCAACACAAACTGAGGCAACGGGCCAATGGAATTGTTCCGGCTAAAATCATGAACCACTACAGAGGTACCATTTACATTGGAGCCAGAAGAAATTCCTATTCTAGAAGTCCAAATGACCAAGTTGGAATTCTGAAGATCTTCTGCATTGACCCTTTCTTCACTGAAGATTGTGTTAGCGGTGCAAGTGCCTTGCAGAAACTTGGGAAGAATGCCAGTCAAGTTGTTCTGGCCGACATTGAAGTAAACCATGCATGGAATCTGCAACTGCGAAGGGAGAGAACCCATTAAATTATTCGAGCTCACATCCGAGAAGCAAGGCTTTCTGCAGACCCCCATGCCTTCAGGCAGCACACCAGCCAAATAATTCTGACCCAAATCGAGGACTCTCAGCGAGCAAGACTCACCCCAATTACTTGGCAACCGCCCCCCAAGATTCGCCCTTGGTGCCCACAAAATCTGCAGACTTGGAAGCAGAATAATTTCGCTTGGAATCCCCCCTGCGAAGGCAAAAATGGAATCTATTCCAAACATATATGCCATGGTTCCTTACCTCGACAGGGCAAAATCCATCAAGCCATTGCTACTCGCACTACAATCAACCAAATTAGTCAACACAATAACAGATAGGTTCTGACAATTTGATGGCTCTTTCAGGATCCTATCAATGAGACTGGTCTGAGATAGATAAACAGGTAGATGGGCGTGGATGTAGACATATGTAGATCTTCATCTTCATACATATATTATGACAAACTGTTGTGTGATGTATGTGCCTTTTCTGCTCATGGTTCCAGGTATACCAAGCATCAGTTGCTATCCGAAACTAACTGCTGATATATCTAAATGGCCAGCTTTAGATGCAAAATCCCCTGCCTCGTTGCTGGTGCTCTTATAAGTTGGAAATGCTGCTGATCCTTGGATGCTGGGAGTTTCCATTATTCCTTGCTTGTCTGATGCATTAACTGGAGATTAGGCACGGAAAGAATGCCTTGTACTTTGGAGCAGAGCGACAGTAGTGTCGGTTACGAGAAAGCTTTGGCCAGTCTTCTTCGGAACATCGCCTCTCTCCCTCCCCTGCAAAGGACGAATCCCTTTCTCCCTCTTCCAAAGTATACTTGTCGTGGGATCCCACGAATCTCGCTCGACGTCTCCTTCAATCCAACCCCTTTGCTTCTTCTTTCCTTCTTCTTCTTGTTCTGCTTCTTCCAGCTCTCGACATTCGCGAGACAGAGACAGAGAGAGAGAGATGGCGAAGGAGAAGGAGGTCATTCGGCTGGAGCGCGAGTCGGTGATTCCTGTCCTGAAGCCGAATCTCATCATGACATTGGCCAATCTCATCGGTACGTCCTTCCTCGCCCTCGCTTCTTCGCGTCTCCGCCTCGCGATTCGCGTGCATGCATGGAAGATGCACGTACCCGTGAAGAAGTCGCCGGAGATTTTTCCCAATTCACGTGCAAACTCGGTCTGGTACGGTGCGGAATTCTGAGAACGACAATGGTTTGCATTCAGCGAAGTCACACTTAGAAGTGGATGTCGGTATCCATTACAATTCCTAACCTATGATAGCCTGAATTGTCATGTAAATTAATTATATCGATTAAATAAGTCATAAAAATGAGTTTATGATATAGATATCAAATGCCTTGCTCTCTTCCCATTTGGAAATGGGGAGTGCGGAGTTTAATTTCCTACCTTCTTGGGATCGGAGTGGAGATGCGTGAGTGAGAGAGTAGGGTTTTGCACAGCATATAGCACCCTCACGTCAATTTGGGCATAAATTTTGCTAAATTTGGTTAAATATAGAAGTATTTCAGCAATATTAATTGGGTCGGACCAGGTACGTGTCATTGGATTTGTGTTGAATGAAAATTAGTTAATTTGAATCGGATCATTTTTAACTCAACCCGCCCGTTTGACATATTTAATATTGACCCAGGTCGTCTTACCTGGCCTTATCAATTCTTAGGCAAAGGAGAGAACTTTTATTTTTGAGTTATTTGTTCCGGCCACCACTAGTGGATAAAAAGTCTTCACTGGGCGGCTTTTGGGCATTGACATGTGCTGCAATCTAAAAATATGGAATAAGTCCCAAAATAGGATTATGCATGTCCATTTCCTCTGCAACAATTGGTAACTCAAACCGAAGTTTGTGCTCTTTTTTTGTAGTTTTGGCTTCTTGTTCCTCTTATCTAGAGAGCCTCACCAGTTGGATTTTCCCTTCCTTTCTTTTCCCCTTTTCTTTTTCTTGCAGAGCGTAGTACTGACCGTACTGAGTTTTTAAAGTTGTGCAAGAGAGTTGAATATACAATTCGAGCCTGGTATCTTCTGCAATTCGAGGACTTGATGGTGTGTATAACTGCATTCTCCTCCATTGCCTGGACTACTGCTTTTAGTTTGTTTAATTGGTTAACTTGGTCCTTTTGGTTGTTTCATCTACTTTCCCTTTTCTTACTCATAATTTTGTTCCAATAACTGCAGCAACTTTACTCTATCTTTGATCCTGTGCATGGGGGTCAGAAGCTGGAACAGCAAAACCTATCTTCTGAAGATATTGATGAACTTGAGCAAAATTTTCTTTCTTACTTATTTCAGGTACTACAACTTCCCGTTTACTTTTCCTTGAAATTTTGTGGATATTTTACTGGCGAGTAGAGATTTATTGCAATTGTTGACTCAGAAAGTTGACCGTCCCACTGTGACATTTAGCCTTTCATGTGTTGTACAAGAAAGATCCATTCATTTCCATCTCTTTGTTAATTATTTATCGGCGAGAATGAATTAGCATAAAGACTGAGCAAGAACAAAGTGCCTATTGCTATTGGCTCTTTACAAATCACAATGATTTGTCCCACAAGATAGCAGGGAGTTTATTTATGGGCTATGTATTCCTCCATGCTGGTTGGAGGAATCCATGCCTATGATTGGTGGATAAAAAGTGATGGACATCACCAAATGTAAACTTAATATAAACCTGGTCGACGCCCATGCTTGTCGCCCATCAATTAAAAGGCTTCCTCCAACCAGGAATTTTGGAAAACATGGCCCTTTATTTACGGTGTGCTTCAATTGTATTGCAGTGAGAAAATATAAAAGACACAGTATCAAGTCTTCACCCATAACAATTTCTCAAGTGTGACTTACGGTTTGCATTCTGCTGTAAACAAGAAGGGAAAATGTCCTCTTCTGCGGTAGTTGTTGTAGATTTGATGCATAAAGTACAAAAGAAATTATAAGAAAGCTAAAGGAGTTAGAAACTTCTGCACCTTAATCCTTCCTATGAACCCACTCACTCTATCTATAGCTTTTGATTTATTCCTTTCTTTGGAAAGTGAAAATATGGAGAAAGTACAATTAAACATGCAAGTTTCACTTTTCGCAGGTTATGGATAAGAGCAACTTCAAAATTGCTACAGATGAGGAAATTGATATTGCACTTTCTGGCCAGTATCTCCTTAATCTTCCAATTAAAGTTGATGAATCCAAGGTACAAAATTGCATCATGGGAACAAGATATGTTTGTGACATGGGATCAAGTGCCTATGCATCTTCTGTGAAAGAACTAAGGAGATGCTTTTAGTTAAATAGCTAGTGATGAGATCGATATTGTGCCTTTAGTATATCTAAAAAGGGAGAAGCTAAAGTATATCTCGAATTTTCGCATAGCTATATCATCTGCTTATTTCATTTTGTTTGCTGAATGTAGCTTGACAAGAATCTTCTGAAAAGATACTTCGCAGAGCATCCTCGAGAAAATCTTCCAGATTTTGCAGATAAGGTATTTACTGGGATGCTAGCTGATTGACATCATCTTGATTTAATCTCCTCTTTTTTGGAAGGCAAGTTATCAAGATCTAGAGCAGTCTTATTGTCTAGTGGTGCTTAATCTTCCCTTTTAGGCATATGCTGCACATTCATTGCATTAGACCATATGATTTATTTGCTTAGAAATTTTTATAATGCTTTATTTGCCCTTTCAAAGTACATTATATTCAGACGTGGCATTGGGATAGATCGAACAACAAGTTACTTTTTCATGGAGAAACTGGACATGATCATCGCACGTATTTGGGCATATATTTTGAAACTCACCAGGTGAGTTCTTTTTCTGACAAGTCAATCAAGAAGATTTGTTGCAAGAGTTTTTCAAAACTCTGTTTGTTTGAGCTGTTAATTCTGAACTTGTTTTCAGCCTTTTTCCTTTCGCAATTTCATCCAGCTTTTGGTTTTTGCAGGATTGAGAAACTTTTGCCTAGAAGGTCAAGTGCACGTCACAAGAGAGATCCAAAGAAGAATGATGAAATCGTGACTGAAGGAGAGCAAAATGACTTATATGTAGAACGAATTCGTATGAAAAATATGCATATAAGGTGCTTTGAATTTTGCCTTTTCTTTGCTGGTTAAAGTTCTGTAATTTTCTCGTAACCCACCATGGCCATCATGCCCCATGGTTTATATTCACCTACCTATTCGAATAGCTTGATGTTCTAACCAACATTTTTTTGCTGCCACTTGCTGGATGTCATGCTTGCGCTGTCCAAAAATCAGATAGATGAAATTCCATATTACTCCCTCTCCCTTCTTCATCCAGTAGATGCTGAATATCCTGATGGTGTAGATGATATCAATTTTACCTTGTCACCAATTAATTTCTCTTCCAAGCTTTCCAATATTTAAGACTTGATGTTAACATTTTGTATACATTGAGCTCGATAAGGTACCTCACAATTCAGAAATTTCTCAAAAGTTAAAGAATGAGCGTGGCCAATGTAGAAATCCTAGTTTTTGCACGACTGTCTATTAATTCTAGGAGATAATCAACATCTAAGAGCCTTGTTAAGTAATTTTATGATGGTTGATAGACTCAAACTTTCTAAGTAAGGGTTGTACATTTCTACTTCTGCTTCCTTTTTAGGCATTTATGATGTGTTATGTCATTCGAAATGTTGGAGCTGTATGATTTTCACATGTCCGAAAATTCTTTCTTAACTATTGATGGATGAGCAAGTATTGAATGGCAAAAACAGAGGCTGAAACACTCTTGCCTTGTGTCTTCCATCCTAGATTTGTCTATCTCTGATACTTCTATATTGTGTGCAGTTTTCGCAATCTTCTAAGCAAGATTACTATCCAAGAACCCACCTTTGACAGGATAATCGTTCTTTACAGGTACTCTCTTGTTCTGTTGAGAGCTGTCATTTTAAGATTTGTGTTGCATGGTTTGGAGAATAGATAGTTGTTCTTTTAAAGTAGTATCATCCTTAAAAGTTCACAGATTGTGATCTTGGCCTGCATGTAAGAAAGGAAAGTGAAATTTTGCGAGAAGTCAGCGAAACAGAGAGATGACCTAAAACTAGTTCGTTTTCTAGTTAATGTTTCGGTTCATTGTTTTCTAGAATTGTTTATGAAGAAAAAGCTCTTTGATGTAACAAGGCTATTTCCTCTTCAGGCGCTCAAGTTCCAACTCGAAAGCTGAAAGAGGAATATATCTAAAGCATTTCAAAAACATTCCAATGGCAGATATGGAGATAGTACTTGTAAATCTCTGTCTGAGCATGTTTGTTTGGTATTAAAAATTCCTTCTTACCTTGGACTCTTTCTTCTTATGATCTATATGGAGCTCATGACATGGTGTTGGCACTTTTTGCCTATTTACAGCCTGAAAAGAAAAATCCTGGGTTGACTCCAATGGACTGGGTGAAATTTCTTGCCTCTGCCGTAGTTGGTCTGGTTAGTGTTTTTTTCCTATACATTAAGTGTGGGTGTGTGTGTTTATACTGTACTAATGAACTAATCATGTCCTCCAGGGAGCTGTGGTTGGTTCTCTTAACATGCCTAAAGCTGATCTATGGATTTTTGCGGCGCTTTCTACAGTGATAGGTTACTGTGCAAAAACATATTTCGCGTTAAGTGCTCTCTCTCTCTCTCCACATAGTTTTCTCAGATGGGTTGGTTTTCCATATACTGTAGCTGAATTTGGCGTAGTAACTGAAATGTCTAGTCAATGTTGCAAGTGGTTTACATGGAGTTTGTTCTGGAGTGTATCTATTCAATTGGCAGTCCATAAATTGGTGCAGGCTTTGTGTTTTTTGCGAGATAGGGTACCTAGGAATCTGATGAAAAAGACAATTTATGCATCGTACAAAGTTGCCTAATTGATCGGGAGCCGCAGTATCGCACATTGATTAATTTAGGCTACGACAATACGTAGTCTGTTTTCTTGACTTTGAGAATACATCTTGTACTTCGTTGCTCATCTTGGCATACTTCTTTGCTTGTAGATTTCAGCAAAATCTGGCTGCATATCAGAACTTAATTACCCAATCCATGTATGACAAACAATTAGACAGTGGGAGGGGGACTCTTTTGCACCTGTCTGATGATGTGATCCAAGAGGAAGTAAGTTATGATATTTGTGAGCTTTTCATGCATCAAAGAAGTTAAGAATGTTGAAGAGTGGAAATGTTTATGTCTTGTGCAAAAACCTTTTTGGAGGTAGTTTATCCAATCAGGATATAAAACCCTATTAAATGACATGGAAATGGTACATGATTCGGACACCTTGACTAACCTCTAGATGGAACTGAAAGTTCTGAGGAGATCCTTTCGACCAAGGCTTATCCATTTGAAAGATACCAGATTGTTATATGGTTAATGATTTCGGTTATGCATTCAGGCCATCCGAAGAGATTTCTTAGAGATCTTATCTCACCCATTGTTGGGTTGAATGGAAATATGGGGAATTACCCAGCTTGCCTCACCCATTTTTAAACAATTGAATGCAGGTCAAAGAGGTGATCGTGTCATACTTCATATTGATGGAGCAAGGGAAAGCTACTAAACGGGTTTGATCAACTCTTAGTTTTGGCTCTTTTTTATGCATTTCCTTTTTTGAAGTTCCGGATTATTGAAAAATATGTTTGCTAATAATGTATGGCTTTCCTATGAGGTGATGAAGGATTTGGACATACGATGTGAAGAGCTAATAAAAGAAGAGTTTGATGCGAGCTGCAATTTTGATGTGGATGATGCAGTTGGGAAACTAGCGAAATTAGGCATTGTTGCTCGGGTAAATCTGCTCTTCGAGTTTCCTGTTTTTCTTCGCTATAGCATATAAGCGTCTTTTACTCTACCTTTCCCTCTGAATAACTGTCATTGGCACGTTATGGGCTTAAGTGTCGTAATAGATATAATTGAAAGCTGTCCACCTGCCTAGTCTAGTGTTATCTCGAGCTTTGACCACTTGCCTTGTAATTGCAGGATCCTTTTGGAAGATACCATTGTGTAGGCCTCAAACGTGCTAATGAGATCATTGGAACCACGACAGAGGAACTTGTCCTCAGGGCAAAACAGGGCACGATTGATTCCTGATGGTATTGAAGGCGGATCTCCGCTGCAATGCATTCCCATTAAACCGGAGTGTCTACCCTTTGGAGTCGTTTGCACGTATGCAAGTTAGTCCTTAAAACCTTTCTGTGTAGAAGGAAGTCTCAGCAGCCACTCTATACTTGCTATCTGGAGTGTTCATTTGTTCATTTAATATTGTAATTATCGTTATACAAATGCTAGAAGTGGCCGTGTGCCGCTGACCTGGATATAGGAAGGATGGTCGCGGAAGTAGATTTGTTTAGTTTCATGTCGCTCGATCTACAGAGTCCGGAATGTGAATCCTAGGAGTCCTTGACTTTGAGAATAAATACCGTTTGGACCAAAACCAAACAAGTAAAACCTCTATCAAAAGAATGCATAGATTCCATCAATGCCCCATTTCACTGCAATCAGAAGAATGCAATAGATTCTTCACAGCAATTTCAGGATTCCAGGGTTCAGTTAGTGCCCCTTGGTTACACCTCTTCATTCTACTTTTTTGCATTTATCGTTAGTCTAAGTCATCTTCCTGCGTGAGCAGCACCTACATATGTTTAGACTAAAAGAAAATGGTGCTCTCATGCTGATAATCCTGCCAGGCGGCAACAAAACAGCAGGGAACTTTTTGGTAACTGGGCTGCAACACGATGTGGACCATATTCTCCGAGCCTGTGGCCGCAACTGGGCATGTGAGAAAAACCTTAAGAATGTACAAGCTAATTGGTTAGAAATTGATTCTGTACAATGCCATCGCCATTCATCATCTTTGTTGATGGCTTGTTTTGCAAATAAAGCAACTTAAAGGGCTTCATTCAATAGAAAAATTCCGCCGAGCTACTCTTTCGGCCCTAGACTCTGTTCAGCATCTCCATGAATCGTGACTTGACCAGGATGTTGCTCTTCACCGTGAGAAAATATAGTGAAATCCCATGTCACAGACACTTTCCGTCCCCCGACTCTAACCATCAGGTTACTGCTGTATCGAGGCAAACTCAGCCAATTAAACCACGGGGAGCGTATAAGCCAGTGACATGGAACTCTCTCCTTTATCACAGAATTCGCAAGTATTAGCTTGAGTGCCTTGTCACTCTTCTCCAAGTAAAACATTTGGCTGAGATCAGTCCACAGAAGATCCCATGCTCCCTCCAGTGTCTTGAGATTTTGGATGTTCCTGCAGAAACAACATGTAAAGAGATTCAGTTTGAGAAGCATTTTGTTTAGAAGGAGTACGGCTGAAGAGATCAACAATGCGATGAGTTGAATGCAGACTCTGCTGAGATTCGTGGAGTCACCTTTTCATCCTCAGATAACAGACCGCAAGACAAATAAATTCAGCATGACTTAAATTGTAGAGCCCCACCCCTGGTGGCGGGAATCTGGGATTAATGAATCCTTAACCCTAAGTGTACTGTCTTCAAGGTAAACATGTTTCAGGCATCGTATAAATATAAATGCTATCACTCTATGAGGCAGCCTGCTTTTAAATTTTGGACCACAATTATAGACTGATAGAACGTGATACTCGGAACTTAAGAGACTCATTGAGCAAACATTAGCATGACGACTTCAACATTAGATCAAGGATATTGACAACAATATCACCATAGTTTACCTAAATGAACCAACTAAAGGGAGATATCATACAAAGGACTAGCTTTAAACGTAAAATCAGACTTAAAATCTGTAGAAACTGCTCACCTTGATTAAATATTTACAGAAATAAAAAGAGGCACCAACTTCTCCCATCTGAATACAAAGAGTCGAGAAGCATCGTTCCACTCAGGATTTCAACTGTTTCAACTTCTCAACAACCTGCTTCATAGAGGGGCGAACGGCAAGTGACTCTGCAGTGCAAACTGATGCAAGCCTCAGCATCCCCAAAAGGTCAACCAGGGGCCCAGCCTCCCGTAGTTCTGTAGAGAAGAGCTCGGATGAACGGCCCTCCTTAATTAGAAACCTGGCCCATGCCACAATGTTGAACCCATTTCCAAATTCAGAAAATGAGGGATCGATTGATCTCTTCCCTGACATCATTTCCAACAGTACAACGCCAAAGCTATATACATCTGCCTTGTCAGAAACCCGGCATGTGGTTGCATATTCTGGTGCCACATACCCGAACGTGCCAGCTACATCTGTCGTGACGTGTGTTTCAGAAACTTCTAAGAGCCTAGCGAGCCCAAAGTCTGAAAGGTAGGCATTAAGCTCTTTGTCCAGCAGAATGTTGCTTGGCTTAATGTCCCTGTGAACAATTCTGGGACTACAAGAGTAGTGGAGGTAAGCCAGAGCCTGCGCTACATCAAGAGCTATTTTGTGGATCACTGGCCACTTCACATTTTCTCCGGACCTCTGATGTATGAAGGTTTCAAGATTTCCACCAGATAGATAGTTATAAATCAAGAACATTTCTGTCTCTCCCACGTAATACCCTATAAGAGTAACAAGGTTCTTATGCCGTATTCTCCCTAAAGTTGTTATTTCTGCATCGAATTGTTGAATGCCTTGAAATCTACCAACAGAGAGCCTCTTAACAGCTACTAGGAAACCTGGGACCAACTCTGCTTTGTACGTTGAGCCAAAGCCACCCGTACCAATTAGATACCGGATGCTGAAATTTTCAGTCGCTCTAACCACACTATCATAGTTCACTTCAGCGGGAACATCTGTGAAGGTAACAAGTACTTTCCTTCTCAAGCTAGTAAGTCGACTAAGCTTTCTCCTTCCAAAGACAAGGACAAGGACCACAATTACGAGCACGCTGAATATAACAGCAGCAGAAATTACCAGCGCGATGATGAGAGGCTTTAGGCTTTTTGCGTCATGAGACTTTTTAACGTCCAATGGCACTGGAAGCCCTGCTGGAGGTGTAACATATGAATCTGGGCAAGAAAGCAGAACATTTCCTCTAAAAGAACTGCAATCACCCTCGTGCTGAAGGTGTGGAATATGGCCAGAGAGATTGTTGAAAGAAAGGTTCAGAGTCACAAGATTGGGAAGGGCTGAAAAAGATTGAGGAATCTCCCCAGAGAGGCTGTTATGGTCAAGAAGCAAGTTTACAAGATTCGAGGCATTTGTCAAACTTGCAGGAATCGATCCTGTCAGAGCATTATGAGAAAGATCCAAAAAAGTTAGTGAAGTTAATTGACCAAGTTGAGGTGGAATTTCCCCAGTTAGATTGTTTCCTCCAAGAAGCATCCATTTAAGGTTTTTCAAATTCCCTAATTGACCAGGCAGAGATCCATGTAATCTATTCCTTTGAATGTCGACAATTTGAAGCATCATGAAGTTGGCAATACTGGGAGAAACTGACCCACTAATCTGATTGTCTGCTGCTAGAAATTCGGATAGCCCTTCACAATCTAGATGCGATATCTCATCAACTGTGCTCTGTATCAGGTTAGCACTCAGGTTCACCGAAAAGCTCTGAAGATGACTGCAGTTTGAGATTAGGTTGACAGGAAAAGACCCGGTGAACTTGTTATTGTTCAATAAGAGTCTGAATGAAGATCTCCTATCAGTTCCCACAAATTCATCTCCCAACACAAACTGGGGCAATGGGCCAACGAAATTGTTCCAGCTAAAATCATGAACCACTACAGAGGTACCATCTACATTGGACCCAGAAGAAATTCCCATTCTAGAAGTCCAAATGACCAAGTTGGAATTCTGAAGATCTTCTGCACTGACGCTTTCTTCACTGAAGATCTTGTTAGTGGTGCAACTGCCTTGCAGAAACTTGGGAAGAAGGCCAGTTAAATTGTTCTGGCTAACGTTGAAGTAAACCATACATGGAATCTGCAACTGCGAAGGGAGAGGACCCACCAATTTATTCAAACTCAAATCCAAGAAGGAAAGCTTTCTGCAGAACCCCATGCCTTCAGGCAGCACACCAGCAAAATCATTCTGACCCAAATTGAGGACTCTCAGCGAGCAAGACTCACCCCAGTTACTCGGCAACCGCCCCCCAAGATTCGCCCTAGGTGCCCACAAAATCTGCAGACTTGGAAGCATAAAAATTTCATGTGGGATCCCCCCTGCGAATGCATTGAACTCCCCTCTGAGGCTCTCCATCGAGCCATTGCTATTCGAACTATAGTCGACCAAATTAGTCAACACAATAACAGATAGGTTCCGACAATTTGATAGCTCTTTTGGGATCCTGTCAATGAGACTGTTCTGGGAAACATCTAAAACTCGAAGAGCTGAGATATTACCAATCTCGGGTGGAATCCTACCCTCGAGGATGTTGCCATCAAGCAACAGAGTCCTGATATTGATGCATTTTCCAATCTCAGGTGGAATACTATTCACCAGAAAGTTATTTGACAGCTTCAAATGCCTCAAAAGCTTGCAGTCGCTGCTTTTATCCACCTCGATCCCACCAGAAAGCTGATTATTGGACAAATCAACCGCAGCTAGTCTTCCATACCCAATCAAACCACTCGGTATGGAACCGGATAACGAATTACACGACAAATTCACCAAGCGAAGAAACGGATGGCACCTTTTTTGAACAGGAATCTCACCGGAGAAGTTATTTCCTTGGAGCTCCAAAACCTCGAGGAACCAGAGCTTACCAATGCTCGCCGGAATCTGACCGGAGAACGCATTGTAAGGTATCGACAGAGTCCGGAGCTCCGTCAGGTCTCCGATGGCCTCAGGCAACTCCCCGGCGAGACACGAGTTCTCTCCCGTCGTCGAATTAAGCCGCGACGAACTTCCCACGACACTCAACGCCACCACCCTACCGGAGGACGCGTCGCACGTGACGCCGCGCCAAGTGCAGTAGCTCGTCGAGTCGTTCCACCCGGAGAGAAGGCCGGCGGGGTCGGCGGAGACCGAGCTCTTGAAGCTCAGGAGCGACATTGCGTCGCCGGAAGCCGAAGCGGCGGCGGCCTCCGAGACCGCGAGGGAGTACGAGAGCGCCACCAGCCAGACGACCACCGCCATTTCCTCTCGCCACCTCCGAAGCAGGGCTCCCCTCGTCTCCAGCGGGAACAAGCCGCCGACGACAGATCCGCGACGCGGCGCGGCGACGGCGGACGGAGGAAAGCTCGCGGCGGCGGAAGGAGAGAAGGAAGGCTGGAAACGCTCGCCTACGGAGAAAACAGCAACGACCCACCTTCTCTCTCCTCTCTCTCTCTACCGGGAGAGGTCCAAGTTTTGTTTTTTCGAGTTGCCCAGTACGTGGAAATCGATTTCCCGTCCTCGGACGGTGAGTCTTCGAGTCAAATTTATTAAAATTGAACTTGGCATTTACGCACACTCAGTGGGCACAGAGACAGAGAGAGAGAGAGAGAGCGAGTCGAGCGAGTCGAGCGACCGAGTTGAACAGGCGAGTCGGCTCGGGGAGAGGGACTAAATACAAAAAGAGAAGTGGGGGGCCATGGATGGATGGAAACTTGGCGTTGCTGTATTCTGTATGGATTTTCGGAGGTGGTGGAGAAGAAGAGAGAGAGAGAGAGAGAGAGAGGGAGGGAAGACGACAAACCAGAACCGGCGTCAGGACCGGGGCGTTTCAGTTTTACTGTTATTGTTTGCTCCTCACATGCTTTGTCCTTTTTTTCTTTCTCTTAATTATTGCATTTCCCCGATTAATTATTCAATTTTTTACCGACCGCGAATATTTTTTTTTTCCCGGTTCAACGTATCAACGTATAAAAGGAGTAGGGGTGTGCAAAATACCCGAACCGCCCGGCCGCCCGAACCGGACCGGAACCGCCCGGAACCGGCGGTTCTTGAAAGAACCGGTCCGGTTCCCGGCTCCAATTTTCGGGCCGGTGGGTACCGGTCCGGTTCCGGTTCCATGGGCGGATCCGCCCGCCCGCCCACCCTGACCGGACCGGAGCCTTTTTAATATTAAAAAAAAAATTACTAAAAGCCCAAGATTAGATCTCATCTAGAAGTAGGAGTGCACATGAATCATCTTGGGGGGTTTTTTCCCCCACCGCACTTGGTTTTTTTTGTTATTCACGTGTAGCCGATTGTTATTTAATGTTGAGCAATTATCTATTAATTATTGTTTTACTTTTTGGAGATTGGAACTTGGAATTTAGAGCTCAAAACTTGGGAACCGGACCACCGGCGGTCCCGAAACCAAAATTGTTTTGCGACGGTTTTCTACGTTGAAAACCCGACCATGTAGACCTCCTCCTCCTTCCCAACTCATGGGCCCGACCGTTCTATGTTGAAAACCAAAATTGTTTGCGTCAAGATTGGTTATGGATCCACCTGAACCGGACCGGGCCGGCGGTCCGGTTCCTGGTGGATCCATGCAACAGCCAATGGATCCTTCCCATTTTTCTAACCGGCCGGTCTCCTGCGGTTCGGTTAGGTCGAACCGCCCGCCCTGACCACGCACACCCCTAAAAAGGAGGACAAGAAAAAACTCCCCACTCTTTTTTATTTAGAGTCCGTTCACTTTCGCGGAAGATGAATCATCTTAAGATTGATTTTTCGAAAAAAAAATAATTATTTGTAATGCTTGCAAAAATAAATTGAATGAATAGTGTTTTTATCATTCATCAAAATTTTTAGATATAAATTATTGTTTGTGATGAAAATAATTATTGTTCATTAATAATTATTTCATGCGATCTACTTGGTTTTTAGAAAGATATTTTTCGAATTATTTATTATTTGTGAAATAAAAAAACCTTAAAAATAAATATCTTAAAAAGTACACTCGATGACAGATGTTATGTACCATTGGAAACTGTGCCAGACCTTAAATTATAGGGGAAAAAGCTAAGATACTTACTGGTTTTTAAATTATTCTTTTTAGTAATTATTTATTTAGATGACTAGGGAGAAATCTAGTCAAATTAGGTGTCTATAGTTGTTAATCCATACCTTCGTGGATGGGAAGCGGTCTTCGGGACAAATCCAAGAGTGCTTTAAAATTTGAGGCATTGAGCTCCATTGGGATTTAACTTTTACACATGTTGTTTCTAAAATAACTCTGTAATGACTATAATAAATGAGGCCATCCCTTTTTTTTGCCCTTTTCGTTTGGTTTAGCTTGTTAAGATCAATACTCACGCCATTAGTCAATTCTCTCAATTTCCAATTACGTTGATTTTAATGTGATGAATAATAACAAATCATGGTCTCAATGATAATGAAATTTGCGAATCAAACTTATTTTTTGTTATTCTAAATCTCTTGTCATGAAACAAGATTGATGACAAGATCTTTTGAGCACTTTCGGAAGATCGGTCATGTGAATTAAATTTGGAGATTCGGTGAAGCGAAACTTCCTCGTAATTACAAAAAAAGAAGAAGAAAAAAGGTAACTTCTATGATCTATTTGGTGAGTGAAAAACACGGACGCATTGATGAGATGTAACGTACGATACAAAGGCTTTTTTGGGGGCAGGGCAGGAATTGCCGGTGAGACGTGACATGACCGCAAAGACAGCCAGCACATCATTCGACCGTCTTGGATTGTCGCTGTTCTCGTGATGTTGCAGCCTGGGGTCTATCATTGATCCACGACTCCCCTCCCCCCTTCGATTTCTTGCTCGCAGCAAACCTTCACATGGCCCATCCCATTTCCCAATTCTCATATCATAATCATCATCATCATTTACTCTCCCTCCCTCTCTCTCTCTCTCTCTCTCTCTCTCTCTATCCATAGCTAACATCATGTCACGGAAAGGAGATCCACTTTGCACGAAAACATTATATACACAGTATATATTTACTCAAATTGGTACAAAAAGAGAGAACCATCTTTTTACCTTTAACGGACACGCACCCATCGCCTACCTCTCTCTCTCTCTCTCTCTCTCTCTGTGCATGCTCTTTACTACCTTCATGTCGATCATGGGGAGCTGTGAAATGAAGCTCCTCGATCTCCCCCCCCCCCAATTCGAGCCATCTCGCCTTTCTTGAAAGCGAATAGTGAAAATTAACGTCACAATCATCGAAAAAAATTGAGAGAGAGAGAGAGAGAGAGGGAAACGAGTCGAGCATAATTTTTGGAAATGGGGACCATTAACCAAGAACCGAGCTGAATGTCTGTCAGTTGTCAGCTACCCTTCTTCCTCTAAAAAGACAAAAGCTCAAAGCCCGGGCCGAAAAAAAAAAAAAAAAAAAGATTCCTGTCCTTAGTGTTCATCGAGTTAGGCCGAGGGTCAGTCTCCTTTTTTTCTTTATTCTTTTCGCTTTTTGCTTTGGGGTTTATCAAATCTTTTTTTTTTTTTTTTTTTGGGTCAGTAGGGTTTATCAAATCTACTACGAGTTGAAATTTGAATTTTTGGGAGAGGGAGAGGGGGAGAGAGAGAGAGAGAGAGAGAGGTTCTTGGTGAGTGTGAAAACGCGGGCGGGGGGGGCTCTCGTCTTTGAGATTCCCACCGTCGTTTAAAGGTCCCGGGACCCCATCGAGAGCGAAGACTTTCGGAGGCAAAAGGAAAGAGACCTCCCGCGATCGCAAATTAGAGTCAAACCATAGTTTCGAATTCCTCTTTTGACGACTGCGATTGGAAACTTTTTGTCCGCCTCGTCACCGTGACGGAGGAGCTGACGACAGCCGGGGGACGCCCCGCCGCTGCGACCCGCGGTCGGCCGCGCGGAGTCACAAAAGGGTCATGACTCATGGGCGTGTGTGAAACGGGGACTCGCTGCTCATCTTTTGACGTGAGACCGGAGCCTTTGAGATAGATACAAAAGGGATGTCGGACTTGAGAATTTCTGGGTTAGGACAGGACGTAAAGATTTTATGTGTAGCCTAATTGGACATTAGACTTTACTATATTGTTTGTAATTTACTGTAATATGGTCAAACCATGTCCGATCGAGAACGTATCATCCTCGCTTTCGTGGGGCCTAAATGACTAGACTTTGTGCGGACGCTCGGATGCGTTGACTCCCTGTGTCCCATCCGGTAGGCCGCTTGCGCCACCCCTTTGAATGGGTCGAGCACAAAAAGTCTCGCGGGCGGTTAGACGAGGACAAAAGGGATAAGGCTAAAATATGACCAGAATAATCTGCGGCTTTCCTTCGTACTTTATGCTTGGTAAGCCGTAGAAATCACATAAAGCAGCACGCGGCCCTTCGACATCATGAAAGTGAAGAGATGAGCAAGAATCGTGCTCCGTCTTTAACGGACGATGCAATCCCTAAGGACTCGACAGTCCGGTCGCCGGCTGATTCCGGCACCGCCGGAGCAATAACGCTAATGCTCGATGGGGCGGTGAACTTTAGGGGCCATCGTGATCACAGGTAATCCATGATAGGAATGGGAAGAGACATTATGAGGACCACTACAGAGCAGAAAATGTAGATGAGGCTTTTCCTTGTAAGCAGACCACGAGGACAATAATAGCAAATGTGCAGGTCACTGTCCCACGCCACCTCCGATGGCCCTCCT
This sequence comes from Eucalyptus marginata, assembly GCA_014182565.1. Lineage (NCBI taxonomy): Eukaryota > Viridiplantae > Streptophyta > Magnoliopsida > Myrtales > Myrtaceae > Eucalyptus > Eucalyptus marginata. The sequence continues at coordinate 25,541,034 of CM024593.1, read as the reverse complement.
TGAAGGGAGTCAAGGCGGTTCTTGGGCCTTTTCTTTCTTGTCAGTAAGTTATGAGCCTCATACAGAAAGGAGAATCTCACGGTCGATAGGGAGAATTGCGGTACCTAAACGTTGGACCCTCCACGAGATGAATTTTATCCCGTGAATGTTTTGGTCTACCACATCAGTAACATACCAAGTCTAGACGATAATCTTGACAAAGAGAGCTGATATGGAGCTTTGAAATGGTTAATACTGCACTTGGTCAAAAAGGGCACGTTCCGCCTTGAAAGATCGGCAATTAGTAAAACGGAGGTATGGGAACTTCCGATACGTCGTGCTTAACAAGCAAGTGATAAAAATTCTTCCTACCGTAACGGTTAATCGGCAGCTGATATAGTTCATGATGTCGTCCAGGGGATACAGTAAAGAAAGCATAGACTTCAGGCTTTAATAAATGGAATCCATTTGGACCGTTGACCAAGCACAAAAACAGCCCACAAAAAATCAAGCCAGTAGCACCGGCATGTGTTCAAAGTAATCAAGTACGAAAGGAGAAAGAAACAGGTGTTTTCAGAAAGCATGCTAGTAATGATAATTAACAATTTAGCACGCTCATTTGCAGACTTACAGGATTGCTGCACCTCAGAAAATGCCTCAGCCTGCGGGTAGCATCTCATAGTTCTAATCAGATACTCCAACATGCATTTCTTTGAACAATCTTCATTCATAAATATCTGCAGGGAAAATGGAGATTTCTTCTACCAGATTTCTAACTAGTTATACTGTCTATTAAAGTGTTAAATGATGTAAGGCCCATAAGGATGAAAAGAGACCGGAGAGGTGAAGGAAGACCATCGCACTTCCAAGATAAATTCAGACTAGCGTACAAAGCTTCACATTATAACAATGAAGAAGGGCAATAAAACAGGCCAGAAAGTTGACTATGATCTAAAATTGCGTGAAAAAATATGGAACATCACAATACAAAACTTCTTTTGCAAGCCTCCAAAACTGCACTCTCAAGGAAGTGAAAACCTTGAAAGCTCAACCAGCATGTTGCTAATTGCCTATATCTGTAGAAGTTTTCCCTTTCCGCGACCTCTTTCGTTTCCTACCTCTACTTCTGACAGTACCATCGCCATCCTTCTTTTCCTGCATTAAAACATCAATATCTCACATTGTGGTGACAGATAAGATTGCAATTACATCTTCCAGGAAAGCAGAGCAAGTAGCGTGCTACTGTTTTCTGGAGGGACTGTATATGCACTCAATATTTTTTATGCTGATTACTCTACCATGGAAGATGCCCCGTAAGGAAATAGTGCATTCCCACTGTTGTTTAGGCGAAAGGATTTCATACTCATCAATCATCCTAAACAATTTATCTCAAAAAAATAAAGTGGAGAAGGAAATGCTCAGGCAGCTGCTGTCTGCCAACAATAGTACTGAGAAGATGAAATTACTGAAAGTAAAATATCTCATTACGAGAGTTTCAACATCTAGTCTCTACATTTAGGAAAATATAGTCAAAGGATTCAACCACAGAGGATGAAATAAAGGCGACAGCATTACATTCAACAGCATCTTATTTGCGAAAAACTTCCAGAATTTTTGTCAAAGCCAGGTTCTAAACCTTGTAGGTTTGTAATAACAACGTAAAAGAGGGAAAACAAAGTACAAAGGGGCAGCACACAGCTAATACACTATCATTTACTCACCAAACAGATCAGCAGGATAAATAAGAACTATTAAAGTCGCATCAGTGACAAGGAGGAGGCACTTGAACTTTTCATACTCAGCATAACAATCAAAACAAACAGTGCAAAAGAAAATATTGATATCTACACAAACAGCTATTGCCAATGGAAATCAAGAGCAAAGAAATAACAACCAAACTACTACTAGGGCATCACCATGCATAACAAAATGTTACTTCTCTTTAGCTTGGTTTGGGTTTTAACTTTTGTTTGGGTGGCAAGGAGGGTGGATAAAGAAGAAAGCTGCAGACCAACCTTCTCGGAACTAGGCTTAGAATTTTCATGGGCCTTCTTCTTCAAACAAGAAAGTGGATTTGGTCCCTGCAGCAACAAATGAACACCTTAAAAAGAAGATAAATGAGATCGTACACATTATCTTTGATTTAAAGTGCATGCTTCTGCCAGTCCATCAGCAATATAGTTAGAAAATACAGTCAAGAGATTTCATCAGTAAAATCAAGGCAAGTTTCTGACATTTGACGTATCACTCGATGCAGACAAGATTTACATGCAAAGACAGAAATTGAGCAGCATGCTGCCAATCAACAGATAACTTTGAAAAAATGAAGAGGGACGAAGATAATATATGAGAAACATAATAAGAGAACATATATTGCCACCTTTGCTTTCTTTCTCTTAAACTGAACTTTATCTTTTACACCTAATATTTTGTTGACTGCTTGTGGCTTTGTCAAAGCTGATGACTCCAAATTTTGCTCTCCAGAATCTTCCTCTTCATCAGAAGAGTCTTCTGACATCTTGGCCCCGAGAATATTAGTAGTCCTCTTTTTTAACATCTTATGCTCCAACTCTGTCATGTGCAAGCGTCCTTCTTCAGAAGTTTTCACAAATTGGCGCTGAGTTGTGGACGGTTGCTCAAGAAAAAGAGCATTCCTAAGACCATATATGGCAGGGACTCCTGGTATCTGCCGGAATACAAATTAACAACTTATAGTTAACGCAATCAACTAATGTGCATGGAAGGAAGATTGAAGCACAAAGTCAACTAAAAAAGTCACATGGGTATAAGCAACATTTTCTTTGAGAGCATTTTGTCCAAATTAAATTTTTTTTTTTTTTTTTTTTGGGGAGCAGATTGATTCCAAAAGTGCAGAAGGTGCAGTGCACAGAATGGAAGCCTTCAATAACAACAAATCTTCATCAACCATATGCCTCCCCCCAGTAAGGAAAGTAACAGCACGCCCGACTTTGCACATAAAATCAACAATGGAGAGGAACATTACTAACCTCCAGAAGCTTCCTCCGCAGATCAGTGTCCTGAGTAGCAACAAAGAAGTGCTCGGGATTGTTTTCCCCAATAATCTCCAAGATGCAACCGTCAGCTTTCATCTTCCCCTCATGATCGCATCTAAATCAAATAAATTTTCGCATGATAAGACCGATTTGCAAATCATTAGCATGCCATGAGTTTAAACCAATAACCAAAGATCCTACAGCCTAGCTTCCCAGGAGGTTAAAAGGCAGAAACTATGCAAGATGTTTCTTAAATTGCCAAACCACCGTAACTCCATAGACTAATCCCTGAAGCCAAGTGCAGCCTAAGAAAGACCCACTCTCGGCAGAAATAAACACGATAATAGTATTTCTAATTTACAAACTTGGTCGGCGCCCCACCTTGCTTCTGTTACTGGATTTTCTATTGGAGAAAACAAAAAGAACACTAACCTGGCAATCATGAGATCTTTTGCAGCATTAAGTGAATGGGCATGCGAGCCTCCCAGCCTTCTCAACTCATTAAGCACGCATCTGTAGAAATTCGGATAAAGGTTTAAATAGAATGAGCTTAAAAAACCTTGCAATTAGCATAGTCCCAGACAATCATGAAAGTAAACATTAATCCTCAATCATCACAAGCACGCGCGCACGTTGCGAACCTGGTGGTGAAGAGTTTGACGGAGGCGGAGAGAATGTCGGAGAGGGCCTTATCGGGGGGCGCGATTTTGTTCACGACGAGGTTATGCACGAAAGTCCCGTCGCAGAGGACTCGGAAGGGCTGCCTAAACCCGAAACAGGCGGTGTAAACCTCACCGCCTTGCGGTGGCGCCTCTGCCTTCGCACCCTCATCTGAAAAAACGAACATCGACAACATCAATTCCAGGGAGCAATCGATAATAACACCCGCCCGATCAGGCTTAGATAGCAAAAACGAACGAGGGCAGATCATCGGCTGAGGGATAATACCTCGACTCAGGAGAGAGCACGGGAGCAGCTCGAAACGGCGTGGAAACAGCGAAGTCGAAGAGCCCAGAGCGGCGAGAGCGGGCAACGGGGACCGCCCTCCGCGGTTTCAAGCGTCGTAGCTATCGGCGAAGGAAGCGGTGGTGGTCAGGGCTCGTGTCGGCATTCTCACAAACATGTCCCGTGCAAGACGCGACCGCTCGCGGAAGGAAGCGTGCGTGCGTGCGGGAGAGAGAGAGAGTACCGTTGAGCTTGATTGAGAGAAGAAGGGAGAGAGGCTTCGCAGCTGGAGGAGACGAGGCGCTGCGCTGCGACTCCGCAGTCGGCATGCACCAATAGAGGCTAGAGCGGAGAGAGAAAAGGAGACGAGAAGGAGCTTTGCTGGTGTCGACTTTGTCTCAAATGTCTTATTTTTTCAAACAGAGGTCTGAGCTACTTGTATCAGTGTCAAAGAAGGGCTTAAAGTGATTATGACCATTTCAAATAAGAGCCTAATCTTGCTGACTCGTTAGCCGGCAAAAATTTCCAACCAATCAAGGTATTTTTGTTTAAATATAATTTAAATTTAATTTAATTAGATTAGGAACTAAAAAAAAGAGAAAACACAGGTGGGAGGGCGCTCCTCTCGCCTGTAAAATCAAAATGGGTGGGTCAGATCGAAAATAATTCGACTCATATTAACTCATTTAACCCGTTTTGACCATTTTCATGTAATGTAAATTTGATAACTCATACATGATCCATACCCGACTCATATTATCGAAACACATTAATATTTAACTCAATTTAGTTACTTAAATAAAAACTTCACGCCAAATTTAAAAAGTAAATAAAATAAAAAATGTGAAAAACCTTTAAATGGAAATACTTTTGAAGAACTCTTGATAAGAAAAAGTTTGATAAGCTAATAATTAACATGAAAATAATATTTGCTTATAACAAATCTTCTTGAACGGGAGAATGCATAGCTTCTTAATTGTAATTCTTTTTTTTTTATTTTGGTTGATTTTTTAATTGTAGTTCACCAAGTTAAAAATTACATTATGATGTTTAGAATTTCTATTTCAATATTGATTGAATTTCAATCTAAACAGCATCGAGCTTCCTCTAAAAGTACTTCTCCGGTATGTATATGGATATCTATCTACCAAATATCATTAAAAAAATCAAATTTTTTTTATTTTAATTTTTTTGAAATTATTATTATTTATTTTATTTTATTATTTTATTATTTTCTTTTTCTTTTTTTTCCTCCTCCTTCTTCATGCTTGTTCCTCCACCGACGATGACCAGCCAAGTCATAGTTTGGTGAGATCAAGGCTCCACTCGTCCAGGCGAGCCTCAGCTGCCAAGCTCCATTGCGATCGATGAGCTCAAGGCTTAGCCAAGGCAAGCCCAAGCTTCGTTAAGGCCGGTGGGCTCTCGTCTCGCCGATCCAGCGAACCGGCCTTCCCTAGGTGCCGCCGATCCCACTAGCTTTTGTTGTCGCCCCATCGGCGATGGGGCAACGACCACAAGCGAGAGCCTGCCTATGTTTTATTTTTTATTAGTTTTTTTTAAAGGAAAAAAGAAAGAAGGAAATTTTTAAAAAATGAAAAAAATGAAATTGCCATTTGCATTTAGTGAGTTCAAGCCCTTCTTTGAAATTGATATATGCACTTCAGGTTTTTTCTTTAAAATAAGGTTCACTTCAAATTCCTTATTTGAAAAAATAATAGTACTTCGGGCCCTTATTTAAAATAATATTCACTCCATGTTTTTATTTGAGAAAATGAGAACACTTTAGATCTTTATTTAAAATTTTCTCCAAATTCAATATTGGATTTATTGTATTTGTATCAATTTAATTATAAACCTTTCAATTTGGTCAATTTAACATATTACATTTGTGCCAATTTAATTCTAAATATTTGAATTATGTCACTTTAGTAATTAATATGCCACAATAATCTATCAATAATAATTATGAAGAGTAAGATAACAAAAGAAATATTTGACATTAAATTTATAGTTTATTTCGATATATTATGAGAAACTTTATTACGGAGGATCTCAATAATGTGACTCGATTATATATACATATATATTGTGAATTTATCACTTTTTACTTGATAAAAAGGAAAGAAAAAAGGAAGAGGATGAAAGTGAGTAGAATTAGGTTGCCTTTGAAGTACCAAAAAAAAGAGAGAGCGAGAAATGCCCATTTCATATTTGACTAAACATTTACAATTTTGAGTACTCAACAACTCTACCTAAAGTTTAAAAAGGGAAAAGAAAATCAAACAAAATTTCCAAGTTTGATCCAACGTATATCATATTGTCATCACTACTGTATGACTACAATCAATGAAATATCCATATGCTTGGGTTCTCGCATTTGCCTCACAATCGTTTCCTACTTTGTAGTCTTTCACAACAAGTGAAATTACAAGATAGAAAGTTCATTCAATGATTTCTTTAAATATTGTTAGTAAAATCCAAGGAGATATGACAGACTAATTCCTTTCCAAGTTTCTTCCCCCAACCCAGGGAAGACAAGTAGTTGAGGAGAGGATCACTTGTAGGCCCTGCAAAAAGGGATGAACCGAAACTGGTTTCTGGACTTATTTTAAGGGGGGAAAATCATTGGAATGAAGAAGTTTTGAAAGAGCACTTCGATAAGCAAATAGTACGTGAAATTCTCGCAATCCCTATTAAGCCTAAACTGAGAATGATCAAACCAAAAAAAAAAAAAAAAACTAACATGGATGGGCACAAAAGCAGGAAAATACACGGTTAAGAGTTGTTACAACTACATCCGAGAAACAGGAGACGAACAAAGCAAAAGCCGAGCATCAACATATTTCCAACACCCTCGCACTCTATGGACAGATATATGGAAGCTACATACTCCTCCCAAAGTCAGAATATTTATGTGGAATCCATGTCAGAATGCACTCCCAACGGAGGATGACTTGTTTCGAAGAAAAATTGTGCTTGAACCAATATGTTCTCTATGCAATCAGAGCGCGAAAACTGTTGAGCATCTCTTTCAGTTGTGTCCTTGGACGAAAAATATATGGGAACACCCCAGGCTGAGAATCCACATCACTATTCAAGGCCTAACTCGGATTGAGACTTGGTTTGGGGAAATCCAAGGGAATTTGGGCTTCTTACCAAATCAAGAGACAGTCGCCGCAGTTCTGTGGCAAATATGAACGTCGCGCGACGGTGCCATTTTCGGGAGGAAAAAACTTTGACCCGAGCAACCTTGTTGACACATGATCAGCAAGCTTGCAAAGTTTCAGAAGATGGAACCCTCAATCGAGCAGATTTGGAAATGGAATTGCGAGCTCGTCAAGAGCTTGGATTCCACCGAAAGATGGTTGTTTTAAGATAAATATTGATGGATCTTACGAACTTGGAGCGATGGAAGGTTCTGTGGCATGTGTATGTCGAGATTCCACCGGAAAATTATTGGAGGGAGCTGCACGAGCGGTGGCTATGTCTTCGGCGTCCATGGGAGAAGTTCAAGCTCTCTTTGAAGCCCTAAATTATTTTCCCTCACTTAGACACGAGGACGTAGTGGCAGAGACTTACAGTTTAGATTTGGTCGACGTGTTAAGGAGCTCAGATTAATTCACGCGGGAAACTCACGCCCTTATCATGAAGGGCAAGGATATGTTATTTTCCCTCTCAAATATTCGGGTGGTCTATTATTTTAGAGAGGCAAATTTAGTTGCGGATTGGAATATTGAAGCGCATAGGAGAAACTCTTTACCTTCGAACTAGGTTTTGCCTCCCCCAAACTCTTTGGGATCCTTTATATACTGATACCCCTCTTTTGGACCTAGTTAAATGCAGTATTTCACTTTCCGACAACAAAAAAATAATTAAAAAAAAGGATGACACAAGGCAACGGTTCATAGCTAGAAGATTGAAGTGACCATGAGCAACCATCACTTGGTAGATCTGTTGAGGAGAAAAATGTGAAGTTCAAATTGAATTGATGTTAAGATATCCCATTTTGTTGTAATACTACTCGAATGAAACTTTTCTTGTAAAATTCATTGGAAGTGATGACTTCAAATCATTCTACTTGTACTTCAAGGAAAAAAAAAAACGATATTAAGTTTTTTCTCATATTCATATTGCATACCGTTATTTTTTTTGGTTGCTGATCAAATCAAAAAATGCCTTTAATCTACATATTTAAGTCAAAATTGGGTTTTATCTCACGTTTTGACTTCCCATTTAGCCCTCAATTACATATTACTTTAATTTTTAAATGTAATTTAACTTGAAAGAGGACAATGGAAAACAGGCCAAAGAAAGAGATGATAGGCAAAAGAAAGAGCCTATTATATCATCGTTTCTATAGTGCAACAGCTAGTTTCATCCTTCTCTTAATTTCTTCTTTTAAAATTTTTAATAAATATTTGTTTAAATCATTGAAAGAATAAGAAGATATTATTTGATGTTTGCTTTTCGGAAAAAAGAATCATAACGATTAGAAAATGACTTTCAATACTCTCCATGCAATTGAAATGGTAGTCTTATTACTATTTATTATGACATTGCATAGGGAATGAAGATGACCGATAGACATGTAATGCGGCCATGAGAGCTGTATTTACTTTTTTAAGGCCAAGCTATTGCCTGTTCCATTTAGTTTGATTTGATTTCGCTTTATAATTTTCAATATGGGAAAATTAAATAATATTTTGTTTGATTAAAATAAATTATCAGTATTTTTTGTGAAATTAAAAGAAATGTTTAAAACAGAAAAGGGGTTGAAATTGGCCCAAACACCAGGCCCTACCCAACTTGACACACAAGGCTCATGGGTTGTGCCTGGCATGACAAGAGAAGGCGTCGAGCTTGGCTTGCCCTACCAAAGCCTGAGAAGATGCCAATGATCAATCAAAAACGATATCTTCTTCAGGCTTATCTTGGTTTGAAGGAAACAATGTTCGTCACTGGCAAATCTACCAACTCCCAATACAATATTTCTACTTGAACAACATAGCACAGGTGTTAAGCCTTCCGTAGTCAGGCTCGAGTGTGACTCAGAAAGCACTAACTTTATTGTAGATGGCTATACACAATGCCATCGAAACGAAATGAACGTGTACAAACTAAGTTGATACTATGCCCAAATTCTACGCATTGCTCTCCACTTTATTTTCTTGTCAAGGAAATGACAACTTGATCTTGTTGAGCTTAACCATGACAGTTTCCATGTCCATTCTTTCCTCAGGCAAATCCTTTGAACATTCCAGTCCAAGCTCTAGGATCAATAAGACTTTGCTCTCGAGTTCCAAAAACATCAGATCTTCGTGTTTTGTGCTAAGGAGTTCGCTATCCACGATGTCAAGCACTCTATCTGGAACTGCTGCACCTACCCAACGCCTCAAGCTCATATTCGCATCAAACATTTCACAGGTTGGCTTCTTCCCAGTAATCACTTCCAACAACAATATGCCAAAACTGTAGACATCTCCTTTTGTCGAGATTTTTCCTTCCGAACCATACTCTGCAAGCATCATAGTTTGTGAAATAAGAATACCAGCGATTGATCTTTTTTCTTTTTGGGACATAAGTAATAAGATCGAGAGGCATACAAATGTTAATATTATACAAGTATATTGGCAATTAATGGCTTAGATTAGTTAAAACTCGACAAATGTACCTGGAGCAATGTAACCAATTGTGCCGAGAGTTCGGGTTTGTGTTTCAAGCTTGTTCTCAGCCAAAATCTTTGCGATTCCAAAGTCGCAGACTTGTGCGAGTAGGTCCTCGTTTAGAAGAACATTGCTAGGCTTCAAATCACAGTGCACAATGGGTTCTGGTTGGCCATGGTGGAGATAATCGAGCCCCGTAGCGATGTCGACCAATATCTTCACTCGCTGATGGAGACCCAAGTTGTAGTTGTTGGAGTACAACCACTTCTCCAAGCTCCCATTGGGCAGGTATTGCAGCACCAAAGCTCTCAAATCGGCGTTCGTGCAGGTGCTGATTACCTTGACTAGATTCTGGTGCCGAATCTTGCGGAAAACCTCACATTCTGCATCGAAACTTTTCAGGGCACCTTCAATATGGAGATTTAGTACTTTGACTGCAACTTCTGTCCCGTTGGCTAGAGTCCCTTTGTATACAGAGCTAAAGTTTCCTGCTCCAAGCAAATTGCTTTCACTAAAGTTGTTAGTAGCAGAGCAAAGCTCTCGATATGATATCATCGGGTGGTCAATTCTAGGTGGGTTCTCCACCGAAACTGGAGCTTTTTTACTGGTGTTCCCATGCTTTCTAAGCAAGCAAATAACAAGGACGAAAAGTACAGCCGACACAATTGGCACCATAATGTATAGTAAATGGAGCTGCTTGTCCCATGATGATTTCTTTCCATTTACTTTGCAACGTGGGACTTGAAAAATCGCATTTCCACAAAGTGCTTCATTTCCAATGAACGAGAGAGCCGAGAAATTTTCAAAGCGCCCACCATTAGGAATCTCTCCCGATAGCTTATTAAATGACAAGTTCAAATTTTGCAGAAATGGGAGTCCTTCCATGGACTTTGGTATTGCGCCTGATAACTCATTGTAGGAGAGATCAAGGAAGTCTAACCCTCTGAGGTTGCCGATTGATTGCGGTATCGATCCTTGAAATGAGTTCCTTGACAAGTTGAGAGAAGTAAGGCTCTCCAACTTGTCGATGGAAATTGGTATGATGCCAGTAAGTTGGTTCCAAGAAAGATCGATGCTATTCATAGCTCTCATTTTTCCTATTTCAAGTTGTAGTCCTCCATTGAAAGAATTGTGTGACACATTGAGGAAGATAAGTTGTTGAAGGCTCCACAGACTAACCGGTATAACCAATGTCATGTTATTCGAACTTATGAGAAACATTTGAAGACTGCTGAGGTTTCCAATGCAGTTCGGGATAGATCCCAATATCCTATTTCGCGAGAGATCCAAGTCTGCTAAACTTGTCAAGTAGCATATCTCATCGGGGATCGGTCCTTCGAGATTGTTGTTATCAAGATACAGCCTTTGCAAGCTTTCTAATCCTCTGATCGACAATGGGATGTCGCCGACTAGATCGTTATCGCTCAACGCTAGAAAAGTCAATCTCTTCAAGAAACCCATTTCCTCGGGAATGCGACCTCTTATTTGAGATTCTCCAGCGAGTACAGTTTGCAAGGAATTGGAGAAGTTTTTGATAGATTTTGGTATAGAGCCGCGAAGTGGGTTTTTTCCCATAGCCAAGGTTTGCAGCGATGGGCAATTTGATAAAGCCGATAGAAAACTGAGCTCCGAATCATAAGGCTCTCCAGTGAGCCGATTTGATCCAACAAAGAATTCTTTGAGTTTCTTCAAGTTGCCCAAACTCATGGGTATGGGTCCGCTGAGTTGATTGTTCGCGGCACTGAAACTAATTAAGCTCGTAAAATTCGAAATATATTGAGGGATGTTGCCACCGAAGTTATTATCTGATAGATAAAGAATTTCCAAATTCGGAAGGCTTAGTTCGCAACTCGAGGGGAGGCTTCCGGAGAGTGAATTGTCCATCAAAGAAAGCACTTGTAGCGAAGAAATGTTAAAAATCTCCTGAGGCACTTCGCCCGTTAGCAGATTATGCTGAAGGTCCAGCCAATTCAAATTGACCAACTTGCCAATCTCACTCGGAATGCCACCTCCAATCTGGTTACGAGACAAGCTCAAGGTGCGCAAGCTCGACATGTTACCAATGGTTCGAGGAATCGTGCCTGTGAAGTTATTAATAACGAGCCGGAGTATCTGCAGCTTTTGCAAGCTGTCTATGTCTCGAGGAATGGTTCCCTGAAAATGATTGTATGACAACGACAACAAGAGAAGCTCTTTGCATTGGGTTAGCATCTCCAGTGACAGGCCGCTGAATTGGTTATGAGACAGTGCAAGCATCTGAATGTTACGCCAGCGGTAGCAAAGATCGGAGGGAAGACTTCCAGAGAGATAATTGTGCGACAAAAAGACACTCGTGAGCGATCTATTGAATAGTGATAAAGGAATCGAACCTGTGAGAGTGGCGTTGACTAATTTAATGACTTGCAATGTGGATATATTGCCCAGGAAGCTTGGAATTTGACCCCGTAAGTCGTTTGAGCTAAGGTCCAGTTGTTGCAACTTAGGGAAGGTGCTGAATTCTCTTGGTATGCCGCCCGTTAGCCTATTCATCGCGAGTGACATGACTTCAAGGTTCTGGCACCAGGCTAAGTTAGGAGGAATATTTCCTTCAAATTGGTTCTCTTCCAGTACAAGTTTCTTAAGACGGCGTAAATGACTGATTTCTATTAAAATTGTGCCATAAAAACTGTTGTTGTGGAGATCAAGAGAAGTCAGGAAAGAAAGATTGCCTAGGTAGGGAGAGAGTCTTCCCTGGAGACCCATGTGCGAGAGGTCTAAAGCTGTCACTCTCTGCTTGCGGTTGCTGCAAATGACGCCAATCCATTCACAAAAGTTTGCTTCGGTGGTCCAATTGCCACCTTTGATCGTGTTTGTCGGGTCGATTTTGATCACCGATCTGAAGTGGAGGAGAGCCACTTGATCAGTGAAGTTGTCGGAACAAATGACGGGCTGAAACATCAATAGGGAAGCCAACATAACATCAAGAAATGCTATAAAGATGAACTTCTCCATAATGAACGGAGTATCTTTTAATCGTATCAATAGACGGTTCGCAAATTAGGACTTGTTCCTAGTATTTAATATCGAACCAAACCAAATGATTGTCTCAATTTTAAAAAAGAAAACAGTGTAAAGAAAGACTAACTATCGAATGATGCCCCTCAATCACGTCTAATTCAGTAAATGGCCCATTCTTTACGTTTACCCCGTTCTTTACGTTTACACGTTCACATATACTTTCAACTTTATAATGGTGCAAGTAGACCTTTTGACTAATGCTCCAAGGAACAAATGTGAAAGGTTTTGTGACAACTGTCCTAACCCCACAAGAGTGATATTAAATGTCTCCTTCGAAGTTGACTGATTGGAAGTTTCTACTACTAGAATAGATAATGATACTAGTAGTCTATCAACTTTTATCCATGCAACATGTCATATTTGAATTTTCAATCGATTAAATTAAATCACTTTGATTTATGTGAAATGTCATCCCGTAACTTTTAATTAGTCTAATTAGATTTATATTATTTTTAATATGTTTTTTTTTGTCATCCTTTTATTAATTAATTTAAATGAAATGCGTCATGGACACCAATTTGATAAAAGCTGATGTTTGATGGAGCAAATTAGGTGGGTTTGGGACGTGTCATGTTGACGTTCCTTAAATATGTGCACTACTCATTCTAACAACATTTTCTTTTCTCAACAAACATCATCATCCAGTGGACTCTCCTCAACAGCGATCAAAAGGACAAGGTAATGGCTTCGAGGACCTCCGCGGGCCGCGACCTATCCATTTAATATACAATGAGGGTGGGCTCCACGGAGGTATACTTTAATTTTACATATTGATATCCGCAGGCCTCGCACCTTCAATTCTCCCTATATTTTTATATTTTTTAGGAGAGGGAATACCCTGAAAATTTTATATCCCAAAGTTTAGATTGGACCGAGATAAAGCTTTTAAGGACATGCTTATTTCTAATCCCTACTATTAAAATGCACATAAAACTTTGGTATTTTCTTTTGAGGCATACTGAAAAATCCTCCCTCATTCTCAATTTGACATGGCTTCGATTGAAAGCTTGAACAAGAATAAGACCACCTTAATTACGTAAAGAAAAGGGTTTTGTCCAGGTTTGCAAGCTTTTCTATAGCACTAGTAGAATTTCTTTGTGTGTGCTGCACGGGTTCCAACTTCTTCTTTTGTTTTTTTAATTGAAAAATTACTTGAAAGTACTAAATCGAAACCCAGTGTTGATTTTGGTCCTCTTACTTTGAACTAATAATAATTTATGGTAACTTCGAATTTGATGTCTCAAGTGTAATATTCCAATGCATGACACTGATGAGTTACGAAGGCTTGTGTCATGTTTATGAGATGCAAGAGGCCTAGCTGGGAGGCAACGTCAATTTTCTTTTTCTCCTCAACTTGACATTTCAATGCCCAATAATCAAGATCTATCTTTCTTTTGACCTAGCTGGGTTAGAATTCTCGAATTTAATAGGTTGTTATGGCGGATTAACCCTTCCATTAAGTATAATGCAATTCTTTGGCGTGGAATGTTGCTTTTTAAAAAATGTCATAGTCATGTGTCACAGGAAATTGTACCAAAAGTCTCATCTAATGTATGAACTATACTCAAGTGATAAACCTTTCAATTGCTGCAACAAGGTCCTATGAAAATGGAAAAATATAATTGAGTGTTAAACCATTCTGTGGGTGTAATTTAGGGTGAGCATGGTCTGGGTAGGTAGTTTCCACTCTAGAATCGAGAACCGCCTACTACAGACCGGTTTCAAAAAATTAGGACTGGGAACCGCCTGTTAGTTTCAAGAATCTACCCAGGAACTAGACCTCGCGACGGTCTAGTTCTTGGATGGATCCATGGAACTGGTCCCATCAAGCTTCACACACTTAGTGCAACATTTTCCGACAAGCCAAAGTAAAACAAAAAATAAAGAACTTCCCTATTCTTAATTGCAAGATTAGTAAAAAGAATGGACTCATAGTAAAAGTTGAGAGTTGACGCTATAAGTCGATGGGTGTTGAGCTTAACAGTCAAGGTCGTGAGTAAGAGATAGAGAGACGATTCATATGAGATGAGAGTGAGACAAGACAAGCACTCAGTTAATGGATGTTGAACTTCAAATTAAGGATTTTAGGGTTTTCACTTTTCTTAAATTATTTTTATCAGAAACTTTTCTTAAAAATTAATTATATATTATTGGTCCGGTCTAGGTGGGTGGATGGGCTGTTCTATACCTAAAACTAGGAACCAAACCGGTACCCACCGGTTCCAATAAATTGAAACCGAGAATTGGACTGGTTCCCCTAGGAACCGCTGAATTCCGGTCTGGTTTCCAAAGGTTCGGACGGTTCCTAGATCTTTTGCACACCTCTAGGTGTAATCAAGTCATAAAGTCCTAAGCCTATGTTAAGAAGTGAAATAAAAGGTTGCTGCGTAGGCTTTGAGTGTTTTTTTGGGGAAGTTTCCACATTTCTCCATGGAGAAGACTTGATTTTACCTTTTGCAAAGGTTCGTGACTTGATTGCACTCGTCAAATAATTAGGACTCAAATGCATTATGTATAAAGATTTAAGATTTCTCATGCACTTATGTTGTTATGTTGTAGGGGATTTCTTGTAGGTGCTGATTCATTTTTAAAGTACCGCACTCGAAATACCTTACGATTTATGTACAAGATTGGCTCAAAAAAAAAGGTGAGGGGGGATGATTTTACCAAATAAGTTAATTTTTAACTTGAATATAGGTTAATGTGGTTGAATTATAAATAAGCAAAGCAAATTTGCTTGAAAAGTGAAGATGTACATGGGACTCCTAAAGTAGTTTGAGGCTTATATTGTCATTCAACTGAACTTTTGAGGAAATTGCACAAGTCTACCTTTCAATTGTAAGAGTAAGATTGGGGCAAGAAGAAAAGCCATTAACCATCTTTTCTTTCTTTTGGAGTTTCATTTTCAAGCAACTTTTTACTTTTTTTCTTTTTGCCACATGAACTAATAAAGAAGAAAGTCATTGACAGTGATTGAACCTCAATCATCCTGACTAATTCATACGAAAGAGTCAATCTTGAAATTTATTGCTCAATATATTAACATTTGAGATTTCACTAAATATCTTCATCTATCGAAAACCTTCATGTTATGGTACATGGGGATTTCGTTGGACATACTAGCAAAATTTCTTGTCTGGCATGTGATGGGATTTGTCCATCAAAATGGACAACAGTTTTGAAATGAAAGGTTGCTAATTGCCCCAGTGATGACTTCAATTGGGAGCCATGCTCATTGTTTTAGAAATGATGTCTTCGTCGATGCATGTGACACGGGCAAGTAACGTTCATCGGGGGAAGTGATTCAAATGATAGTTCAAGCACTTACAAAAAAAAAAAAAAATCACGTAGGAATGTATCATGTGTAAAACCATTGAATGGAAATTACAAATAGTCAAAAAGTTAACTATTTTAGAAATCAATCAATTACCAAATGAGCGGCGACAAATATGACTTGTGTAGTCAAAAAGTTATAGTTATCCAAGGGCAATGTAAGTTGGCTAAAAAAGTCATCGCAGTCACACATATGTACACACTTATTCATGGCTTTTTTTCTTCTTTTTTCGGCGTGATCAACATTCTAAATGACTGGAGCAAGTAACGTGTAGTGAGAAGTAATTGAAATAATAGTTCAAATAGTTAGAGAAAAATTTTAAAAATGTCCTATGCAGATGTATCGTATGTGAAATCGCTAAATTGAAATTACAAGTTGTCAAAAAGTTAATTGTTTAGAAATCAATCAATTACCAAATGAGCAGTGACAAATACGACCTGTGTAGTCAAAAAGTTATATAACCACCCATAAGCTATGTAAGTTGGTCTAACAAGTCATCGCGATCAATAAGTGTGTAAGTTCACACGTATATACATACTTATTAGTAGTTGTCTTTTTGCCGTGATCAACATTCTAATCAAATGAGCAAGTGGCCGGCATCTTCCAAGACTTGATATCAACACAATCCATCATTCATAATCAGGACGTGCTCATTATCACCAATGTGGTAAAACCGTATGTAATAACTTGCAATCAATCATCCAGTAATCCTTTGGAGCACGTCAACTTCCAAAGACTTCTAGTTATAGAAAGATTGACCAAGCGACCTCAAAGTTTTCATGAAATACTTATCATCGCAATCACACGTTTGTACACACTAATTAGCTGCTGTTTTTCGTCGTGATTAACATTCCAAGTGAAACGGAGCAAGTAATGTGTAGTGGGAAGTAATTGAAAAGATAGTTCGAATAGTTAGAGAAAAATTAAAATATGTCCTATACAAGTGTATCGTGTGTGAAGTCATTAAATTCAAATTACAAGTAGTGAAAAAGTTAATTGTTTAGAAATCAATCAATTACCAAATGAGCGGCGACAAATATGACTTGTGTAGTCAAAAAGTTATAGCTATCCATGGGCAATGTAAGTTGGTTAAAAAAGTCATCGCACATATGTACACACTTATTCGTGGCTTTTTTTTCATCATGATCAACATTCCAAATGACACGGAGCAAGTAACGTATAGTGAGAAGTAATTGAAATAATAGTTCAAATAGTTAGAGAAAAATTTTAAAAATGTCCTATGCAGGTGTATTGTATGTGAAATCGCTGAATTGAAATTAAAAGTTGTCAAAAAATTAATTGTTTAGAAATCAATCAATTACCAAATGAGCAGTGACAAATACGACCTGTGTAGTCAAAAAGTTATATAACCACCCATAAGCTATGTAAGTTGGTCTAACAAGTCATCGCGATCAATAAGTGTGTAAGTTCGCACGTATATACATACTTATTAATAGTTGTCTTTTTGTCGTGATCAACATTCCAATCAAATGAGCAAGTGGCCAGCATCTTCCAAGACGTGATATCAACACAATCCACCATTCATAATCAGGACGTGTTCATTATCACCAATGTGGTAAAACCATATGGAATAACTTGCAATCAATCATCCAGTAATCCTTTCGAGTACATCAACTTCCAAAAACTTCTAGTTATAGAAAGATTGACCATGTGATCTCAAAGTTTTCATGAAATACTTATCATCGCAGTCACACGTTTGTACACACTAATTAGCTGCTGTTTTTCGTCGTGATTAACATTCCAAGTGACACGGAGCAAGTAATGTGTAGTGGGAAGTAATTGAAAAGATAGTTCGAATAGTTAGAGAAAAATTAAAATATGTCCTATACAAGTGTATCATGTGTGAAGTCGTTGAATTCAAATTAGAAGTAGTCAAAAAGTTAATTGTTTAGATATTAATCAATTACCAAATGAGCGGCGGCAAATATGACTTTTGTAGTCAAAAAGTTATAGCTACCCATGCGCAATGTAAGTTGGTTAAAAAAGTCATCGCAGTCACACATATGTACACACTTATTCGTGGCTTTTTTTTCGTCGTGATCAACATCCCAAATGACACAGAGCAAGTAACGTGTAGTGAGAAGTAATTGAAATAGTAGTTCAAATAGTTAGAGAAAAATTTTAAAAATGTCCTATGCAGGTGTATTTTATGTGAAATCACTGAATTAAAATTACAAGTTGTCAAAAAATTAATTGTTTAGAAATCAAACAATTATCAAATGAGCAGTGACAAATACGACATGTGTAGTCAAAAAGTTATATAACCACCCATAAGCTGTGTAAGTTGGTCTAACAAGTCATCGCGATCAATAAGTGTGTAAGTTCGCACGTATATACATACTTATTAGTAGTTGTCTTTTTGCCGTGATCAACATTCCAATCAAATGAGCAAGTGGCCAGCATCTTCCAAGACTTGATATCAACACAATCCATCATTCATAATCAGGACGTGCTCATTATCACCAATGTGGTAAAACCATATGGAATAACTTGCAATCAATCATCTAGTAATCCTTTGGAGCACGTCAACTTCCAAAGACTTCTAGTTATAGAAAGATTGACCATGCGATCTCAAAGTTTTCATGAAATACTTATCATCGCAGTCACACGTTTGTACACACTAATTAGCTTCTGTTTTTCGTCGTGATTAACATTCCAAGTGACACGGAGCAAGTAATGTGTAGTGGGAAGTAATTGAAAAGATAATTCGAATAGTTAGAGAAAAATTAAAATATGTCCTATACAAGTGTATCGTGGGTGAAGTCGTTGAATTCAAATTACAAGTAGTCAAAAAGTTAATTGTGTAGAAATCAATCAATTGCCAAATGAGCGGCGACAAATATGACTTGAGTAGTCAAAAAGTTATAGCTACCCACAGGCAATGTAAGTTGGTTAAAAAAGTCATCGCAGTCACACATATGTACACACTTATTCGTGGCTTTTTTTTCGTCGTGATCAACATCCCAAATGACACGGAGCAAGTAACGTGTAGTGAGAAGTAATTGAAATAATAGTTCAAATAGTTAGAGAAAAATTTTAAAAACGTCCTATGTAGGTGTATTGTATGTGAAATCGCTGAATTGAAATTACAAGTTGTCAAAAAGTTAATTGTTTAGAAATCAATCAATTACCAAATGAGCAGTGACAAATACGACCTGTGTAGTCAAAAAGTTATATAACCACCCATAAGCTGTGTAAGTTGGTCTAACAAGTCATCGCAATCAGTAAGTGTGTAAGTTCGCACGTATATACATACTTATTAGTAGTTGTCTTTTTGCCGTGATCAACATTCCAATCAAATGAACAAGTGGTCAACATCTTCCAAGATTTGATATCAACACAATCCATCATTCATAATCAGGACGTGCTCATTATCACCAATGTGGTAAAACCGTATGGAATAACTTGCAATCAATCATCCAGTAATCTTTTGGAGTACGTCAACTTCCAAAGACTTCTAGTTATAGAAAGATTGATCATGTGACCTCAAAGTGTTCATGAAATACTTATCATCGCAGTCACACGTTTGTACACACTAATTAGCTGCTGTTTTTCGTCGTGATTAACATTCCAAGTGACACGGAGCAAGTAATGTGTAGTGGGAAGTAATTGAAAAGATAGTTCGAATAGTTAGAGAAAAATTAAAATATGTCCTATACAAGTGTATCATGTGTGAAGTCGTTGAATTCAAATTACAAGTAGTCAAAAAGTTAATTGTTTAAAAATCAATCAATTACCAAATGAGCGGCGGCAAATATGACTTGTGTAGTCAAAAAGTTAAATAGCTACCCCGAGCTATATAAATTGGTTGAACAAGTCATCGCAGTCAATAAGTGTGTATGTTCACACGTACGTACACACTCAATTAGCAGTTGTTTTTTTTTGTCGTGATCAACATTCCAATCAGATGACCAAATGGCCAGTACCTTTCAAGACTTGATATCAGCACAGTCCATCATTCATAATCAAGACGTGCTCATTATCTTCAGTTTGTGTGTTGTCCATAGTAAAGCCATATGAAATGACTTGCAATCAATCATCTAGTGATCTTCGAAGTATGTCAACTTCCAAAGAGTTCTGGTTGTAGAAAGATTGACCATGCGACCTCTCAATCTTCATGAAATACTTATCATCACAGTCACACGTACGTACACAATTATTAGCGGTTATTTTTCGTCGTGATCAACATTCCAAGTGGCACAAAGCAAGTAATGTGTGGTGGGAAGTGTCGCGACCTACCCTCGCGGGGAGGGAATAGGTTTAGGGGTATTGCCCTAAGGACGGGCCATAGGCCCATGATTAGGCACGGGCTCTCCCAAGCCCATACCCCGCGTGACATTTGGATATTCTTAAGAAATTTTGCACAAAAGGAGTCGCCACTAGCCTATTGGGGTTGGCTAGAAACCAAGTGAGGCACGGGAGTATGCCACACTTCCTACGCAACCAGATAATCTAGGGTCGGGGACTTGATTACACTAATTGACTAATTAGTGCCCTTTCGGTACCTAATCTTGTTCATTTTAACAAAATAATTTTTGGCAAGCAGTTTGGATTGATTTTATATCTATCCACTAACATGTGAGGTGATCATGCAGGTGCGCAATCATTAAAATAACAATCATAGCTACCAATATCCTAATTGCAGTAGAATTAAACACGTGCAATTAAACATAATTAGATATGCAAATTAAACATGCAAATTAAACATATGATATAATCAAAATACGAGCAAATAAATGTCTAATTACACTACAAAGGCAAGATATGGCAATTCCTAACTAAACCCTATATTTTTTTAGATTTTCGAAATTTTTTTAATTTTACATTTTTTTAATTTTTTTCCAATTAATTTTTAATTTTCTTTAATTTTCTTTAAAAAATAATTTTCCCTAATTCGATATTGGATTTATTGTATTTGTATCAATTTAATTATAAACCTTTCAATTTGGTCAATTTAACATATTACATTTGTGCCAATTTAATTATAAATATTTGAATTATGTCACTTTAGTAATTAATATGCTACAATAATCTATCAATAATAATTATGAAGAGTAAGATAACAAAATAAATATTTGACATTAAATTTATAGTTTATTTCGATATATGAAGAGAAACTTTATTATGGAGGATCTCAATAATGTGACTCGATTATATATATATATATATACATATATACATATATATACATATATACATATACATGTATACATATATATACATATATTGTGAATTTATCACTTTTTACTTGATAAAAAGGAAAGAAAAAAGGAAGAGGATGAAAGCGAGAGTAGAATTAGGTTGCCTTTGAAGTACAAAAAAAAAAAAAAAAAAAGAGCGAGAAATGCCCTTTTCATATTGACTAAACATTTACAATTTTGAGTACTCAACAACTCTACCTAAAGTTTAAAAAGGGAAAAGAAAATCAAACAAAATTTCCAAGTTTGATCCAACGTATATCATATGACACATCACTACTGTATGACTACAATCAATGAAATATCCATATGCTTGGGTTCTCGCATTTGCCTCACAATCCTTTCCTACTTTGTAGTCTTTCACAACAAGTGAAATTACAAGATAGAAAGTTCATTCAATGATTTCTTCAAATATTGTTAGTAAAATCCAAGGAGATATGACAGACTAATTCCTTTCCAAGTTTCTTCCCCCAACCCAGGGAAGATAAGTAGTTAAGGAGAGGATCACTTGTAGGCCCTGCAAAAAGGGATGAACCGAAACTGGTTTCTGGACTTATTTTAAGGGGGCAAAATCAATGGAACGAAGAAGTTTTGAAAGAGCACTTCGATGAGCAAATAGTACGTGAAATTCTCGCAATCCCTATTAAGCCTAAAACTGAGAATGATCAACTAATATGGATGGGCACAAAAGCAGGAAAATACACGGTTAAGAGTGGTTACAACTACATCCGAGAAACAGGGGACGAAGAAAGCAAAAGCCGAGCATCAACATCTTTCCAACACCCTCGTACTCTATGGACAGATATATGGAAGCTACATACTCCTCCCAAAGTCAGAATATTTATGTGGAATCCATGTCAGAATGCACTCCCAACGGAGGATGACTTGTTCCGAAGAAAAATTGTACTTGAACCAATATGTTCTCTGTGCAATCAGAGCGCGAAAACTGTTGAGCATCTGTTTCAGTTGTGTCCTTGGACGAAAAATATATGGGAACTCCCAAGGCTGAGAATCCACATCACTATTCAAGGCCTAACTCGGATTGAGACTTGGTTTGGGGAAATCAAAAGGAATTTGGGCTTCTTACCAAATCAAGAGACAGTCACCGCAGTTCTGTGGCAAATATGAAAGTCGCGCAACGGTGCATTTTCGGGACAAAAAAACTTGACCCGAGCAACCTTGTTGACACATGATCAGCAAGTTTGCAAAGTTTCAGAAGATGGAACCCTCAATCAAGCAGATTTGGAAATGGAATTGCGAGCTCGTCAAGAGCTTGGATTCCTCCGAAAGATGGTTGTTTTAAGATAAATATCGATGGATCTTACGAACTTGGAGCGATGGAAGGTTCTGTGGCATGTGTATGTCGAGATTCCACCGGAAACTTACTGGAGAGAACTGCACGAGCGGTGGCTATGTCTTCGGCGTCCATGGGAGAAGCTCAAGCTCTCTTTGAAGCCCTAAATTATTTTCTCTCTTAGACACGAGGACGTAGTGGCAGAGACTTACAGTTTAGATTTGGTCAGCGTGTCAAGGAGCTCAGATCAATTCACGCGGGAAACTCACGCCCTTATCATGAAGGGCAAGGATATTTTATTTTCCCTCTCAAATATTCGGGTGGTCTATTATTTTAGAGAGGCAAATTTAGTTGCGGATTGGACCGTTGAAGCCCATAGGAGAAACTCTTTACCTTCGAACTAGGTTTTGCCTCCCCCAAACTCTTTGGGATCTTTTATATATTGATACCCCTCTTTTGGACCTAGTTTAATGCAGTATTTCACTTTCCGAAAAAAAAAATTAAAAAAAGGATGACACAAGGCGACGGTTCATAACTAGAAGATTGACGTGACCATGAGCAACCATCACTTGGTAGATCTATTGAGGAGAAAAATGTGAAGTTCAAGTTGAATTGATGTTAAGATATCCCATTTTGTTGTAATACTACTCGAATGAAACTTTTCTTGTAAATTTCATTAGAAGTGATGACTTCAAATCATTCTAGTTGTACTTCAAGGGAAAAAAAAACAATGATATTAAGTTTTTACTCATATTCATATTGTATCCCGTTATTATTTTTTTTGGTTGCCAATCAAAACAAAAAATGCCCTTAATCTACATATTTCAGTCAAAATTGGGTTTTATCTCACTTTTTGACTTCCCATTTAGCCCTCAATTACATATTACTTTAATTTTTTAATGTAATTTAACTTGAAAGAGGACAATGGAAAACAGGCCAAAGAAAGAGATGATAGGCAAAAGAAAGAGCCTATTATATCATCTTTTCTATAGTGCAATAGCTAGTTTCATCCTTCTCTTAATTTCTTCTTTTAAAATTTTGAATAAATATTTGTTTAAATCATTGAAAGAATAAGAAGATATTATTTGATGTTTGCTTTTTGGAAAAAAGAATCATAACGATTAGAAAATGACTGTCAATATTTTCTTTCTCCGTGCAATTGAAATGGTAGTCTTATTACTATTCATTATGACATTGCGTGGGGAATGAAGATGACCGTATAGACATGTAATGCGGGCATGAGAACTGTACTTACTTTTTTAAGGCCAAGCTCTTGCCTGTTCCATTTAGTTTGATTTCACTTTATAATTTTCAATATGGGAAAATTAAATAATATTTTGTCTGATTAAAATAAATGATCAGTATTTTTTGTGAAAATAAAGGAAATGTTTAAAAGAGAAAAAGGGTTGAAATTGGCCCAAACACCAGGCCCTACCCAACTTGACACGCAAGGCTCATGGGTTGTGCCTGGCATGACAAGAGAAGGCGTCGAGCTGGGCTTGCCCTACCAAAGCCTAAGAAGATGCCAATGATCAATCAAAAACGATATCTTCTTCAGGCTTATCTTGGTTTGAAGGAAACAATGTTCGTCACTGGCAAATCTTCCAACTCCCAAGACAATATTTCTAATTGAAGAACATAGCACAGGTGTTAAGCCTTCCGTAGTCAGGCTCGAGTGTGACTCAGAAAGCACGAACTTTATTGTAGATGGCTATACACAATGCCATCGAAACGAAATGAACGTGTACAAACTAAGTTGATACTATGCCCAAATTCTACGCATTGCTCTCCACATTATTTTCTTGTCAAGGAAATGACAACTTGATCTTGTTGAGCTTAACCATGACAGTTTCCATGTCCATTCTTTCCTCAGGCAAATCCTTTGAACATTCCAGTCCAAGCTCTAGGATCGATAAGACTTTGCTCTCGAGTTCCAAAAACGCCAGATTTTCATGTTTTGTGCTAAGGAGTTGGCTATCCACGATGTCAAGCACTTAGTTTGGAACTGCTGCACCTACCCATCGCCTCAAGCTCATATTCGCATCAAACATTTCACAGGGTTGGCTTCTTCCCAAAATCACTTCCAACAACAATATGCCAAAACTGTAGACATCTCCTTTTGTCGAGATTTTTCCTTCCGAACCGTACTCTGCAAGCATAATAGTTTGTGAAATAAGAATACCAGCGATTGATCTTTTTCTTTTTGGGACATAAGTAATAAGATCGAGAGGCACATGAGTGTTAATATTATACAATTATATTGGCAATCAATGGCTTAGATTAGTTAAAACTCGACAAATGTACCTGGAGCAATGTAACCAATTGTGCCGAGAGTTCGGGTTTGTGTTTCAAGCTTGTTCTCAGCCAAAATCTTTGCGATTCCAAAGTCGCAGACTTGTGCGAGTAGGTCCTCGTTTAGAAGAACATTGTTAGGCTTCAAATCGCAGTGCACAATGGGTTCTGGTTGGCCATGGTGGAGATAATCGAGCGCCGTAGCGATGTCGACCAATATCTTCACTCGCTGATGGAGACCCAAGTTGTAGTTGTTGGAGTACAGCCACTTCTCCAAGCTCCCATTGGGCAGGTATTGCAACACCAAGGCTCTCAGATCGGCGTTCGTGCAGGTGGTGATTACCTTGACTAGATTCCGGTGCCGAATCTTGCGGAAAATCTCACATTCTGCATCGAAACTTTTTAGGGCGCCTTCAATATGGAGATTTAGTACTTTGACTGCAACTAGGGGTGAGCGTGGTTCCCGGGTAAACAGGGAACCGGGGAACCGAACCGGAGGGTCCAGTTCGGTTCCCGGTTCTAAGAAGACCGGTTCCGGTTCCCGGTTCCATTTTTCTAGGAACTGGCGTTTCCGGTTCCGGTTCCGGTTCCCATAGGAACCGGAATCGGCGGAACCGAACCGTTAAATTAAAAAAAAAAAAAACTCTAGAGTACCCCCACGATTTCCCCCTTCCCCTTTCTTTCTCTCTCTCTCGTCTTTTCTCCCTTTTTCCTCTCCTCACGTCACTTCCTGCTCCCCCCACTCCCACCCACTTTTTCTTTTCTTTTCTCTCTCTCTCTCCCCCCCTCTCTCGGACGGAACCCCCTTCTTCTTCTTCTTCTTCTTCTTCTTCTTGCTAGCCGCCGCTTCACGGTCACCCACCACCACACCGCTGCCCCACGCCCTACTCACCACCACCACCCACCGCTCGTCCGACGAGCCGTCTCGCCGTTGAGCCCGACGAGCTGTCGCGTCGTCCGCGCCGCCACTCGCCGCCGAGAGCCACCTCCCTCGACACCGCCGCTGGATGCCGTCACCCCTCGCTCGCCTCGGCGCTCAACCGCTTGCCGTCGACGCCGCCGTTAGACGTCGCTCGTCCCCGCGGTGGAGGCTGCTCGCTCGCCCAGCCACCCCGACGCCGCCGCCGCCGCCCGGCCGCCCTAACGTTGCTCGCCCCTCGCCCGGTCGCCTCGGCCGCCACCGCTCGCCCGACGCCGCTCGCCGCTCGCCCGCCGCCTAATCAGCCTTAACTCCACACCCCTTCGCCTCCGCCTCCACCTCCACCTCCAGCTCAGTCGCACCCCCACTCTCTCTCTCCTTCCACCTGTCTGGTCGGGGGCAATGCAAGACGCCCTTGGAGACTCCGGCGGGGGCCTACCGGCTGATCGACGACGAGATGGTAGGGTTGGATTTATCTCAGTTTATTTGGATTTTTAGCTTGCAAAATGTTTTTGTAGGACGTATGACAGTTGAATTTAACTTAAGTCATTTAACTCGACCATGTTATGTTCATTTTAGTGACAAGTGGACCATATTTTTCTCATTGAGCCTTCCGTATGTAGACCTGGGATTTGTTAAAATAGCATGCTACTGAAGTGAGAGAAGCTAAGTCCAAGTTGTTCTTGTTTATTATGTTTATGCAATTTCAAGGGAGTATGGCATTAATGTAACTTTAGTCTTTTACCTTTTGATTCTATTGTAAGCTTCTATTTCATTTCACAGATCCCAACAAATGGAGCTGGTTTGATTGAGTATATATGCCATCCTTTCGGTCCCCGAAGTACCGTCCGTCGCGAGCATGACAACACAAACGATGTTGTAGTTGCGAGCGTTTGGAGGTAGTGGTCTAGGCTAGCACAAGTAAATGCAATGCCATGCTTTGTTCCCACAATCTTGCGGATTGTATATTTTAAATGCATTGAATCAACTGTACTCATTTTTTTTTTTTTTTGGTAAAGAACTGTACTCATTTTTTTGTTTTTCTTTCTTTTGATATTTATTTTACCTACTGACAGTCGTGGAACACAACATACATATCTTTGGGAGATGGACGAAGTTTATGCCTCGAGTGCATGGAATCTGCTATCATGGACACTAGTGACTATCAACCACTTTATCATGCGATCAGAGACTACTATGAAGGAATGAACATGAAATTGGATCAGCAAATTCCAATGCTTTTGGTTGAAAGACAAGCACTTAATGAGGCTATTGTTGGAGAAAAAAATACGACATGGTATGAGGTTTGGGTTTTCTTTCAAAGTTGGCGCGCCATTCCCGATGCTAGTTTTTCTGCAGGGCCACCATCACATGCCTCGAGACAAGAGGTTTATGTCTTTCCGAGGAGCAAACCGTGTCCAAGTGTATGATATTGGACATCTACCGATTTTGCTTTCACACGAAATCCAGTAAATCCTTGAGCAAGATTCACCTGTTCAATTTTACACTCGTTTCATTGCTTTTGTATTCAGGTTCACGAAGGCCCAGACTTGAGGCCACAGCTTGTTGGAATGAAAACTCAACCCCAGAAATTAACAAGGAAATGCGAAGTTACAGCCATTCTTGTTCTTTATGGTCTACCAAGGTAAGTGTGACTGAAAAGCTCTTGTTTCGCAAAGTAATGAATATATTTATTAAGTACACAATAGTTCTTAATATACATGTTTTAAAAATTTGTAGGTTAGAAAGACTTCTTGAGGATGAGTTGACAAACAACTGCATATTTGACGGGTCTTCCTAAGTAGACGATCTGAACTTTTTCAATGCATAGTTGTTAGGAAGTCCCATTGAGCTGTGACAGAGAGACTTTCCCAACATAGAGCTTCAGAAAAATGGTCTTATGCTAATGAAACTTCTTGTATAGTTCAATGGATGCTTATACTTCATTTCGGAGTGATGGCATTATGGGTCCTGTTATGGAGAAGTACGTCTTGGAAGTGAAAGTGTCGTGATAAGTTGGCGTAGCTATTTCTCGAGATAAGTATTGTGAAAGTTTTGCTTAACTAAAGATGAAAAAAAAAAAAAACAACCTCGTAAGAACCTGGAACCGACCCCGGAACTTGTAATAGGGTAGGTTCCGTGTTCCAAGTTCCAACGGGTAGGTTCCGTTTCCAAAAAATTAGGAACTCCGTACCCGGGTAGGTTCCGGTTCCGGAACCCGTAAGGAACCTGGAACCGCTCACCCCTAACTGCAACTTCTATCCCATTGGCTAGAGTTCCTTTGTATACAGAGCTAAAGTTTCCCGCTCCAAGCAAATTGCTTTCACTAAAGTTGTTAGTAGCCGAGCAAAGCTCTCGATATGATATCATTGGGTGGTCAATTCCAGGCGGGTTCTCCACCAAAATTGGAGCTTTTTTACGGGTGTTCCCACGCTTTCTAAGCAAGCAAATGACAAGGACTAAAAGTACAACCGACACAATTGGCACCATAACGTATAGTAAATGGAGCTGCTTGTCCCGTGATGATTTCTTTCCATTTACTTTGCAATGTGGGACTTGAAAAATCGCATTTCCACAAAGTGCTTCATTTCCAATGAACGAGAGAGCCGAGAAATTTCCAAAGGGCCCACCATTAGGAATCTCTCCCGATAGCTTATTAAAGGACAAGTTCAAATTTTGTAGATATGTGAGTCCTTCCATGGACTTTGGTATTGCGCCTGATAACTCATTGTAGGAGAGATCAAGGAAGTCTAACCCTTTGAGGTTGCTGATTGATTGCGGTATCAATCCTTGAAATGAGTTCCTTGACAAGTTGAGAGAAGCAAGGCTCTCCAACTCCTCAATGGAACTTGGTATGGCGCCAGTAAGTCGGTTCCAAGAAAGATCGATGCTATTCATAGCTCTCATTTTTTCTATTTCAAGTGTTAGTCCTCCATTGAAAGAATTGTGTGACATATCGAGGAAGATAAGTTGTTGAAGGCTCCACAGACTAACCGGTATAACCGAGGTCATGTTATTCGAACTTATGAGAAATGTTTGAAGACTGCTGAGGTTTCCAATGCAGTTCGGGATAGATCCCAATATCCTATTTTGCGAGACCTCCAACTTTGCTAAACTTGTCAAGTAGCATATCTCATCGGGGATCGGTCCTTCGAGATGGTTGTTATCAAGATGCAGCCTTTGCAAGCTTTCTAATCCTCCTATCGACAATGGGATGTTGCCGACTAGATCGTTATCGCTCAACGCTAGCAAAGTCAATCTCTTCAAGAAACCCATTTCCTCGGGAATGCGACCTCTTATTTGAGATCCTTGAGCAACTAGAATTTGCAAGGAATTGGAGAAGTTTTTGATAGATTTTGGTATGGAGCCGCGAAGTGGGTTTTCTCCCAGATCCAAGGCTTGCAGCGATCGGCAATTTGATAAAGCCGATAGAAAACCGAGCTCCGAATCATAAGGCTCTCCAGTGAGCCGATTTGATGCAACCCAGAATTCTTTGAGTTTCTTCAAGTTGCCCAAACTCATGGGTATGGGTCCACTAAGTTGATTGCCCTGGGCAACGAAACTAATTAAGCTCGTAAAATTCGAAATACATTGAGGGATGTTGCCACCAAAGCTATTTCGTGATAGAAAAGAATTTCCAAATTCGGAAGGCTTAGTTCGCAACTCGAGGGAAGGCTTCCGGAGAGTGAATTTCCCATCAAAGAAAGCGTTTGTAGCGAAGAAATGTTAAAAATCTCCTGAGGCACTTCACCCGTTAGCAGATTACTCTCAAGGATCAGCAAATTCAAATTGACCAACTTGCCAATCTCACTTGGAATGTCACCTCCAATCGGGTTACCAGACAAGCTCAAGATGCCCAAGCTCGACACGTTACCAATGGTTCGAGGAATCGGGCCAGTGAAGTTATTAATAGCGAGATAGAGCATCTGCAGTTTTTGCAAGCTGTCTATGTCTCGAGGAATGGTTCCCTGAAAACGATTGTATGACAACGACAACACGAGAAGCTCTTTGCATTGGGTTAGCATCTCCA
This sequence comes from Eucalyptus marginata, assembly GCA_014182565.1. Taxonomy (NCBI): domain Eukaryota; kingdom Viridiplantae; phylum Streptophyta; class Magnoliopsida; order Myrtales; family Myrtaceae; genus Eucalyptus; species Eucalyptus marginata. Next base: position 25,511,288 of record CM024593.1, on the reverse strand, counting down.
GTGGCAGGCCGCTGAATTGGTTACAAGACAGTGCAAGTATCTGAATGTTACGCCAGCGGTAGCAAAGATTGGAGGGAAGACTTCCAGAGAGATAATTGTTCATCAAAATGACACTCGTGAGCGATCTATTAAAAAGTGTTAAAGGAATCGAACCTGTGAGATTGGCGTTGACTAATGCAATGACCTGCAATGTGGATATATTGCCCAGGAAGCTTGGAATTTGACCCCGTAAGTCGTTTAAGCTAAGGTCCAATTGTTGCAACTTAGGGAAGGTGCCGAATTCTCTTGGTATGCCACCCGTTAGCCTATTCATCGCGAGTGACATGACTTTAAGGTTCTGGCACCAGGCCAAGTTAGAAGGAATATTTCCTTCAAACTGGTTCTCTTCCAGTACAAGTTTCTTAAGACGGCGTAAATGACTGATTTCTATTAAAATCGTGCCATAAAAACTGTTGTTGCGAAGATCAAGAGAAGCCAGGAAAGAAAGATTGCCTAGGTAGGGAGAGAGTCTTCCCTGGAGACCCATGTGTGAGAGGTCTAAAGCCGTCACTCTTTGCTTGTGGTTGCTGCAAACGACGCCAATCCATTCACAAAAGTTTGCTTTGGTGGTCCAATTGCCACCTTTGATCGCGTTTGTCGGGTCGATTTCAATCGCCGATCTGAAGTGGAGGAGAGCCACTTGATCGGTGAAGTTGCTGGAACAAATGATGGGCTGAAACATCAATAGGGAAGCCAACATAACATCAAGAAATGCTATAAAGATGAACTTCTCCATGATGAACAAAGTATCTTTTGATCGCATCAATAGATGGTTCGCAAATTAGGACTTGTTCCTAGTATTTAATATCGAACCAAACCAAATGATTGTCTCAATTTAAAAAAAGAAAACAATGTAAACAAAGACTAACTATCAAATGATGCCCCTCAATCACGTCTAAAAGAAAACAATGTAAACAAAGGACTTCTTTACGTTTACCTCGTTCTTTATGTTTACACGTTCACATATACTTTAAACTCTATAATGGTGCAAGTGGACCTTTTGACTAATGCTCCAAGGAACAAATGTGAAAGGTTTTGTGATAACTATCCCAACCCCACAAGAGCGATATTAAATGTCTCCTCCGAAGTTGACTGATTGGAAGTTTCTACTACTAAATAGATAATGATACTAGTAGTCTATCAACTTTTATCCATGCAACATGTTATATTTGAATTTTCAATCGATTAAATTAAATCACTTTGATTTATGTGAAATGTCATCCCGTAACTTTCAATTAGTCCAATTAGATTTCTATTATTTTTAACATGTTTTTTTTTTGTCATCCTTTCATTAATTAATTTAAATGAAATGCGTTATGGACACCAATTTGATAAAGCTGATGTTTGATGGAGCAAATTAGGTGGGTTTGGGGTGTGTCATGTTGACGTTCCTTAAATATGTGCACTACTCATTCTAACAACATTTGCTTTTCTTTACAAAAATCATCATCCGGTGGACTCTCCTCAACAGCGATCAAAAGGACAAGGTAATGGCTTCGAGGACCTCCGCGGGCCGCGGCCTATCCATTTAATATACAATGAGGGTGGGCTCCCAGTATTTTTATCTTTTCCTAGGAGAGGGAACACCCTTTGAAAATTTTACATCCCGAAGTTCAGATTGGACCGAGATAAAGCTTTTAAGGACATGCTTATTTCTAATCTCTACTATTAAAATGCACAGAAAACTTAGCTATTTTCTTTTGAGGCGTACTGAAAAATCCTCCCTCATTCTCAATTTGACATGGCTTCGATTGAAAGCTTGAACAGGAATAAGACCACCTTAATTATATCAAGAAAAGGGTTTTGTCCTGGTTAGCAAGCTTTTCTATAGCACTAGTAGAATTCCTGTGTGTGTGCTGCACGGGTTCCAACTTCTTTTGTTTTTTTAATTGAAAAATTGTTAAAAATACTAAATCGAAACCCCGTAATGATTTTGGTCTTGAACTAATAATATATGGTAACTTCGAATTTGATGTCTCAAGTGTAATATTCCAATGCGTGACACTGATGAGTTATGAAGGCCTGTGTCATGTGTTGGAATATATTACGCGAAAACGACGGAATCTTGCAATTTACGTCAATGCGAAATCACTAGAGAAATAAACGAGAAAAATAGGAACACCAGAAATTTACGTAGTTTAGTCCGAATATCGGTACCTACATCCATAAGGAGAGCCAGCGGCAAATAATCCACTATAATTGGAGAATCGGAGTTTATAATTACTCACACGCTCAAGTATTTTCCACACCTAAATTTAACCACAAATCTAAAGTGTGTATAAATAAACAACTCACTTGAACATAAATTCACGGTACAAAATTACTGCATGTTCAACCTCAAAATAAAATGCTCTACGTACATCAAAATCAAGAAGTCCGGCGTTCGTCTTTGGTCCACACGTACGTAAATCTTCGCGTTTCTTTGGAAAGCTTCGCGTGGCTTGCGTGGAGGTGCGGCTCCTTTCTCTCGTAAAGCTGCCGCCGTGTCTTCTCTACGTAGGGCTTCTTTTAAACCGCTTCACGCACGCCGAAAAGAAAGAAATTCGTCTGCCCAAGGTCAAATAATTGACCTGGGCCCACCAGCTCCTTGCTTCACGTACAGGCGTTTCTTCATCCGGTAAAAGAAACCCACGCGTGAAATACGTGTGTGTGCCCAAGGGCCAGGGTCAAAGGTTTGACCTTGGGCCCCACCTTTCTTACGCGTGCAGAGGACTTCACCCGTAGCTTTATATTGTGTTGGGCCCAACGAGGAAACCTTCTTTCGGCTTTGCAGGTTCCGCGAAATAAAAGAAGAAGCTTTGCTCAGCTTTTTTTTTTTCTTTTTTTATATTTCCTCTTTCGTGTAGCTTCAAAGTGTAGCGAATCACGTTTGTAAATACTCAAAACTCGAGTCATAATTTAACATCATGTATATGAGATGCAAGAGGCTAAGCTGGGAGGCAATGTCAATTTTCTTTTTCTCCTCGAACTTGACATTTCAATGCCCACTAATCAAGATCTATCTTTCTTTTGACCTAGCTGGGTTAGAATTCTCGATTTTAATAGGTTGTTATGGCGGATTAACCCTTCCATTAAGTATAATGCAATTCTTTGGCGTGGAATGTTGCTTTTTAAAAAATGTCATAGTCATGTGTCACGGGAAATTGTACCAAAAGTCTCATCTAATGTATGAACTATACTCAAGTGATAAACCTTTCAATTGCTGCAACAAGGTCCTATGAAAATGGAAAAGTATAATTGAGTGTTAAACCATTCTGTGGGTGTAATTTAGGATGAGCATGGTCTGGGTAGGTAGTTTCCACTCTAGAATCGAGAACCGCCTACTACAGATTGGTTTCAAAAAATTAGGACTGGGAACCGCCTATTAGTTTCATGAATCTACCCAGGTGCTGGACCTCGCAGTCTAGTTCTTGGATAGATCCATGGAACTCGTCCCATCAAGCTTCACACACTTAGTGCAACATTTTCCAACAAGCCAAAGTAAAACAAAAAATAAAGAACTTCCCTATTCTTAATTGCAAGATTAGTAAAAAGAATGGACTCATAGTAAAAGTTGAGAGTTGATGCTATAAGTCAATGGGTGTTGAGCTTAACAGTCAAAGTCGTGAGTAAGAGATAGAGAAACGATTCATATGAGATGAGAGTGAGACAAGACAAGCACTCAGTTAATGGATGTTGAACTTCAAATTAAGGATTTTAGGGTTTTCACTTTTCTTAAAAAAATTTTATCAGAAACTTTTTTTAAAAATTAAATATATATTATTGGTCCGGTCCAAGTGGGTGGATGGGCTGTTCTATACCTAAAACTAGGAACCAAACCGGTACCCACTGGTTCCAATAAATTGAAACGAGAATTGGACCGGTTCCCCTAGGAATCCACCGAATTCGGTCTGGTTTCCAAAGGTTCGGACGGTTCCTAGATCTTTGCACACCTCTAGGTGTAATCAAGTCATAAAGTCCTAAGCCTATGTTAAGAAGTGAAATAAAAGGTTGCTGCGTAGGCTTTGAGTGTTTTTTTGGGGAAGTTTCCACATTTCTCCATGGAGAAGACTTGATTTACTTTTTGCAAAGGTTCGTGACTTGATTGCACTCGTCAAATAATTAGGACTCAAATGCATTATGTGTAAAGATTTAAGATTTCTCATGAACTTTTGTTGTTATGTTGGTGTAAGGGATTTCTTGTAGGTGGTGATTTATTTTTTAACTAGCGCAGTCGAAATACTATACAATTTATGTACATATTGGCTCAAAAAAGGTAAGGGGGGACGATTTTACCAAATAAGTTAATTTTTAACTTGAATATAGGTTAATGTGGTTGAATTATAAATAAGCAAAGCAAATTTGCTTGAAAAGTGAAGATGTACATGGGACTCCTAAAGTAGTTTGAGGCTTATATTGTCATTCAACTGAATATTTCGAGGAAATTGCACAAGTCTACCTTTCAATTGTAAGCGTAAGATTGGGGTAAGAAGAAAAGCCATTAACCATCTTTTCTTTCTTTTGGAGTTTCTTTTTCGAACAACTTTTTACTTTTTAACTTTTTGCCACACAGACTAATGAAAAAGAAAGTCATTGACAGTGATTGAACCTCAATCATCCTAACTAATTCATACGAAAGAATCAATCTTGAAATTTATTGCTCAATATATTTACGTTTGAGATTTCACTAAATATCTTCATCTATCGAAAACCTCTATGTTATGGTACACAGGGATTTTGTTGGACATACTAGCAAAATTTCTTGTCTGGCATGTGATGGGATTTGTCCATCAAAATGGACAAGAGTTTTGAAATGAAAGGTTGCTAATTGCCCCACCAATGACTTCAATTGGGAGCCATGCTTATTATTTTAGAAATGATGTCTTCTTCGATGCACGTGACACGGGCAAGTAACATGCATCGGGGGAAGTAATTGAAATGATAGTTCAAGCACTTACAAAAAAAAAAAAATGTCATGTAGGAATGTATCATGTAAGTTAACTATTTTAGTCAAAAAGTTAACTATTTTAGAAATCAATCAACAATCAAAAAGTGACAAATATGACTTGTGTAGTCAAAAAGTTATAGCTACCCACGGTCAATGTAAGTTGGTTAAGAAAGTCATCGCATTCACACGTATGTACACACTTATTCATGGCTTTTTTTTCGTCGTGATCAACATTCCAAGTGACATGGAGCATGTAATGTGTAGTGAAAAGTAATTGAAATAATAGTTCGAATAGTTAGGGAAAAATTTTAAAAATGTCCTATACAAGTGTATTGTATGTGAAATCGCTGAATTGAATTTACAAGTTGTCAAAAAGTTAATTGTTTAGAAATCAATCAACTACCAAATGAGCAGTTACAAATACGACCTGTGTAGTCAAAAAGTTATATAACCTCCCATAAGCTGTGTAAGTTGGTCTAACAAGTCATCACGATCAATAAGTGTGTAAGTTCACATGTATATACACACTTACTAGCAGTTGTTTTTTTGTCGTGATCAACATTCCAATCAGATGAGCAAGTGGCCAGCATTTTCCAAGACTTGATATCAACGCAATCCATCATTCGTAATCAGGATGTGCTCATCATCACCAATGTGGTAAAACCATATGGAATAACTTGCAATCAATCATCCACTAATCCTTCGGAGTACATCAACTTCCAAAGACTTCTAGTTGTAGAAAAATTGACCATGCAACCTCAAAGTTTTCATGAAATACTTATCATTGCAATCACACATTTGTACACACTAATTAACTGTTGTTTTTTGTCATGATTAACATCCCAAGTGACACGGAGCAAGTAATGTGTAGTGGGAAGTAATTGAAAAGATAGTTCGAATAGTTAGAGAAAAATTAAAATATGTCCTATACAAGTGTATTGTGTGTGAAGTCGTTGAATTCAAATTACAAGTAGTCAAAAAGTTAATTGTTTAGAAATCAATCAATTACTAAATGAGCGGCTACAAATATGACATGTTTAGTCAAAAAGTTAAATAGCTATGCCGAGCTATGTAAGTTAGTTGAACAAATCATCGCAGTCAATAAGTGTGTAAGTTCACACGTATGTACACACTTATTAGTGATTGTTTTTTTGTCGTGATCAACATTCCAATCAGATGACCAAGTGGCCAGTACCTTTCGAGACTTGATATTAGCACAGTCCATCATTCATAATCAGGACATGCTCATTGTCATCAGTGTTGGTATTATCCATAGTAAAACCATATCAAATGATTGCAATCAATCATCTAGTGATCTTCGAAGTATGTCAACTTCCAAAGAGTTCTAGTTGTAGAAATTCAACTTCCAAAGAGTTCTAGTTATAGAAAGATTGACCATGCGACCTCAAAGTCTTCATGAAATACTTATCATCACAGTCACCCATACGTACATGATTATTAGCGGCTATTTTTCGTCATGATCAAAATTCCAAGTGGCACAAAGCAAGTAATGTGTAGTGGGAAGTAATTGAAACGATAGTTCAAATAATTAGAGAAAAATTAAAAAAATGTCCTATACAAGTGTATTATGTGTGAAATCGTTGAATTGAAATTACAAGTGGTCAAAAAGTTAATTGTTTAGAAATCAATTAACTACCAAGTGAGCAATGACAGATATAACCTGTGTAGTCAAAAAGTTATATGGCTACCCACAGGCTATGTAAGTTGGTTAAACAAGTCATTGTAGTTAATAAGTGTGAAGTTCACACATATGTACACACCTATTAGCAATTGTTTTTCTGTCGTGATCAACATTCCAATCAGATGACCAAGTGACCAGCACCATCTAAGACTTGATATCAGCACACTCTATCATTCATAATCAAGACGTGCTCATTATCACCAGTGGTGGTGTTGTCCATAGTAAAACCATATGGAATGACTTGCAATCAATCATCCAGTGATCCTTCGAAGTATGTCAACCTCCAAAGACTTTATGTTGTAGAAAGATTGACCAAGCGACCTCAAAGTCTTCATGAAATACTTATCATCACAGTCACAATATGTACACACTTATTAGTAGCTATTTTTCGTCATGATCAACATTCCAAGTGACACGGAGTAAGTAATGTATAGTGGGAAGTAATTGAAACAATGGTTTGAATAGTTAGAGAAAAATTAGAAAAATGTCCTATACAAGCGTATCGTGTGTGAAATTGTTGAATTGAAATTACAAGTAGTCCAAAAGTTAACCGTTTAGAAATCAATCAACTACCAAATAAGGGTGACAAATGTGACCTACGTAGTCAAAAAATTATATAGGTACCCACAAGCTTTAAATTGGTTGAACAAGTCATCGCAATCAACAAGTGTGTAAGTTCACACGTATGCACACACTTATTAGCCGTTGTTTTTTCGTCGTGATCAACATTCCAATCAGATGAGCAAGTGGCCAACACCTTCTAGGACTTGATTAGCATAGTCCATTATTCATAATCAGGACATGCTCATTATCACCAGTGCTAGTGCTATCCATGATAAAACCGTATGGAATGACTTGCGATCAATCATCCGCTAATTCTTTGGAACATGTCAACTTCCGAAGACTCTAGTTGTAGAAAGATTGACCATACAACCTCAAAGTCTTCATGAAATACTTATCATCGCAATCACATGTACGTTCACACTTATTAGCATATGTTTTTCGTCGTGATCAACATTCCAAGTGACACAGAACAAGTAGTGTGTAATGGGAAGTAATTGAAACGATAGTTCAAATATTAGAGAAAAATTAAAAAATGCCCTAGATGAGTATATTGTGTGTGAAATCGTTGAATTGAAATTACAAATAGTCAAAAAATTAATTGTTTATAAATCAATCAACTACCAAATGAGCGGTGACAAATATGACAATGCAGTCAAAAAGTTATATAGCTGCCCACAAGCTATGTAAGTTGGTTAAACAAGTCATCACAATCAATAAGTGTGTAAGTTCACACGTACGTACACACTTATTAGTTGTTGTTGTTGTTTTTTATCGTAATCAACATTCCAATCAGATGAGCAAGTAGCCAGCACCTTCCAAAACTTGATATCAACACAGTCCCTCATTCATAATCAGGCATGCTCATTATGACCAGTGTTGGTGTTGTCCATGGTAAAATCGTATGGAATGACTTGTGATCAATCATCCAATGATCCTTCAAAGTATGTCAACTTCCAAAGACTTCTAGTTGTAGAAAGATTGACCATGTGCTCTCAAAGTCTTTGTGAAATACTTATCATATTGGACTTGTTCTTCTCTTTTCGATATCTTAATCGTTGATGAAAGATTGACCACGGTACCTTCAAGTCTTCATGAAACCATCATATGATACCTGTTCTCCTTTTGTCAATATATTCATTAGTCTTCATTGAACTCACATGGGTCATCGGTAGCACCACAATCCTCCACCTCATCTAATATCAGCAGCTGCTCTTGACAACAATTTGCTACTCTTGATAACGAGCCACTACTCGTGATAACAATAAGATGATCTATCTTCTGACCCTTCTAAGCATATTGTCAATTATGACTCTACCAACCTGTTCACCATCATGGTCTTTCTAAACTTTACCGAACATTCTCGTTCTAGTCTTGTTCACTATTACCAAGTCCATCCAAGTGTTTACCATATCTCGGTACCTTCAAGTCATCACAAACATATCCGTTCTTTTAATGTGTTCACTCTCAATCAAGATCCTTGTAGAGGTTCAGCTTATCTCAAGGTCCTTTTAACTTATAGACATCTCAATGCCCAATATCTTGTTCACCCTTGATATCAGCTACAATCGTTTGATATCCATAGAACATTCTTGATAGAAGTAGAGCACTCTTTGTACTAACTCACCCAATGTTGATCATGACATCATTTGATTATTGGCTTTTGCATATATCACCCGATAATACTCAACCAATACACTCATTTTAGCCTATGATTATTTTGTCATCTTCAAAACAACTTAAGGGATTTTACCAACATAATGCATGTCTTTTGTTCATCATAGCGACTTTCGATCTTTATGTAGAATTTAGAGTAATTTCGGTTTCAAAAGAAAATACCAAAAATATTAGCTTAGGTTGCATATTATATAGTTTTACATTATAATAATAAATAGTTTGCTGATTCATGCGTGATCATGCATCATATTTAAGCATTTCATGTAGTCATTGCACATTGTGTGTCATTGTATATTTGCCTCTTGATTTATAGTTTGCAGAAGCACTAGCATGAGGTTTTGCTTGTGCTTGCTCATTGCATCTCCAGTTTATTCAGTTTTCCACAATTTATTTACTTATTGGGTGTTATTTTATTGTTTAAACACCATGCATGATCACATTGACATGTTAGTGGCTTAGGATAATAAACCAGATAAAGATTTAATGCAAAACGTTTTCAAATAAAAAGAAAAGGTAACAAAGGGGCGTTTGATTAATCTAGAAAAATCAAGTCCTTATATTTCTTTTCAACTATTTTTCTTTTGACCTAGCTGGGTTAGCATTTTTTATTTTATCTGCAACATTGATGTGTCTGTTGAGTTGTGCACATTGTTGGTTGATCTAAAGTATATCGCTAATCCCGATACGAATCAACAATTCTAAGTTGCATTTGTCCAGAGTGGACCTTCCGAATGAACATGTCAAGCAGTTCAAACATGGCATGATCCCATTATAAGGATAGAGAACCAAAGTTCATTCTAAAAGAATGAAAAAAAAAAAAAAAAAAAGGCTTGTTCTTTACAAGGAATCCAAGGCCACAGCCACTACCCACGTTTACGTAATTTCTGAGGGACAGTCAGCTGAATGGCTGCACTTCATGGGTATAGTATCGCCCCTAAGATTTTGAGAGAGAGAGAGAGAGAGAGAGAGAGAGAGAGAGAGAGAGAGAGAGAGAGAGAGAGAGAGAGAGAGAGAGAGAGAGAGAGAGATAGACAGAGAGAGACAGAGAGATAGACAGACAAACAGACAGAGGATTCTCCCAGGTCATGACAATGGTAAAAAACATAAGAACCGTGCATTAATTGATTCAAAAGTACATATAAGATTCTAATGCATTGCTACTAAAATAATTTAAAAAAAGGATAAGATGCTGTTAGAAAAATCCTCTTAAGGTATTTTGAAGTCGACAAAACATTTCCATCAGTCTAGTCTGAAGACTTGCAGACTCTACTGGCAAAGTCTGAAGACCAAAGTCTAAAGTCCTCCAGACTCAAGTTTCAAAGTCTAACTCTCATGGACAGATTCCAGACCTACATAGTTAAAACTTCTATTCTGATTACTTCTAGTGTGGTTTTTACTCCAACGGTTAAGGAATATCTCACGGCTGGAATTAGCACTTCAAGATCTTTTATTCGTATTCAAATAATCTAGATTCTCTAGATTCGCAACTTATACTTGGAAGGTTCTACTTATGGAAACCAAGATCCTGATTGTATGGGCGAGCAGGATTGATGGGCTATCAACATTTTCCTTGAGGAGCTCGAGATCTCTCTAAATTGATTCTGTCCAACGGGTTGATTGGAAGAACTTCTTTGGAAGGTGCCAACGGTAATGAAGGCATGAAGAAGTATTTAAAGGGAGACGCTCAAGTTGTTCAAGAGTGGAAGATAGAAGAATTCCAAAGTCTGAATCTCTTTGTTATTTTGTGATCTTATTCTTCGAGCTATACTTGTAATCAAAAGAGAGACTGAAGTGTGGTGAGACCTTGAGAAAGTGTAGTAGAGTCTCTACACTGTGGAATCAAGGGCGCCCAGTTCTATATGTTGGCTATCACGTGTTATTAGGACTTGAACTGGTACCTTTGGTAACTGGATTCATGAACGGGAGGAACATTCTTTTACGAGGGATAGCACATACTATGCTCTTTGAGAATTACGAAAAAGGACAAACGGTTGAACCTGAGTACTTTGACAATTACCGGATAATGGGTGCAGTACCTGTTTCACGGACCAATTTGTTCAAGCTTCTTTCGTCAAAGTCTCATGTCTTGCTCTATCCAGGAGGCATGCGTGAAGCACTCATTGTAAGGACTAATGCTAGAACCTTAATGTGCTGTAGATGTCAGTGATCATATGATTGGCGAAATAACCTCAAATTGGATCGTGATGGCAAGCCTTCTGTTGAATAAGAATCATACATATCAGTAAATAGTTTTTATCACCTCCTCCCTCCAAATACACCTCAGGTGTTAATCGTTGGATTGCCTTATCTCTCCATCTAAGATGCGCATGTTTGTGGCACATGCACAGGGGAATACTTGATATTCATGTTTGCTTGCTTTGGAAAAGATGAAATCTACCTGTACATTACAACTTAGAGTAATGTCAGAAAACATGTACATGTAATTGCCAGGGTGAAGAGTACAAGCTACTTTGGCCGGAACAGTCTGAGTTTGTCAGGATGGCGGTTAAATTTGGAGCCAAAATAGTGCCTTTTGGTACAGTTGGAGAAGATGACATTGGTGAGGTAAGTCAATAAAAAATTCAGCTTGCAATGTGAGTTCTTGTTGGCTTTTTTCGCCTCATTGAACTTTAGAGATGCATGGAGTTGTTGAGGACATGATTGTTTGACAGAATTTTTTGATTATTTTTTTACTGATTATTTTTTTTCTTGATTGAGTTTGTCTTTTGACTTGAAAATTAAGCAAACAGGTATATGTAAAGGTGGATGCTCTTATTTTTCTTGCATGCAATGATTTTTGCCAGTAACTAGCGTAAATTACATTTGAAAATCATTGACTAGTTTTATGGAGATGTTAGACCTTGTTCCAAAGCTTTTAATAGGATAGCATCAACTGAACTTTGCTTCATATACTCTCATATTATGCTCAAGGACAATATGCAGTTCTTTCCCTAGAAGTATAAGTTTGGATCATGATCTGCTAGTTGCATGAATTTAGATAACTTTTTTTAATCCACTGAAAATCAATATTTGTATGTAAATCAACTCTGATGGTTCATGTGCACATGAATTTAATCATGGTATATCCTGCGGATGTCCTTGAGTCATTGTCCGCATGTTTGTTTATTACTCTATTTTTTTGCGCCTAGCAGGTCTTTTTTTATTATGATGACCAAATGAAGATCCCATACTTTAGGAACTGGATACAGCAACTGACGGAAAATAGTGGAAAAGTGAGGTATGAACAGTCCAGCGGATTCCAAGCCATTTTTCTTGTGATTTTACCCCCACTCCCTGTTTTCTGCGTCTATTTGCAGTGAACAAATATCTTTTGCATGGCTTTGACAGGTCTAATGCAACTGGAGAGGTAGCCAATCAAGATGTCCACCTTCCTTGGATTCGGCCAAAAGTTCCTGGCCGATTCTATTTTTGTTTCGAAAACCAATAGAAACAGCAGGTATGCCATTGCTGCAACCTACTTTCCAATTTCCACAGAAGTATTATACAGTGATTCTGGGAATTAGCTTCTCACATTAAAACCCATCATCTCCTAAGAAGTCATATACGTGACTGGAGATGAAGCCTCCATTAAATCAATCCATGCCTTTGAATTATCCTGTCTTGCTTCAATTTATTATTTTTCCATCGCACAACTTACATGCACATGCTTAATTTCTAGTGGTCTTTCCTTTATTTGTATATGATGGATAGTGGTCAATTCATTGAACCTTGTACGACAGATGCAGAATTTGTACACTCGATATTGATCATGAAACTGCACTTTATGCCCTTTGATACCGGTTCCAAAGCACTCTGCACAATAATTTGTCTCTTGCTGGTTTTCTCAATTCAAATCAAATGGGGTTTACTAGTAAGTTGACTTTATGACGTGATTGTACTCTTGAAGGGAGGAGGGAGGAACTGAAAGACCGGGAAAAATGTCATGAACTATATCTATAAATCAAGTCAGAGGTGGAGAGCTGCATGGTATACCTGAGAGAGAAAAGAGAGAGCGATCCTTATAGGAGCATCTTCTCCCGATTGATGTACCGGGCAACACATAATTCTGCATCTGAAATTCCAACCTTTGAACTGTGATGGAATGGAATATATTCGGAGATGGACCATTTTGCTTTTTGGATTCCCTCCCAAACAGCGTAAGCCACGGGCTTTTTACTGTACAGTGTTAGGAGGTCTTTTGGCTAATCATTATTCAGACTCAGCTGACTTCTGGACTTGCTGAGCCTCAAGAATAATTATGGACAGGGCTTCTCTGCTTGGCTTTTCAAGCTCTGACTAAATTTGTTCTTCAGTTTTCTTTTTTCCTTCTAATTTACGTGGTCTCTCAGGAGTAGAGAACCTTTTGCCTTTCAGAACTGGTGAATGTAATAATGCCATAATGGACAGCCTTCTCTGTCGCCACAGATGGTATCAAGTAGTTTATTTTCGCATTATCACTCTTCTTATGCAACAATTGAGTTTGGAAAACTTGCACATGTATATATTGGCACATTTACATAAGCCTAGAACATGCCACACTCGATAAATACATTAAAAGCATCATGTTGAAAAAAAGATCAAGAAGAGCGGGTTATATTAGTTTTGATGAAAGAAGAATCAAATCTGGGGGTTGATGTCCATTTTAGTACTAGATGAGTAAAGAAGAGAGCCACAATGTCTCAATTTGGTAGTAAGTGCTAGTTTCACTTGTTTTTTGAAAAGCAATGGTTACGCCAACTTCGTAGATCAAGAAACATCAATAACCTGCAAAAGAAATTCGTGTCCACTTCAGGACGGATCATGCCATGCTCAATCTGTCTCGTCTCTGAGTTCTCATCTCATAAGTAGGAGAACATAAATCTATAGGTTGCCGGCAAAAATATCATCCGACGATGTTCATGCTTTCTTGTAACCCAAGTTTTGCAGAGGTTTTGCATATCCACATCTCCTTTATGTAGTCTCTGTATCTCTAACATCTCAGTCGTTCAAAGAACTGAACTATCCTTTGGTCGGGCCATTTGCACTGGACAGGCTGGTTCAACATAGAAGCAGTTTTCTTCGTGTATGACTTGCATTGTCATTTTTTACAATTCTACAATTGAATATACCCCTATCTTCCTCATATGCTGCGGTCTAGAAAACTTAAACCTAAAACCTCTTGGTCCCTTTAGGCACTTTATACCATAGAATGGAGAGCAAGCAAGTGTATATGTCCTGTGATTGCTAGTCTATATGTTTCCCAGCCACCGCAGAACTGGTTTCATAGCAGTTTCAAAACACCAAACTACGGGGAACGACTGAAGCTGCCAACCAATGCTCATGACCAAATCAAAAGGGTGGCAGTGAATTTAGATGTTCGGACTTTTGTTGCGTCCATTGTCCGCGGTAAAATTTATTTTAAATATTCACCATTGAATGGGAGGCGTGTGGGTAAATGCAATCACACAACTATCTCTAATGACACATGTCACCCATACAATGGGGAATATGTACAAAATAAATAAATTTCTTTATAAAGGCTGTGAAATTAATAAAATTCCAAAATAAAATAGAAAACCAACTAGGAAAATGTGCGGCGAATTACCTCAACAGAATAAGAGTTATTCGAGATTCACCATTATTCCTGCCTTCTATGCTAATAATTAAACTTATCCCCGCATAATTTACATAATGACCCTATTTCTTTACATGGTAACTGGTATATATCCATATCCATTTATTTGTCAGGAAAAGAATACCTAAAGTGCCAAAACTTACCACGAAAGGATATTTAAGTGTTAAAAGTTATGAAAATGACACTTAAGTGTTAAAATTGGAGCAAAATAGATTAGTTAAGTGTCAACAACGAGAAAATATGGCCAAAATGCTGATGTGGTGATTTTCCGGATAAACAAGTGCAAAACAACGTCGTTTTTTGCTGCTAACGTGGATAGATAATTAATACATATATATATTAATTAAATAAAATATAAAACTAAATTAAAACATTTTTTTTTTAAAAAAAGGAGGAAGATGGAAGTTGCAGGCAGCGAGGACTAAGCCATCATTGCCGCCTCCCCACCGTTGTTGGAAGGAGAATTTGATTTTATCATTTGAGATTACAAATTGATATAGTATATCAAAGACATAGAATATTTTAGGATATTGTAATATTGTGCATATATTTCTTTTTGATTCTTCTCTCTTGTATTACAAATACCGACACTTCTTGTATACTTGGACATACAGAAATACACAGAAAAGTATTTTCTCCATTGTTTTGCATTACCTTTCATGGTATCAGAGCCACTTTTCTGATTCACCTTCCGCAACTTTTTCTTCGAATTGCCTTCAATCGTTTCTTTCTTTGTTGCTGCAACTCATTACCTGCAGAACAAAGGCAGCACATTGAGCAGAGGAATTCAATATGCAGAACCCCAACAATTCAGAAATCCAAGACCCAGATCAACCCAGAAACACAACGGAGGAATCGTCCGGCCAATCTGCTTTCAATCCAACCACTGGACAACTCCCTGCTCCAACTTCATGGCCATATGTATCTTGGTTTCCAGGTCAAGGACCATGGACCACTGGACCAAATCCGGGCGATAGACCCGAATCTAATCCGGGTGGGTCGGGAACGAATCCTTACTCGAACTTACCACCCGGGTTTTGCGCCGCTGGTTTTTCCGCCCATCGTCGGCCGTCCAGAACCCGGAGATGCAATCTACACGTCATCATCGATGGCCGGAGCTGCGACTCATCACCCTTCACTCACCGGACCGGATCATTACTCGGTATGGGCGAGGGATTTTCAGCGAGCTCTTGTTACCAAGGATAAGGACGGATTCCTTGATGGATCCGTCCCCTTTCCAATCGATGAACGCCTGCAACGCCATTGGTGCAAATGTAATCAATTAGTACGTACATGGATCGGCAATTGTGTGTCGCCGGAGGTCGCAGTAGGGCTTCCTCCGACTGAAGATGCGAGATTAATGTGGAATAATATAAAGGAAATGTACGGGAAGCTCGATAGGGTGAAAGTTTTTCGCTAACTCAAGCCCTCGCCGAACTAAAAACAGGGGAACCTATCGGTTACCACTGTTTCAACCGGCTCGCGCTGGAACGAGCTTGAGGCGGCCGAGGAGCGGCTTCAAGGACCCGGGCGCGACACTCCGGCAATACAGAGAAATCAAAGACCGAGAGAAGGTAACTCGGTTCCTCTTAGCCCTAAATGAGAGCTACGTACCTTTCCGTTCGCAAATCCTCGCTATGGAGACCGTCCCACCACTTGGCCGCATCTTCCAACTCGCTGTTCGGGAGGAGAATCGGCGCATGGCTGCCGCGGAAGTGACAAAGGAGCGAGAGCATGGCTCTTCTGCGCCGGCAAGGTTCTCCGGCCGATTTCACGGCGGTCTTCGCGCGCCGCAGCAAGATCTCACTTCGGGAGGGTCCTCTCGATTTTTTGGGAACACTGAAAGTGATGAACGAAACCCTAATTTTAGGGTTAACAGAATGGACGGCCAAGATCAGAAAGTTGGATCCGACGGCCCCTTTCTTTCCGGACGAACCGACGGTAGAGATAGACAGGGGCGCGGATCTGACGGTCCAAGCTTCATCCGATCGGACGGCGTAGATCAAATGCGAGGCCGCGGATCTGATGGCCCAAATTCCATCCGATCGGACGGTGTAGATCAGATGCGAGGCCACGGATCTAACGGCTCTCAATTTCTCTCACATGGGACCGAATCCGGTGGTCGCTATTATGCCACGTCATCACAGAGGGGAGGAAGCCAAAATTACAAATTTAAAGGTAAATATTGTGAATATTGTCGGCGTCCTCATCATACCATTGAGACATGCCGGAAATTACATGGCAAACCCAATGACAAAGAAAAGAAAGGAAAAGAATTTTCTGCTTACCGGTGTCGGTGTCACGCCCGAACCTCGAGCACGCGAACATCCCACTGGTCGATAGAAATTATGCGACTTCCCAGGACACGTCGCCGACCCATTCATTTTTATTGCACATGCGGAAGCGAAACAAATCCCCTGACAACATTTAACTTGGGATAGAAAAGCAAGCAATTAATTACAACCAAACAAGCCTTCTTATAAACACATAGGTTTATATACAACACCGGGATTGTCTACAAAATAGACAGGCTCAACAAAAAGGGAACTGTCCTATGACCACTAGTCAGACACGTTCGCCGATTCTTGGATCTCTACCTCCACAAATGTCCATGGCTTCGAGTCCTCCACGATTGCCATCTAAGGACCTGAAATATTTTCCCCAAACCGGGATGAGACAATGTCTCGGCGAGTCCTACCCCTAAAACTCGATTAGGAAGAAAATAAGCCTCGGGCGCTCTAGCCACACAAATAGGATAGAGGACTTACCTCGCCTCAATTCCTTCCCCGCACGTCGCACAATTCAATTCTCAATCAAACAATTGATCTAGCGATTCAATTTAATCAAACTATCTATCTTCCATTCCAATCCATACTATCCATCAACGAATACTATCTATCATCCCATACCGTCTATCAAACCGAGGTCGTTAATACGACATATGCTCTCAAAGCAACATATAGACGGTAGCTCGCTCAAGTATAGATAGATAGCTCACCAAAGTCATGAATCGATAGATAATATAATAGCTCGCACAAGCTGTATAGATAGATAGCTCACCAAAGTCAGAATCGATATAATAGCTCACCAAAGCGCAGAATCGATATAATAGCTCGCCAAAGGCATGTAATCGATATAATATAATAGCTCGCCAAAGTCAGAATCGATATAATATAATAGCTTCATGAAAGCATCGATATAATATAATAGCTCGCACAAGCTGATACATATATATAAACCAATGCTCGCCAAAGCTATCATTCAATAATAAACCATAGAACTGGATATTCAATCCAATAACAACCAACGATTCAAACTAGTCATACAAAGCAATCACGGTGTTAGAAGCTAACACCGGGTATTTTCAAGTTAAATACCACAACTTCATCAATATCACTCAATTCCACACTTTTGGAATTATTAACCAAAATCATCAATCACTCAATTTCTCAATTTAAACATACAATTGGCACAAACCCGACCACACTTCTTTGCGATCGGCATGAAATTCTAACGACCGGCCATCCAAAATGGCAAAATTTTCGAAATTATTAAATAATTAAATTAAATTCCGAAAATTAAATAATTAAATATTATATTATAATAATATAATATAATTTAATAAAATAATATTTATAAATTCGAAATAATTAATTAATTAAAAATAATTAATTAGGGCTTAAACAAGATTACACTAATTTAAGCATACAATTAGCCCTAATTAAACACCCATTAAACTAATCATACAACTAATCTAATTTACATTAAAATAATCTAATTTAACCACATAAACCTAATTAGACTAATCTAAACACCCCTTAAGCATGATTAACTTACTAAGCGAGGTTTAGAAGATAAACTCACCGGTTTTGCGCGCCGGTGAGTTCACGGCGACCACGACGCCAAGGCGGTCGATAAACCCCAAAGCGGCGACACCAAGCGAGATCGGGAAGGGCTTGAAAATGAGCCACGACGACTGAAAACCCTTGCTGGTTTTCTGCTTGTTCCAAGGACTGAACCAGAGAAGAAGAAGGGATGAACGGCGAGGAAACGGGCCAATCGGAGCTCCGGCGAGCGGGTGGTTGGCAACCGGTGGCTCCCGGGGGTCTTGGGGATCTTGTGGGTGGATGGAATGGGCAAAGGAACGGCTGGAATGGGAGAAAAATGCCCGAAAACGCGAAACAGTGCAGGCTGCAGGCGGACCGACGGACCGGCGACAGGCGGCTTGCGACGGCCTTACAGGACGGACAGCGGCTCCGTTCGGGACGAAATCAAGATCGTTGGAACGGTCTGTCTCTCCCGGTCATGGTGATAGGTGGCTCGTTCTGTGATTCAACCGGGAAGACCACTTTTGACTCGATTCTTCACCGAAGGGTCAGCTGGAGCAGAAACTGGAAGAGAGGAAAACGAGGAGAGAGAGCTCCGTTCGAGATGGGGACCGAATGAGGGAGAGAGAGGGTGATGGGAGAGCTGTTGCACTCCTCATTAAAGCCATTAAATGGCCACTTCAATTCCCCATGCATGACATCATCTTCTCTCTCTTCTCTTTTGCCCTTATCCACAAGCTCTAGGGGCATTTTGGTCATTTCACCTCGCACAAATTACAAATATGACCTTGGGCTGAAATTGGTGGATGGGCCTAAGGATTGCGCTTGGCCATGAATAGGAGTGGGCTTGGAAATTGTTTGGGTTTGAAATGAATAAGAATTGGCCCAATGGGCTTAGAAGATGAATAGTTGATTTAGGCCCAATGGGTTCATTTGATTTTCTTAGGCCCACCATGGTGGCTTTCCCACCTTGGGCCTAGGCCCACACTAGCTTGGCCCGGCCCACGTCCTCACGGACTCACTTCCTCTGTCCGAAAAATCCCTTTTTCAACTGCTTGGCTTAACTGGCGCTGTCGACTGTTTGAAGTAGCTTCATTCAAAGTCCGTCCCCGGACATTCCCGATAATTCGAAGTCTAATCTTTAGTTCTCATGCCATGTCAATTTCGCCCTAATGCCATTTTGGTTATAACTCGGGCGACGGGCGGCTCGGGGATTCACGCGTAACCGACTCGTGCCAAACCACGTTCAAGACTTCTCGACGCATGGACGTCCTGACCGCATGAAATTACGGAGGATAGATTCTTATTTCAAAGTACACGATTACTGAGGATCGACATAGGGTCGTTCGCGGATTCGATAACAGTAAACGGAATCACCCGTCGTTCCATTATGTTCTGTCCGCGAATCAACTTCTAGTCGTCCTTTGAATCGGCCTGCCTATCTACAGGATCATCCTCACGCAAGTCTCACGGTCAAGTCGTTTTCCCGGAGTCGAGTCCTTTAGCCGTACGAGTTCGTCCTCATTAGCCCTTCCCCTTCAAGGTCGGTATCTCAAGAGTGATCAATTCCGAGTGAGATCAACCAACAATGCATTGACGAAATTCACATCCATTCATTCCTCAAAGGGCTCGAATTTCAGGATGTCACAACTCTTCCCCTCTTATAAAAATTTCGTCCTTGAAATTTAAACCATTCAAATTCTTCTTCAAAATGGTGGGGTATTGTCGTCTCATCAATTCTGCTCCTTCATTCTGCTTCGTACTACTATCTGATACTTTCGGTGCCGACGAATCACTTCCAATTTGTCCAGACCAAATCTTGATTCCAAAAAGGTTAAGCACTTGTCCATCTTTACAAAAATGAAAATTGCAAAATTTTTGGTTCTTTTTCTTTTCTTTTTGTTTTAGTTTCTTTTTCTTTCCACTAAGCGGCTAACTGCCGCGTCAAGGCTTCGAACCCCTGACTTCGGACCTGCGGCCTCATCCCGGTACCACTCGGCTAGAGGCGCCGACGGTGCTCCAAACTGCTTTCTTTTTCCATTTAAGGCTAAAATTCTCATTTGAACCCAAACTTGAAATATTTCACCGATTAAACAATTCCGGCTAATCCTTTCTTAACAATTCGAGATGTCCCTATCCTATGCGACATCCAAGGATGAACAGGGTTCTCAACTTGAAAATTCAAAGGTTTTCAATACTTAATTGCGTAAATTTTCCCGGCGGCTTTGAGCGGTCCTTAATCTGTCACCGATATTTGCAACTGCGTCCACTGACTACTGAACTGACTCTGGGCTGCGACCTTTCATTCTCTGATCTCAACTCAACAACTGAAGTTCTGTACACTGCTCTGCACTATCTCAAAAAGGAACCATTTGTCTGATCTGCTGAAACTGGGAACCTCTGGTCTAAATCTGATATAACTCAGCCACTAACACTCTAAGCAGATGAACTATTTGACGCACATACACTTCTGCATGCTTAATCCAATCAAGATCCTCCCGCACACCACAAGGTGGGCTGATTTCGTCCATCTCAATCGATCACTACCCAAAATGAAATTATTAACACATTGACTCCTCGATAGACCTGTCACAAAAATCTATTATGACGAGTTCCCACTTCCTCATGGAGATCTCGAGAGATTACAAAGGTCCTCTCGACTTGTAAAACCGTGCTTTCTCTTGTTAGCACATCTGACACTTGCGACCTATCAGTGATATCTGTCTTCATACCGATCTACCAATCCCGTTGATGCAAATTCTGACCCACCTTCGTATTGTCTGGACAATGCTGAAGCTACTATGACCAGCTTCCGATAAGATCTCTTCTTTAAATCTCGGTATCATCAGGTATACTCAATCGTACTCATAAATCTGAAAATCAGTTCTCCTCTTCTCGGTATCCTCTTGCAAAATCTTTTGAATCTCTGAGTCTGTCCATTGAAGCATCTGATTCTAATCTGAATATACGGTTCAATTATGAGAGTGGCCATAAAATTCGAAGGTGGCCTACCTCGAGATTTGAAAATCGAATTCGAACTTTCTCAAGTAAGGTCTATACTTTAACCAGCATATGCACAAATGAAGACTCTCGACTCAACGCATCAGTGACTTCTTTCATCCTTCCGAGGTGATACCAGATACCACCATCCTAGTCCTTCAAAGATCTGGTTCACAGTGTTATCTCATATTCAATTCCTTCTGAGAGAATAAATACTTTGAGACTTTAACGGTCAACGAAGATCTGGAGTCTTTCTCTGCACAATTAATGTTTCCAAATCTTCAGAGCGAAAATAATTACTGCAAGTTCTAAGTCATGCATCTCGTAATTCCGTTCACAAGGTCTCAACGACGGACGAGTATGCAACAATCTTGCCATGCTGCATTAGCACGCAACCCAATCCTCTAAACGACGCACCACCAGATCTCGTAAGCTCCAGGACCGAGATGGAATGGTCGCACGGGTGCGGTAGTTAGTTTCTGCTTAAGCTCATGAAAACTACGCTCGCACTTGTCTGTCTACACGAACTTCTTTTCTTTCTTCAGTAGTCGAGTCAACGGCGACGCCAAAGCTGAAAACCCTTCCACAAACCTTCTGTAATACTCTGCTAAACCCAGAAAACTTCTGATCTCTGTCACTGTAGTCAATCTCGGCAAATTGATCACTACTTCAATCTTGGCGGGGTTCACGAAGATTTCTTCACTTGAAATCACGCGACCTAGGAACGCAACACGAGTTATCCAAAACTCGCATCCGCTAAGCTCATCGTAAAATCCAAGAGTCCTCAAGATTTGAAGTACCATCCTCAAATGTCTCTTGTGCTCCTAAGCACTCTTTGAACACATCAGGATAACATCAATGAACACGATCACAAAACTAATCCAAGTACCCTTAAACATTCTGTTCATCAGACCCATACTAACAGCTGGAGTGTCCGTCAAACCGAACGATAATACAGTGAACTCACAATTGCCGTATCAAGTACGCAATGCCAACTTCGGTATGTCTTCCTTTCAAATCCTCAAATGATGATACCCTGTCCTCAAGTCGATCTTGGAGAATATCGATACACAAACGCAACAAACCATCCTTCTTCTTCACAAACAAGACTGATGCTCCCCAAGGTGATGCACTGGGACGTAAGAATCCCTTATCTAACAATTCCTGCATCTTCACCTTCAGTTCTTTCAACTCAGATAAAGCCATCCGGTAAGGAGCCTTAGGGACTGGCTCTGCTCCGGGTGCTAATTCAATTACGAACTCTATTTCCCTTTCTGACAGCAGACCTGGCAATTCTTTAGGAAACACCTCAGACAACTTCTGTACCATGGCTATGTTCTCCATATTCGGTTCCTCAACTGATGTATGCACTACAGTTGCCATACAGATTTGGCAACCTACAACCAGAACCAGGTTGTCTTCAGTGACGAATAATAGGGATTGGAGGTCCCTTCCGACTTTTAGTAATTCAAAACTTTCACACGCTAACTGAACAAATTGAATTATATCACTGCCACGATTCATAACAGCAGAAAGCTCCTCGAGCCAAATCTTTTATAAATGACTTCCAGGTCATATATAAGCAAACCCTTCAAGAACGGCTATAGTCAGAGATTCATCTTTCTATTACTTTATCACCGCAACGAAAATTCTACAACCTTCACTGAAAATCTCGCTGCGATACTCTGATAAAAACATCTCAAAAACTTTCTTTCTTTGCTCGAGGCATGGTCAATCCATTCATATTCCTTTCGCCATCCTAGTGGCGTCCTGCCGGCGGTAGCGATGCTTGAGTTCTCTTTGACTTATGCGGACGGTTCCTATCCCGATGGCCGTGCTGGCCACATTCAAAGCATGCTCCCGTTGTAATTGGTCACCGGGCTGACACACACTTCTTTTCTCAAACTTGGCATACAATCAGTGAGTCCTCTATCTCCTGTTGAATGACAGCATGCTCTCTTACTTGCACTAAGGCCTGTTCCAATAACCCCGCGATGCATTCTATGGCGCACTCCTTTCGATCTATCCCATCGGCTTTCTAAGACCGCTTCTGGCAAGGTAACCCTGTTGGTCACACACATAACAAGTACCCGTCTTACCAGGACATGGGACTGATCCATGTCGGCTTCCGTCAGCACGACACACTCCATTCTGATTCATTGTTGACCTGACCATCCCACATTTCCAGTTGGACGGAAATGGGATACTTTCTCCAATCATAAGCTCCTTCCCAAACTGGTTTCCATCTCTACTGAATTTGAACCTCGACTCGGATGCAACGGCTTGCTCCCACATCACAACTCCAGGCTGGGCCTCAACAGGCACGGCAACAACAGCGGCTCGATCCTGAGCTTACGGCTCAATGAGCTCCCAAAGAACACTAGCGCTAGAACGATCCCATCGAACCTAGGATCGCTCGGTGCTGCTACACTAATACCGACCTACAGCGGTACTCTCACACTCGCGCTGGTCTAAGCCGGCGCTTCGCCACGACCACCTCGGGTACCGATCCCTGTCGGCATACCACCCCGAGTAACTGGTCTAAAGGTTCTCTCTAGGAGTCCTCGCTCCATCACTCATCTACGGGATCTCTACGAAACCTGTTTCTCAATTCTAATCCCAGTTAGAATTTGAGTGATCCACGCCAAACAATCTACCAAACAACTATCGACCCACATGCACCAAAGATGAAATAAAAGCCATTCCTACTAACTATCCCATAACTCATCGCACCTTATCACTCCATTCACAAACCCGCTCGATACCACTTAGACGGGGATGTCACGCCCGAACCTCGAGCACGCGAACATCCCACTCGGTCGATAGAAATTATGCGACTTCCGGACACGTCGCCGACCCATTCATTTTTATTGCACATGCGGAAGCGAAACAAATCCCCTGACAACATTTAACTTGGGATAGAAAAGCAAGCAATTAATTACAACCAAACAAGCCTTCTTATAAACACATAGGTTTATATACAACACTGGATTGTCTACAAAATAGACAGGCTCAACAAAAAGGGAACTGTCCTATGACCACTAGTCAGACACGTTCGCCGATTCTTGGATCTCTACCTCCACAAATGTCCATGGCTTCGAGTCCTCCACGATTGCCATCTAAGGACCTGAAATATTTTCCCCAAACTGGGATGAGACAATGTCTCAGCGAGTCCTACCCCCTAAAACTCGATTAGGAAGAAAATAAGCCTCAGGGCGCTCTAGCCACACAAATAGGATAGAGGACTTACCTCGCCTCAATTCCTTCCTGCACGTCAGTACAATTCAATTCTCAATCAAACAATTGATCTAGCGATTCAATTTAATCAAACTATCTATCTTCCATTCCAATCCATACTATCCATCAACGAATACTATCTATCATCCCATACCGTCTATCAAACCGATCGTTAATACGACATATGCTCTCCAAAGTTGTAACATATAGACGGTAGCTCGCTCAAGCTGTATAGATAGATAGCTCACCAAAGTCAGAATCGATAGATAATATAATAGCTCGCACAAGCTGTATAGATAGATAGCTCACCAAAGCTGAATCGATATAATAGCTCACCAAAGCCGAATCGATATAATAGCTCGCCAAAGTCAGAATCGATATAATATAATAGCTCGCCAAAGCTGTAACTGATATAATATAATAGCTCGCCAAAGCTGTAACTGATATAATATAATAGCTCGCACAAGC
Source organism: Eucalyptus marginata (assembly GCA_014182565.1). NCBI lineage: Eukaryota > Viridiplantae > Streptophyta > Magnoliopsida > Myrtales > Myrtaceae > Eucalyptus > Eucalyptus marginata. The sequence continues at coordinate 25,486,236 of CM024593.1, read as the reverse complement.
TGATACATATATATAAACCAATGCTCGCCAAAGCTATCATTCAATAATAAACCATAGAACTGGATATTCAATCCAATAACAACCAACGATTCAAACTAGTCATACAAAGCAATCACGGTGTTAGAAGCTAACACCGGGTATTTTCAAGTTAAATACCACAACTTCATCAATATCACTCAATTCCACACTTTTGGAATTATTAACCAAAATCATCAATCACTCAATTTCTCAATTTAAACATACAATTGGCACAAAATCGACCACACCGCTGCGATCGGCATGAAATTCTAACGACCTACCATCCCTAAGCAAAATTTTCGAAATTATTAAATAATTAAATTAAATTCCGAAAATTAAATAATTAAATATTATATTATAATAATATAATATAATTTAATAAAATAATATTTATAAATTCGAAATAATTAATTAATTAAAAATAATTAATTAGGGCTTAAACAAGATTACACTAATTTAAGCATACAATTAGCCCTAATTAAACACCCATTAAACTAATCATACAACTAATCTAATTTACATTAAAATAATCTAATTTAACCACATAAACCTAATTAGACTAATCTAAACACCCCTTAAGCATGATTAACTTACTAAGCGAGGTTTAGAAGATAAACTCACCGGTTTTGCGCGCCGGTGAGTTCACGGCGACCACGACGCCAAGGCGGTCGATAAACCCCAAAGCGGCGACACCAAGCGAGATCGGGAAGGGCTTGAAAATGAGCCACGACGACTGAAAACCCTTGCTGGTTTTCTGCTTCGTTCCAAGGACGAACCGAGAGAAGAAGAAGGGATGAACGGCGAGGAAACGGGCCAATCGGAGCTCCGGCGAGCGGGTGGTTGGCAACCGGTGGCTCCCGGGGTCTTGGGGATCTTGTGGGTGGATGGAATGGGCAAAGGAACGGCTGGAATGGGAGAAAAATGCCCGAAAACGAAACAGTGCAGGCTGCAGGCGGACCGACGGACCGGCGACAGGCGGCTTGCGACGGCCTTACAGGACGGACAGCGGCTCCGTTCGGGACGAAATCAAGATCGTTGGAACGGTCTGTCTCTCCCGGTCATGGTGATAGGTGGCTCGTTCTGTGATTCAACCGGGAAGACCACTTTTGACTCGATTCTTCACCGAAGGGTCAGCTGGAGCAGAAACTGGAAGAGAGGGAAAACGAGGAGAGAGAGCTCCGTTCGAGATGGGGACCGAATGAGGGAGAGAGAGGGTGATGGGAGAGCTGTTGCACTCCTCATTAAAGCCATTAAATGGCCACTTCAATTCCCCATGCATGACATCATCTTCTCTCTCTTCTCTTTTGCCCTTATCCACAAGCTCTAGGGGCATTTTGGTCATTTCACCTCGCACAAATTACAAATATGACCTTGGGCTGAAATTGGTGGATGGGCCTAAGGATTGCGCTTGGCCATGAATAGGAGTGGGCTTGGAAATTGTTTGGGTTTGAAATGAATAAGAATTGGCCCAATGGGCTTAGAAGATGAATAGTTGATTTAGGCCCAATGGGTTCATTTGATTTTCTTAGGCCCACCATGGTGGCTTTCCCACCTTGGGCCTAGGCCCACACTAGCTTGGCCCGGCCCACGTCCTCACGGACTCACTTCCTCTCGTCCGAAAATCCCTTTTCAACCGCCGCTTAACCGGCGCGCGTCGACCCGTTTGAAGTAGCTTCATTCAAAGTCCGTCCCGGACATTCCCGATAATTCGAAGTCTAATCTTTAGTTCTCATGCCCTAATGCCATTTTGGTTATAACTCAGACTGACGGGCGGCTCAGAGGATTCACGCGTAACCGACTCGTGCCAAACCACGTTCAAGACTTCTCGACGCATGGACGTCCTTGACGCATGAAATTACGGAGGATAGATTCTTATTTCAAAGTACACGATTGCGAGGATCGACATAGGGTCGTTCGCGGATTCGATAACGATAAACGGAATCACCCGTCGTTCCATTATGTTCTGTCCGCGAATCAACTTCTAGTCGTCCTTTGAATCGGCTCGCTATCTACGGGATCATCCTCACGCAAGTCTCACGGTCAAGTCGTTTTCCCAGTCGAGTCCTTTAGCCGTACGAGTTCGTCCTCATTAGCCCTTCCCCTTCAAGGTCGGTATCTCAAGAGTGATCAATTCCGAGTGAGATCAACCAACAATGCATTGACGAAATTCACATCCATTCATTCCTCAAAGGGCTCGAATTTCAGGATGTCACAGTCAGCACAAGGATATGACAAAGCTCATCAACCTATTTCCCAGGATCAATATCAGAACATCATGAAGGCACTAAATCAACTACAGACAGTTGACAAAAGTGCAAATTTCTCAGGTACTTCATCCAACAAGACTAATAATATTTCAGTTGATGCATGGATTATTGATTCAAAGCTAGTGATCACATAATTTGCCATGAAAATTTGTTTTCTAGTGTCTCTACAAAGCCTGATTCCATATATGTTAGACTTCCAAATGGAAATATTACTGATGTCATAAAAATTGGTACTGTTCACCTTAGCCCAAACATTATCCTTAAGAATGTTCTTTATATCCCAGAATTTGAATTCGATCTCATAGCTGTTTCCAAAATCTGTGAGGACAATAATTGTCGAGTCAATTTCAACTTCGAAAATTGTTCCTTTCAGGACCTTTCGACTTGGAACCGATGGGCTTGGGTAAAATGGAACAAGGGCTATACTTTTGGATCGATCTCCCCAGAGACATTGATATTTCCTTTTTGAATAAAGGCATTTCTTGTAATGCTATTGCTGCAAATAAAAATTCTCTTTCTCATCAGCGTCTGGGTCATAGTGCTTCTTTTCCATGTTCTGATTGTAAAGTATGCCCTTTGGCAAAACAAATGCGAAATCCATTCCCAACTAGTGTATCTCGAGCCACTAGTATTTTCTCATTAGTACATATGGATATTTGGGGTCCTTATCATATATCTCATCGCGATGGATCGCGATTCTTTCTTACTATCGTGGATGATTATTCGCGTGCCACTTGGGTATTTCTCATGCGGTTCAAAAGTCGGGCTTTCTCATGTCTCGGCATCGAAATTCTTAACTATGGTCAAAAATCAGTTTGATACACATATTAGGAGGATTCGCACAGACAATGGAAGTGAATTCTTTTCCACTGAGTATAAATCTTTTCTGTCATCACAAGGAATTCTTCATGAGAGTTCTTGTGCTTACACTCCGCAACAAAATGGAATTGTCGAACGTAAACATCGACACCTCCTAGAAGTTGCTCGTGCACTGAAATATCAAGCCTCCATTCCTGAATCCTTTTGGGGAGATTGTGTGATCACAGCGGCCTATTTAATTAATCGTATGCCAACTAGAATATTAAAAGGTTGCACTCCTTTTGAAATGCTCTTTGGTAAGAAACCAGACATTAGTCATCTCCAAGTGTTTGGTTGTCTTTGCTACATGACGAATGTTCGGTATCGACACAAATTGGACCCTCGTGCTCTTCGATGTGTTTTTATGGGATATGCTACCCTGCAAAAGGGTTATCGAGTTATGGAGATATCTACAGGTCGTTTCTTTGTTAGTCGTGATGTCATATTTCATGAGGATATATTCCCTTATCAAGAAATGGAATCTTCACATGAGGCGTCCATGACAGAATCAAGCCATCGACAATTTCTATCGGTGGAGGATATTTCTGTACAGCCACAGTGCATCTTGATCGGACCAGATCAGTCTTTTTCTAACCCATGTTCTACGATGACATGTCCTGGATCTCCTGCTCTCGTTGCTGGTTCTTCTAATTCTCCAACAAGACAAACTAATATTGATCCTCCAGCAACATGTCATAGTTTTCCTTTGACACAGCAACAACAAATTGCACCTTCATCCCCAACAGTCGACAGGCCTAGACGCTCAGGACGACAAGTTCGTCCTCCGACCTGGACAAAGGATTATATTTGTCCTACCTTGAAAACTTCAGGTACGCAATACCCAGTATCCTCCTATGTTTCTTTCGGTCGTCTATCACAGGAACATATGTGTTGCGTCAGTCGGATATCCGAAGAACAAGAACCGTCTTCTTATGAGGAAGCAGCACGTGATATCCGTTGGCAACGGGCCATGAAAACAGAGATTGCTGCCCTCCAAGGCAATCACACTTGGGATATCGTTCCTTTGCCTCCTCACAGAAGGCCCATTGGTTGCAAATGGGTTTATAAAATAAAATATATGGCGGATGGTTCAATTGAGCGCTACAAAGCTCGACTTGTCGCAAAAGGATTTACGCAGCGTGAAGGATTTGACTATCATGAGACTTTTTCACCAGTTGCTAAAGAGGTAACTGTTCGCTCTTTTCTGGCAATTGCTGCATTCCGTAATTGGGACTTACATCAAATGGATGTCAACAATGCTTTTCTTCATGGAGACCTTGATGAAGAAATTTACATGGAGGTTCCACGGGGATTACGTAGACGGGGAGTCTCGAGTGTGTCGTCTACGCAAATCCTCGTATGGGCTTAAACAAGCTTCTCGACTGGGGTATGCGAAATTCACTGAGGCACTTACAAATGCAGATTTTCAACACTCGAAGCATGATTATGCATTGTTCACGTGGACCAAAGGTACTTCATCAATCTACCTATTGATTTATGTTGATGATATACTCATCATGGGAAATGATAATGTGGCGACCCAAAAGTTCAAAGAATACTTGCATTCGACTTTCCATATTAAAGATTTGGGTTCTCCAAAATATTTTCTTGGTATCGAAATAGCTCGATCCAGTGAGGGAATTTGTCTCAGTCGGTGAAAATTCGTCCCGGAAATCATATCGACGTTGGATTATCGGGGTGCAAACCAGCATTATACCTATTGAGCAGAATGTCAAGTTGACAACACATGAGTATGATGTAAGTTCTTCTTCTCCAATTGAAGATCCACTGCTCAAGGATCCATCGACATATCAACGACTTGTTGGCAAATTAATCTATCTCACCATGACCAGGCCTAATATATGTTATGCAGTACAAATTCTTAGTCAATTTATGCACAACCCAAAGCAATCGCACATGAATGCAGCGTTGAAGGTTGTAAAGTACTTGAAGGGATGTCCAGGGCTTGGAATTCTACTATCTCGTGATTGCAACATGAAGATGACAGCATATTGTGACACATATTATGCTACTTGTCCTATGACAAGAAGATCCATTACTGGTTTTTGCATCAAGATAGGAAAATCTTTGATTTCATGGAAAACAAAGAAACAATCAACAGTCTCATTGTCATCAGCAGAATCAGAATATCGAGCCATGGCAAAGACTGTTTGTGAGATAGTTTGGATACGAGGATTACTTTTAGATCTTGGAGTACAAGTCAGTGGAGCAAGTGAATTGTTTTGTGATAACGATGCTGCGCTAAAATTAGCAGCAAACCCAGTTTTCCACGAGAGAACAAAGCATATTGAAGTTGATTGTCATTTTACTCGAGAAAAGATTCAAGAAGGTATCGTTACAACTCGAGGAATTGGAACCGTAGAACAGCCAGCTGGACATCTTCACTAAGCCGTTATGTCGAGACAACATGGATATTTGTTAAGCAAGCTTGGCGCCTTTGACATTTATAGGCCGCCAGCTTGAGGGGGAGTGTTGGAAGGAGAATTTGATTTTATCCTTTGAGATTACAAATTGATATAGTATATCAAAGACATAGAATATTTTAGGATATTGTAATATTGTGCATATATTTCTTTTTTATTCTTCTCTCTTGTATTACAAATACCGACACTTCTTGTATACTTGGACATACAGAAATACACAGAAAAGTATTTTCTCCATTGTTTTGCATTACCTTTCAACCGTCGCCATGAAGGGTCGACTACAATGGGGGAAGGGTTGGCCAGGGTCGTTGGGCCTTGTCCGATCGACGGTAGGGGCTTGCAAGCCCTTGTCCAGATCTAAGGCGAGAGTCGCAGCCCTCCCCCAGATCCGACGAGGGTCGCCAACCCTCACTTGGCCAAGCCAAGGGTTGCTAGTGGCTAGGGCGACCCCTCGCAGACGGCGATCCCCCAGTGGGCGACAAAGGGTTGGCAACCCTCATCAGATCTATAAGAGAGGGCCGTGACCCTCACCCTAGATTTGAGCGAAGGCTCGCAAGCCCTTCTTGTCAATGGGCTGGGCCGCCGCCCTTAGCTAGGGCCCAATGATCCCGATTGACCCTTCCCCACCATCGCCCCCTTGCCGGCGACGGTGGGGAGGCGGCGGTGAGGGCTTAGCTCTCACCTTCTACCTCCTCCCTTTTTTTTTTCTTTTTAATTATTAATATATAATTTTTTTAATTTAATTTAGTTAATATTTATATTTTTAAAAAAAAAAAGATAAAACAACGTCGTTTTGGCAACTCATCGCTAACTCAGTTCTCTAACGTGCCACGTAAGTGAGTTATATTATTAAAAAATTATTATGTAGGATTTTTATCACCTCCACCGGACTTGGTACTCGGTGTCACTTTCGTAACTTTTAGCACTTAAATGTTCATTCGTGCCAAGTTTTAGCATTCTAGGCGCCCCTCTCCCTTTATTTATCATATCGAAATCATCCCTTATGTAGTCTCGATATGGAATATATAGAAACTGCATGTCTTGGGCAGCATCGGGTCCTCAAATAATTGCATGTTCTTATATAGAATATTCAGTTCAAGGCCAATAAATTGTCAGGGAAAATGATGTTTTTTTTTGTTGGTAAAAGTAAGAATATATATTGAGCTTTGGACAAATATACAGAAAAGATGGCGCCAAAACTTACACTCTAACTACAACAGAAAGAGTGGAAGGGAGCCGAACTAAACACCACAAGGGCAACAACAGATGCGGAGCAAAAAAGCCCACAATCTGGGAAAAAGAGTCAAACACCAACAGCTACCAAACCTCTACACACACCAAGAAGTGGGGCAAGCAGGAGAGCCAGGATGATTGGGGGAAAGTCACACAACCCAAGAAGCTTGAGAAGCAAGGCTACTGAATAAACACTGAGGGGGTCAAAGCCCCATCCTCTGTGAAGTCTTCTATTCCTTGGAGAAGCAGGCACATTCTTGAAGGAAAGTGCTTTGTCCTTCACAACCTTAATGAGGTGATTTTTTAGAGCCGATAAGACTAATGTTTCACCACGGAAGACGATGCAATTTTTCTTTTTCCAAATAAGATAACAAAGAGCTCCGAAAGAGAATCGCGCCATACTGTGGAAGAAGTCCTTACCTGATAAAAACTTCACCGCCCAAGTAAGGTTTTCGCTCCAAGATCTTTTCCTCCAAGGTAAGTTACACCTGGAAGCCCAAAAATATGCGAGAGTAGCCGAGGTGTGACATTGAAAGAACAAGTGATCAATTGAATCGGACTGGGCGGAGCAGAAAGCATAAACCGAATAATCAATCCTGCCATGGGAGAGGAGGAACACTTGGGTTGGTAGGTGATTCTTAGCAATAAGCCATAAGAGAGATTGGAACCGCGGAGCTAAAGCATTATCCCAAACAAGAGAAGTCAGGGAAAATGATGTTCATAGTAATCAAGTAACGAAAATGATGTCCCGTCATTTTACAAGATTGACGGTCTAATGTTAGCCCGATTTTAGATATTTCTATGACTTCCCTTTTCCTCATTTTTACTCGACTTAATTAAGGATTTGGAGGATTTAAAAAGACTCGAAAAGCACCAATCCGAAAGGGTAATCCACCGACCAAAAAAAAAGAAAAAAAGAAAGGGTAATCCGAATTATTACTGCAAAAGATTTTTATTAATAGGAACTAATTAGAAAACAAAAAAAACAGAGAGAGAGAAAAACCGCTTTTCTTGTTCAATCTACATTACGCGGCTTTCCTTAAGATCGTAGAATAAAGAAATATGCTTACTTGTCAGGACTAGTGAACTATTCACTGCTAATTTCGAAAATAATATATATTGTTTTTGCAATTCTCACGTGCCTTTCGAGTATCACGTGACTGTTGACCCAAATAATCACAAGACATAAATCTTTATGAATTTTATTATTAATTTTGAAAAATATTGTTTTGATACTTGTCGCGACCAATTTTTCGGATGTGAACCACCTAGGGTTTGGCTAATGGATTGTTAAGCCTAAACTTAACTCGGGCTCTCCCAAGCCCATACCAATTCGCGACTTAGGTTCAAATTTTTTAACGTGCAATTGATTTTCAATTAGGAGTCGCCACTAATCAATTTGTGGTAGGTCGATTAGACACCTAAGTAAAATAATGGGAGAATCATTTTACTCCTACGAACCAGAGATTTTGGGTACGGGAACTTGGTTACGTTAGATTTCTCTAACGCCCTTTCGGTACCTTTTCTTTTATCTTATAAAAAAAAAATGTTTGGCAAGCAGCTTGAATTAATTTCACTTTCCTAACATGTGAGGTGATCATACGAGTGCGCAAACCACCAATTTAACACTCAGGAAAGCAATTAAATAATGCATGACTTACCTCAAAGCAACGAAAGCATCTGCGGTGTTAGATCGTAATTCACATCAGCAATCCTAGATATGATTTCTAATTAACAAGCAATCAATCAATTTTGCTTTCACTTTTTAACGAGAATATAGTCAATATGCAATGTAATGCAATGCTTCTAACCTAATATGAAATAATATGGCATGGCAAAATGTCTTAAACTATATGAATGAGTAAAAGATTTTGTGATTTTTTAATGAACATGCAATAATTAAATATGCAATCTAAATTAACCAAAATGATCTAATTCTAATGACGGGCAATTTCTAATTAAATGACCCTAATAATCACTAAATGACGTGCGTTTCATGAACCTAATTCTATATGATGTGCACATGATTTTTTTGTTTAACGAAAATCCATAATTAAAATCACTAAAAATGAAAATCAAATAAAAGTGAAATACTATCTATTCTAAATGCTTTCTAAACATGCATTAAAAAAAAAAACCTATTATGCAATTCATCTAAAGATCTAATCTAGACCTAAAATGCGATTTTTATCTAATATGCAATGACGTGCAAAGAATGCCCTAAATTAACCATGCAATTCGGATAATAATAGAATAAAAAAAACTATCATAAATGAATGCACTTTTTCCTTTTTCTTTTTCATGATTCAAAATAAAATCCCTATTCTAGATAACCCTAAAATAAGAGATATTCTAAGGCAAATCTAATCCTAACTCAAATATTTTTTGGATTTTTTTACAAAAACAAAATCAACTCAAACGATACGACATCACATCCAACAAGATAAAACCGATATCCATAAATTGACGGATCATATCCCGCGCATGGGATCGGATTGGTCAATTTTAAATAAAACCGCGAATCGAATCTCGAGCATGAGATCGGATTGGCGATTTTCCATGCGATTGCGAGTCGGATTCCGGGCGCGAAAATCGGACTGTCAATCATATGCACGTTGTGAAATTAGGAAAATTTCCCAATTTATAAGGCTACTCGAGTTGCGAATATGACTATATATCATGAACTTCGATCATGCGCATCGAGATATTTTAAATAAAGAAACGGAATATTCGGAAATCAAATTAGACAAAATATTTACCTAATCTGAATATTGGCTTCCAAATTTGGACTTTGCGCAATCGGATTGGGATCGCAATCGAGAATGGCGGTGGGTGATCGGCTCATAGCAGCGGCTACTCATGTTGGTGTGGACTTCTCAGTGGTACGACAACGAATGGCGACAACGATTCACGTAAAGATCGTCACGGCAAGGAGTGAGTTCGGTGGCTGTTGCTTCGTTTCTCTCGCCAACGTGGGATCTGGATTATGGCAACGGACCTGTTCTTGATTTGCGGATGCCATGCAACTGAAATCTCCAATTTCCACTTTCTTTATATTGTCTCTTTCTTTGAAATTCTCTGCCGTGATGGCTCGATGGTTTCTCGGTCAATGAGGATTCCCGATCAATGGATCAACATCATAATGATCAACCAAGGAAAGGCTGCGGTGGTGGCCCTGGTAGTGTGCCCAGAGTGACGGTCGGCTAGGCGAGCTTCTCGGAACATCAAGAAATCATCGGAGCCTGCAAAAATAGAAACTTTGTTGTTCTGTTTCAGTGAGGACACGGCTCGGCTCACAATGTGCTCAGCCTCTTGTCGCTCATGGTAAAGCAACTCCGGGCCGGCATGGAGAGGGAAGTGTATGTTCCGCAGCAAAATTTAACCGGATCCGTGAGGGAGACTGAGATGCGAGCGGCGTGGTCGATAGACCTGGATCGCGGTGGCCGTGGCTACTACGGAGGGAGACGAGGCTGCGCGCTATTGGGACTTAACGGTGAGGTTTGTCGTCATTGGATCTCGCTGGGGCTGCAGCTGCGTTGTCACTAGCGCGGCTGAAAAGGCGAAGCGTGGATGTTTGTAGGCTACGTGGAGGATCACACTGGGAAGCCCATCGCCATCTTTCTTTTTCTCCAATATCTATAGAACGTCCGTTGTAGAGAAGCCCTTCTTACGATTTGCGATGAACCAAGCTCCCTTCTCTCTCTTCTCTCCACACTTTTTCTCTTTGACTTTGTTTTGAAATTCTGATTTGCTGGCCTCCACGATTTCTCCTCTTGGCTTTTTCTCTCTCAAGCTCTCTCTGTGTGCCGTGTATTCAAAGTCCTCCTCTTTTCAGAATTATGGCCGTATGTATCGATTGTGTGGCCTTCTAAAACTAATTCGTTTTAATCTATTTATAGACAACGAATTAGGGTTATCAATCTTTCAAAATTGATATCCACAAAGATTTTTTCCAAAACGCAATATTCGCAATATTCGTTTTTTTTTCACTTGCCCTATCCGAAAAATTCATCATATCCCGGAAAATTTCAAATTTTTATTTTCTTACGAGATAATTTCCGATCACTTAAAAAACGGGCTTGGGCCAATTTCTCGCTCGCTTCATGGGCTTAGTCCGGCCCGCCAATTTAAAACTCGAACCACTAATTCAAATCCATCAGTCACTGGGTCCAATGCACAAAATGTAAATTAAAAACAAATGCACCCAAATTTATATGCTATGCAATTAATATTTTTTTTAGGGATAAAATTAACCCCTAATTTTCTATGCAATAAATAAATGACCAGATCGCCAAAATTTAGGTGTCAACAATACTCTTTAATTCTTCATGCAAATTTTCTATTTGGCTTATTCATGTGAGCTTCAACTCATGCCTTAACATATCAATTGGGTCAGTGGAATATTGTCGTATCTAGCTAAGCGATATCTAATAGAAAATTAATTATTTGCTAAAGCTTTGAAGTACTTGATTTTGATTTTTCATCAGTTAGGTGACCGTGTTATGTTTCAAGAGCCTTTCAAAAATAAAAACGTATGTTTTATAATATCAATTAATATAATTATAATTAGAAAATTACATTGTGATTGGTGAATTACCTTTTATGCCAGTTATGATGGGTAGATTTTACCAAAATAGCCCTTCTAGATAGACATATAACTTAAGTGTAGCCTCGACATTATACGGTGACTAATCTCCTTACCACCCCCACATGATTTTAAATGCATCCGTCCTATTAAAGAAATCAATAGCGACCGTCGTGTTGGCACCGACTCTTATGGAAATATTTAGCAATCCAAGGGATAGAGCATCTCCATTTGTTGTAATTGTGAAGTAACTTTTTAAATCTGATTGATAAAGATCCTTCACAATAGCTAGCATACTAGAAATTTTACCAAAAAAAAGAAAAATGATGGATGCTTAGTATGGAATTTAATTCAATTGTTGAATATTACTGAACTAGTAATATCATTACTTCTTTTCCATTTTATATGCATATAAATATGATGTTCTGTTTTTTCCTTTGATATATTTGTTGGAAGATATGATTTACAAGATTTGTACAGATTGTAAATTGATATGGATTGTATTTATTTTAGGATTAGAAAGATTACAAAATATTTGGGAAATATGCACTTTATTTTTATTGTTATTATATACATCATTGTACACAGATTACAATTAATGAATTGAGGCATACATTTTTCCTCTCCAAAATTCTTCCCTACGCTCTTTCTTCTTTTTCATCCAGTCTTGTGACAATATTTTCGTCCTATTTCCTCACGAGTTACTACGACAGTCGCAGCACCGTCGCGGTCGAAGTCATCGTCCAATCATGAGTACTCTCTTCTCTTCTTTATCTCTCCCGCCCTTTTAAAGCTTTCGAGCTTCATTTAACTTACTTCACTTTTCAGCCGTTGCTCTCTCCAGTCTCCGCCATCCATGGCGGCAACCAGAGCCCGTCTCTTCCCGCCAGGCCCCTATTTTGCCTCCGCCATCCTTGGCGGCGACCGAGCGTGCCTCTTCCTGTCCGGCTTCTCTCCGGCTCCCTGTCGCCGGAGTGAGGCTTCAGCCGCCGTGAGCTCCAATCGGAATCCGAAGCTCAGCTCATCGTCGACTCATAGATTTGCCGTTCCGAAGGAGCAAGCATCCTCCGCAGCGACCGGAGCTGCCTTTCCTTCGTCGAGGCCGGTTAGCTTCGGAGAGAAAGGGGGGTGCCGCCAGAAGAATGGAGAAAAAGCGAGCGACCAGTGCTCGTCCATGCCGCTCGCGGAGGACGTGGAGTTGGAGAGCGGGCGCGAGAGGCTGAGGAGGTTCTTCGACGAGGCGAGGGATCTGACCAGCTGGGATGGTGGATCGCCTCGCTGGTTCTCTCCTCTGGAGAGCAGCTTTCGCTTGGAGAAGCTGCCCCTGCTTCTCTATTTGCCTGGTGAGTCCACTCTGATCAACATTCTCGCTCGTGGTTGGGAGATGTGCAACCGTTCGATTTTGTTGCCTCTGATGGTTCGTAGTTGAAGCGATCTGATCAATATTCTTGCTCGGCATATGAGGGTTAAACGGGACGCTTTTGTAAATTTGACAATGATGTTCTCTAGATTGAGATTGCGATTGCTCTAAGCTGATGCTTTCAGTTTATGATTGCTCTCCTTACTGCGAGTAACGACTGAGATTCAACAATATCAGTTTTCTTCCATTGTAAAGCTGATGATGTGCAGCTTGGAGTTGAAGCCTTTTCCGCTTTTACGTTCAGACGTCATTTTGATCTAATCACAAGCTGTTTTGTTTTCTCCTGAATACGTCATGTTTCTGCGAATCCTATTTGGTCTTGATTGGAGCTTTAGTGCCTTTCTATATCCCGATATCTTGTTTCTCAGGAATCGACAGCACAGGAGCTGGGCTTACTTCACATCTCAAGAAGCTCGGAAAGTAAGCATGTCTACTCTTCCTCGATCATTCAAGCTTCCAGTATAGCACCGAGTTTTCAGCATCTAATTCGGCTTATTGCCAAAATGCATCGATCATCTCTCCACTACGTACTTTCCCTCGGATTATGTGTGCCCACCTGAATTTAATATGGAAATGAAAGAAGGGGGGGGGACAATAGCAGTAACTGGCCACATGGGGCAGCTAGTTTGTTTATGAACATTCAACCTCAATACCTTCCAGCTAGTCAGTTATCAAATAGCACAATTTGAAAACCATAATAATATCAATTTGAAGCAGTATGCCTTCTGATAAGATGGATTTGCTCTGGTACATATTTGAGATATGATGAAGCTGCTTCACAAATCAGTTTTCTTTTCTCTTTCCTAATGAATCTAATGAAAATTCGTTCACTCCCTGTTCACTAAAAAAAAAAAAAAAAAAAAAGAGGTGTTGCTTGCTGCACTTTGCATTAGATTTAAAGGCTCTTTCTTTCTCTCCTGAACTTCGATGGAGTGAGATGAGACACGTAGCCCATGTTACCCTGCATCCATCTACAGGCTTCTCAGGCTATTAATGACTGTACAATCTGTTTCATCAATAGATGACATACTTCACTATTGACTGCAGCATGAAATAGTTAACTAATTAAATGTTTTCATGTATGAAGGATGTTCGAAGTTGAGTGCATGCACATCCCAATCATGGATAGAACATCATTTCAAGGTCCTCCTCTTTCTTACTCTCTCCAACTGCTTCAACAATTCTCAATAAATGGTAGCAATCTGACAACAATGTCTTTTGTAATCAACAATTTAACTGCGGTGCTTTTAACTCCATTACGTGGTAAAAGCATATCGTGTTGTTTAGCAGTCTTGATACAACAAAGCCAGTTCACAACAGATGCTTAAGTTCTCTTATCTTCACAACTGTTATATGAGTTGATAACTCTTAATCAATTTGCATGGCGCAGATCTGGTGAAAATGGTTGAGAGAAAAATAAGATCAGAGAACTACCGCCTCCCAAATAGACCTATATATCTTGTGGGAGAATCATTGGGAGGATGCCTTGCATTGGCTGTTGCAGCGCACAACCCTGCCATTGATCTTCTATTAATCTTGGCCAACCCAGGTGGGAAAGCATTTCCCGCAATAAATACAGCAGTTTGAGGAATTCGAGTTATTATATGAACTCAGAAATGATCAGTTTTCTAACTCATGGTCTTTGGAAAACAAACGACAAGAAGCTTATGTACATGCAGCCTTTTCTTGTGTTAAATGAAATGCTCTGAGTGAGTTTTGCAGCGTCTGCATTGAATTATATTGGATTAAGGTTTAGCTTCATTTAGAACCTCTATCAGTTTTCACAGCTCTGCTTATTAAACACTAAACATCACACATATCTTGTTGCAGCAACGTCTTTTGACAAATCGCAAATGCAAGCTTTATTACCTTTCCTGGATTTAGTGCCGAAACAATTGCAGCTAAGCTATTCTTTCATCCTGAGTTTAATGGCAGGTTTGCTTTGCTCTTTTATTATTTGCATTTTGCTACACTTTTTCACGTAATGCAGAAAATGTTTTAGGTTTGTTTTTCTCACTTTTATAGCATACCAGGCTACTAGCTTAGGGAGGATGATAATATATATCTATGGTTGACGTCTAGAGAATTTAAGTAGAGAGAAGAATCATACTAAAGAAATTTTGAGACATGTTACATCCTCGAGCCAAGAAGCTAGGGGCAAAGTTTGATGCCTGGCTGCAATGCATCATCATGAGCAATATAGCAACTGCTTCCTAATTGTAGATGAGCATGTTTTGATTGTTTATTAGCAACCACTGGACATGTTTGCATTCTGATTTAACTAAAAGTAAGTGTTATTCGAGATTTAGACGTCAGAAACAACTGAATGACTGAGGATAGCAAAGGGCATCGTTGCCCGTTAATTTCATAGGTACCACCCTTGTGTATTTTCTTACCTCTCTCCTGACTGCTTCTCTTTTACAACCTCCATTAATTTGTGGTGCTACAATTACAGGCAACCCCATAAATACTGTTCCATAGTCATAAATGATGGTTTCCCACTTTTAGGAATAACTTTTTGCTTGATGATGGTGAAAAGGGGGTACCAGCTGCTGTGTAAAGGTGTCGGGGTGGGGCTGGTACTGAACTGCTTCTGAAGTGTGGCTATAGTTTGGGAACACTCAGTAATTAGTATCATAAATATCTGGCTGCAGTCATGCGGTCATTTTCTCCACTTATTCCCGTTCATTTCTGGCAATTATAAGGTGATTATTTGAGCACGTTCAAGGATAGCACAGAAAAAGGGCTTCTACCACAGCAAACAGTAGGAAAGCTATCAAAGGACTTATTGACGATGTCATCTTGCTTATTGGTAAGCTAAACTATGGCAGTCATTTTCAAGAGACTAGTATGCTTTCCAGCAATTTATTTTCCTTGTATTCATGTAATGAGTAGAAGTCTTCCTAATTATATTTTCTTCAGGCATGAACAACAGGGTGTACTTGGGCTATGTATGTCCAGTGTAATTTTTTTTCTTGGAAAAAGATTCATGGCAAAATTTGCAGGTTCTTGCTGATATTCTTCCTAAAGAAACACTTCTGTGGAAGCTTCAGATCCTTAAATCAGCTTCAGCATATACAAACTCACTCATTCATGCTGTCAAGGCAGAGACTCTACTTCTTACAAGGTCCTTATTTTATTCATTTCTGTGACATCTCATCTAATTTGATGCTGGGAGATTGGAGTATAGGATGGCTATGTAGATTTAGGCAGAGCAAATATTCCGAGCCAGTCTTATTGCTATCTCACACTTCTCTTAAATTGTGAGAAGGAAACATGATACTCACATGGATATATTACAATAAAGGCAAATGAGGATCAACTTGTCATCCTCTTGTACTGTCGTTGGATTTCTTCTTTAACTACTAAGTTAATACCTTGAGTTACCCAGGGCTATTAGTGACTCAACCTAAATGGACTCTCTCACATGTTTGTGATACTGATACGAAAAATTTCAAGCATGTAACTATAATCAAGTAAAATCTGTATCTTTCGATGAGAAACTTTAAAAATTTGCATTGAAGAGAGATTTACATGGGCCGGAAATGCCAAGAAAAGGGTAATCAGAGAGTTTAAGCATGAGCATTTGCCCATTCGCATGTCAAAGACAACTCATTTTCTCTAGTTCAGATATCATATGGTGAAGACAGACAATGCGGTGCGACTACTATTTGCAGTGGATTTTGTCTCAATATCTTCGGCATATTTGAAGGCTACAGCCTCATTTGGAAGAACTTCAATGAGTTTTCTTTTCTAAAAGTTAAATTATTGTCTTGATTCAACTGCATAAAGTCATTTGGTAAGATCTATATAACACTGGCTAGTGGCAAAGCTATCGCTGTGGTGGATTCGTCCATTATTCCAAGCAAAGGTCATTGATATCATTCATTTTCTTTGCCTGCACCAACTTGATTTTGTGAGCAGCAAGATGGTCACATCTGCTTGCTTCTTTTCTTGGTGTTGGGTGTTCTATCAGTTTGTTGGGTGTGGCCCCTGTCAAATTTCTTCAACCTTCCATTTCGTCCCCTTTCTTCAACTGTTGTTTCTGAAGATACACAAACTTCTCATTTGCTTTCGTCATGTGTTTCTGTGAGGCAATCTTAAACTTACTTGTAATTGGGATTTGTAATTTTAGTGGGAAGGATCGGTTATTGCCAAGTCAAGCAGAAGGTGCTAGACTAAACTGTGCACTGCAGAGAAGTCAAATCCGTACCTTTGATGACTGCGGTCATTTCCTATTCTTGGTAGGTTTATCTCTTTCCAGAAGCTGCTATTATGCATGAACTACTATGCCGTATGTGTGTTGTGATTTCAATAAAAGGGAGAAGGAAAAAACACCCCAAGTAAGAACTGAACAAGCTTTTGTTTGGCAAGTCCTTTCTAGTTTGGTTTACCATGTCAACTGAAAATGTCACGAAGAAAAACAAATTAGAAACTTGCTGTGGGTCTGGAATGCTCCTTACTGGATGACTATTTGACTTCTGAATTTGCACTGTCTCGAATCTGAATATTGTGTTCTATCATGGTGGAATTCTGCAGAGCCATTAATTTTCAAGATTACTCCTTTGGATTGATATTTTGAATAGGCGTTCTGCAATGGGTCATAAAATAATCATGCCAAGTCCATTCTGTTGAGTATTAAATCTGTTAATGCTAGCTCTGCTCTTTATCGATCACCATTTCTCTATACACCTGAGACATTCAAAATTGTTCAAAGATATCTTTTCATGCCAATCCCTAAACTCTAGGTGAAAAGATATCAGTACTTTCTTTTTAATTAATAACCAGTGATATCAACTTTATTTCATGAGTATACGATCCCCCACAACCACATCCTACCCTAATTCTTGCTGATGTCTCTGTCAGATGAATGATGCCACTGCATTATAATACTTGTGAGGCATGGTGCAGTTTAGCTTTGTTGAAGCATTCTCTTCACTTTATATAGAATTACATTCCTCTGCTTTTTACAGCTGATGTGGGTTTAGCTTTATGTGATGAGGCGTATTGTCATTAATTTATATATCCTTTGCATGCAGGAAGATGGTTTTGATTTGGTAACCATAATTAAGGGCGTTGGTTTCTATCGTCGTGGAAAAGGTCTTGACCATGTTTCAGATTACCTGCCACCAAGCCCTCCTGAATATAAGAAACTATATGAATCATTCAGGTAACGTTTTTCATCTGAACTTTGTCTGGTGGTCAAAACAGGATGGCAGTTCAAGACACCTAGGAAGTTCACAAATATCATATTTATGTGAACTTAATCCAGCATTTGGTCAGCCGGAGACCTTATGGCATGATCCATCCTGGTTTTCATCCTTATAATATTCTAAAGGTTTAATGAAACGAAGCTCACAAAAGGAGATTCATGTGATATTCCCTAGGTCTTCTGTGAGTAAGGTACTAATGGTCTTCCTCTTAATGGATGGCCATAGCTCTATCTGAGTACCATATAGTCAAAGCAAAATATTCTTCAGTTGACTAGTTTGTTTCCAGAGCAAGATAATTGTGTCCTTTTCAAGAGAGTTCCTACTTTGAATTTGTTTTTAGTCTCTGGACGACTGTTACCTGGCAACTTGCATGATTTTAGATGGTTTGATGAGATAACTGGACCAGTGATGCTGTCAACTTTAAAGGATGGGAGGATTGTTAGAGGTCTGGATGGGCTTCCATTGGAGGGGCCAGTTCTATATGTTGGCTATCACATGTTATTGGGGCTCGAACTGTTTCCTATGGTTTTTCGATTACTGAATCAGAGGAACATTCTTTTACGAGGGATGGCACATCCTAAGCTCTTTGAGAAATACAAAAAAGGACAAACAATTGAACTGGCATATACTGACGCATTCCGGATGATGGGTACAGTACCTGTTTCAGGGACCAATTTGTTCAAACTTCTTTCGTCAAAGTGCCATGTCTTACTCTATCCAGGCGGCGTGCCTGAAGCACTTCATCGTAAGGTAATATTGCTACCTTAATATACTGCAGATGCTAGAGATCATATAATTGGTGAAATAACCTGAAATTGGATCGAACTAAGGCAAGCCTTCTGTTCATAGAATCATACATCTCAATTGATAGTTTGTTATCACCCCCTCCCAGTTACACCTCGGGTATTATCTGTAGTTACGTTACCATGTCTCTCCATATAAAATGTGCATTTTTGTGGCAAAATTTTATTATTTATGTGTGATTGCTCTAGCAAAGATGATTTCTGCCCCTGCATCAAAATTTCAAGCAATGTCAAGTGTACATGTCCATGTAAAATTGCCAGGGTGAAGAATACAAGCTATGTTGGCCAGAGCAGCCTGAGTTTGTCAGGATGGCAGTTCGCTTTGGAGCTAAAATAGTGCCTTTTGGTGCTGTTGGAGAAGATGACTTTGGTGAAGTAAGTCCATAAAATTCAGTTTGCAATGTGAGCTTGTCACCTTTGTGTTTCCGTCATTGTATTTTGGAGATGCAGGGAATTGTTGACAGAATGTTTTGTTTCGTTTGTTATTTTTTAACTGCTCTTGTTTTTTGCCAATCGAGTTTCTCTTTTTACTTGAAATTTAAGCAGACATGTACATGTAAAGGAGGATGCTCTAATTTTCTTGCGCGCAATGATTTTAGCGGCAACTGGTGCAAATTGCATTTGAAAATCTTTTAAGTTTGATGGAGATGTGAGAACTTATCACAAAGCTTTTAACAGGATAGCATCAACTGAAGTTTGCTTTCAAATGCTCTCATATAATCCTCAAGGGCAATATGCAGTTTGTTTCCTGAAAGCAAAAAAATTGGATTTTGACCCATTAGTTGCATGAAGGCTCAATCCACTGAACATCAGTACCTGTGCATAAATCCAACTCTGATACTCCACGTGCGGATGATTTGATCGCGTAACATGCTGCAGATGTTCTTCAGTCAATGTTCAGATGGTTGTTTTACTCTGAAGTTTGCACCTGGCAGGTCTTTCTCGATTATGACGAGATCCCACTTTTGAGTAATTTGATACGACAACTGACGGAAGATAATGCAGAAGTGAGGTATGAATAGTCCAGCAGATTCCAGTCCATTTTTCCTGTGAATTTACCCACAGTCCCTATTTTCCTCGTCTATATGTGATGAATAAATATCTTTGGCATGAATTTGGCAGGTCTAACGCAACCAGAGAGGTGCCCAATCAAGATCGGCGCTGTCCTTTGATTCGGCCCAAAATTCCAGGCCGGTTCTATTATTGTTTCGGAAAACCAATTGAAACAGCAGGTTTGTCCATTGTTGCAATCCACTTTCCAATTTGCCCTAGGTGTTATAGAATGATTCTTGGAATTAGCTTCTCAAATTAGAACCCGTCATCTCCTAAGAATTCGTACACGTGACTGGAGATGAAACCTCCAATCCGTCAACCCATGCCGCTCATTCATCCTTTCAATTTCCATTATTACATAGCACAACTTTGGCGCTCATGCTTGATTTGTCGTGATCTTCTTTTTTTTCTTCTTTTTTTCCTGCTGGAGAGTGCTCAATATGTCCAAACCTTGTCAGATACATAACTAGTACAGTCGATATTGATCATAGAGCTGCATTTTATTCCTTCCGTTACCAATTCAGGAGCGCCCTCCACAATTTTCTCAGTTTATCTCGACTGTGGTTTACTAGTAAGTTGACCGTATGACATGATTGTGCTCCTGAAGGGTGGAAGCGGGAACTCAAAAACCAGGAAAAATGTCATGAACTGTATTTACAAGCCAAGTCAGAGGTCGAGAGCTGCCTGGCGTACCTGAGAGAGAAACGAGAGAGCGATCCTTATAGGAGCATCTTCGCCCGATTGATGTACCAGGTCACGCATGGTTCTGCATTTGGAATTCCAACCTTTGAACTGTGACGAAATCTCGTCCAAGATGGACGACATTGCTTTTGCATTCAATTCAGAATAAGTATAAGCCATAGATTCTACTGTACAGTTATGGACTCGCTGGGTCCGAAAAATAATTATGGATGGCGCTTCCCTGCTTGGCTTTTCAAGCTCTTACAGATTCGTTCTTCAGTTTTCTTTTTTCCGTCTAATTCTATGACATCTGGAATTTTCATAACAATATTTAAGGTGGGGCAACGTCAGTTCGGGTCGCTAGGCCCTAACTAGGGGCCGCCGACCCTGGCCGACTGGCAATGAGGGCTTGTGAGCCCTCGCCCAGATCTGGGGTGAGGTAGGCGAGGGCCGCCAACTCGTCGAGATCTAGGGACGGCCACGACCTTCACCCTAGATCGGAGCAAGGGCTCGTGAGCCCTTGCCGCCGCCTGGCCGAGGTCGGCGGCCCCCGGTCAAGGCCTAGCGACCCGACCAACCCTCCCCCACCTTCGCCGGCCCTTCCCGGCGACGGCGGCAACAACTCAGCCCCGAACCACTTTCTCCCTCCCTCTATTTTTTAAAAAAGTTAAATTAATTTTTTTTTTTTTTTTTAATGTAAATTTTTATTTATTTATTTTTATAATTTAATTAAATCAATTTTTATATTAAAAATTCCAATCCGGGCAAAAACGACGTCGTTTTACGTTTTTTTGCTAAGTGAGCTCTCTAGCGAGTCATGTAGGCGAGAAAAATAATAAAAAATTGTTTCCAACAAGGTTTTCCACTTTTAAAAAAAAATGACACTAAAGTAATACTTTCCTAATTTTTGGCACTTAAGTGTCCATTCGTGCCAAGTTTTGACACTTAGAGTGTACTTTTTCCAATATTTAAGATACAAAGTTAAGTATCGTTTAGTTTGAAACTTTGGATAGAATATAAATCATTAATTTTGTGAGGTACGCAAAGTGCAATGGACAGTTGTCGGCAACCGTAATAGTCCAAAATCCAATACGTTAGAATTAAATTGTTGAAATGTACGTCGATAACTAAGGAAAATGAAAATAGAATTTGTGGCAGATATGTTATTCGACATGCATGGTCCTTCCGACCTCATAATAGGAACTGTCTGTTAGCCACCAAATCCTTTTCATTTTCTAACTCATATCATAAAACAATTCATGATAGCAGAATTTTGATGGTTTCAATTGTGCCAAGTGCAGAGCATACTATCAGGATTAACCAAAATATCTATAGTTTTAACGAATCATATCAATTAGAAAGTAAGTTAGGAGAAAGTTTTAAGAATTCATATCAAACGACGCAATATTTTTTTTTTAGGGAGGGTGCATTCTACCCCTTAGCATTACAAGTAGTGCCTTAAATAGGCATAAGACAAACACCGAACAATGCTTATTGATGATAGTTCTGGAGATCAGGAACAATTTGTACAGGCAATTTATGGCCAACAATGGCCAATAATTTGTACATAGTATCTCTTATATTGACAAACGTGACTTTCAGCTGACAAACTGTTATCACGCATTTTTGGCTCTGCTGCAGTGTGCTACAGTACTCCTATAGTGTACTACAATGCTATGAATAGTATTTCTGCAACAATAACTCAGGCCAAATTTTCTTCATTTGATAGCACTTTCTCTTGTCACGTTTGACTCTTTCACATGTCGTATACATGAATTGGTTTTTCGGTGTTATCGTCTGAGGTACTGAACCACATCCATCCTTTTGCTTTATGTATTCCTTTATGAGTCTTTCAACCTCTAGGACTTCGAGCTAGTCATATTTTGTGGACTCCAGGAGCTGATGAGAACTTGATGGGATGTTAGTGGACTCACCAAAGTACTCGTCTTAGGTCTGTCTTCATATTGTTGCCTACATTCTTCGAGGAGCCTCTCCACCTTTTCAATTTCTAAGGCAATTTCTATTTTTAATTCAGATGACTTTTGTCTTTTCAAAGACTAATGAGGACTTATTGACATATCAGTGGAGCTTGATGGAATGCCAAATTGGGGTAGATACCCAACCTAGAGTGATGGGTTTTCTTTTTTGGATCCTAGACTAAGTGTAAGCTGTAATTTACTATAGTCATAAGGATCACGTGACAATGGTCCTCATGATTGCGATGACCATGCCAGCTAGTTTCGATTTAAGCAGAATGGATACGTAGATCTTGCACACTTGAAAGGTGTTCCTACTTCTTCCATCATCTTCTTTACTCGAGTCGAACTTTTCAATCTCATTTAGAATCCGAAACATCAGACGGGGAATGCTACGTCTCCACTTGGGCTAGAAGAGGTGGACTCTCGAGAAAATGACATGGTAGTACACTCTTCACCTCCATGAAGTCTTCCGCAATGACAGCATTGAAATCGTCATGACCATAATGAGAAGCCACTTCTGCAAAGGAAAAGTAACTATAGGCACCACAATACTTGCGCTTTTGTGAGCAATAGTGCCAGTGTAGGCTTATCCTTGTGTTTTTCCTTGAGTGGGTACTGTGCCTATACACAACATACTTCGGAGTGTCACATCTGCATCAGCTATAGCATACCTAACTTTTGTTTCCTCATATAATGCAGTTGGTTGAGCCAAGACCTGATTGAACATTTTCGTGCAATAGTCAGTAGATAAAGATGTTTAAAACAGGTGTAGAAATAGAGAAATGGACATCACGTTTCAGAATATCGAGTTAATAAGAGTGAATAAGATTTGTAAAGAAACCCTGATTAAGGAAGTTCATGATAAGAATAAATTCAAAAAAAAAATCATGTTTTTATATAGCTCCCCTAGCAAGATCACAAAAAATCTTCATCTGTATACAATGTTATGCTTTTCTTGCATTTTTAATCCAAATCTTTTTGTCAACATTACAAAAAAAAAAAACAATAATAATGGAAAGAGTATCACTTAGAGAATATGCTATTTAGCTCATTTTCACACACAATCTTCAAAACATATTTGGCATGAAACGCAATTTTCAGAAACAATATCTTATAGATGCTACCGTGAACATAAAATATATGCAATATTGCTCATGTTCCTGTAGAATCAAATATCATATACATCAATATATATCAATGATCATGATTGCAATATATAAATTTAACATACATTTTTTGTCATAATAAAATGATAATGAAAATATGAGATTTATAATGATAAAAAGTAAGTGAAATAGGAAATTTACTAACTAGATCATGTAGAACTTAGCAAGTTCTAACATACATTACCTTTTCTTCCATAATGAAGAGCATGCAAAAAATTAAATTGATTTAATTAGGATTTTCTCAAACTTGATTTACGCCCCACCTCAATTTGATGCCTTTTTTGAGATGATCACGATTTTTTTGCCTTTACTGTGCATCCCCTTTCTCCTTCTTCAATAATCTGTACAAATTTTGCGCAAAGATGAGAATTTTCGATTCTTCAAAAATGGTGCGGAATCTTCTCAATTTTTCGGATCAAACTTTGCAAATTTCATATGGAAAGATTTTTTTGCCACCTTCTCCTTAAAAAAATATTCTCACTCAAGATCCTTCTTTGATTGCATCAAAATTTGCGATCAACCTTCCTTTGTATAATTGCCTGCAATAAACTCATTCCTTTTTTGGTATATCCTTTCCTTTTGTTAGTCACAAAATAGGAAACTTTGCATAATCTAATGGCATATAAAGAAAGATCACCACGTGCATAATCAAATAATATTTCAAAAATTCTCACTGTGCAACACATGATAAAAATATAAAATCAGCCCAAGAAATCTAAATTATCTTTAAGCAATATATTAAACAATCACATGTATATTAATGATCATATCTCATGAGCCACCAAAAACACCACACCATTCTTTCTCATGAATTCTATTGTTATTTCTCAAAAATACTATTGTGATAATCATTAATTATATATACAAATTTTCTTGGCTTATTCATGTGAAGCTTCAACTCGCGCCTTAACTTATCGATTGGCTTAGTGAGATATTCTCATATAATTTGGTAACCATTTGGATATCTGGTGACCATGTCAAATGGTGACATTTGATTTTGACATTTCATCATTTAGTAATCATGTTATGTTTCAAGAGCCTCTCAAAAATATATCATTCTTTTTTTATGTATATACGTTCTTTTCTTGATCTTTTATAAATGTATGTTTTATAATGTCAATTGATATAATTGTTATTAGAAAAATTATATTTTGAGTCATAAATTACCTTCTATGTCACGAGAATTTTCAAAATTATGATGGGTGGAATTTCTTAAAAAAAAAACATTATATATGGAAATATATCTCAAGTTTATCTGGTGGCATCTCACACGTGATTTAAAATGCATATGTCATATTAAAGAAATTGACAATGAATGTTGTGGTAGCACTAACTCTTAAAGAAATATTTAGCAATCCAAATGATAGAGCATCTCCTTTTATTGTAATTGTGAAGTAACTTCTTAAGTCTCAGTGATTGATATCCTTCACAATAGCTAGCTCATTAGATTTTACCAAAAAAAGAGAAATGATGGATGCTTAAATTTGCTAAGGAAAGTATCGAATTTAACCTAATGTTGAATATTACTAAACTAGTAATATTATTACTTCTTTTCCATATAATATATACATATATATATATATATATATATGTATATATATTGTTCTCGTTTTTTTCAAGTTTCTAATAGATTCCTCCTTTTTTGTTAATATACTTTCGCTTGTTTCCTCAAGAGTGACCGCAACAGTCGCAGCACCGTCACAGCACCGTCGCAGTCGAAGTCATTGTCCAATCATGAGTATGTTGGAAATTTCCTATAATATGGGCTTACATTAATTAATTGATTTTCTATTTTAAATAATCGGGTTAATGGATATTCCAATATTTGTTTAACCCTACAAGGATCTCGATTAAATAGGGTATTGGCATCTATTGATAACGGGCCTAGTTGAGCAGCAAAGTGTAGGCAATTGTGTTTAACTCGAAGCCCGTAATGGGAAGGGCCTGGGTTGACACGCTCGGTGATTAGGGTTTGCTAGGTCCCCTCTCTAGTCTATAAAAGGATAGGTTATACCTATCGTTGCTTTAATCCCATTGAAAGCTGCTATATCGAAATAGGTCATAGAGAGGAAGATCTGGCATTTCAATAGATCCCTGATTATCAGAGTGATCAATGACTCAAATAGGTACGCTTTAGTTTCGCTGTATTTATTGATCTTGGTGTTTTACAATCATATATGGATCCGTTTTTCTTGATTGATTAGTTGTATATGTGAATAAATTTTCTACATGTGGTATCAGAGCCAATCATATATGATTGTAGAACCCAAATTTTATCTTTTTATGGACAAATTCGAAATTTTCCTCTTTGAGCCGAATATGGGCATTATTTTTTTTTTCGTGTAAATTTTTTTTTTCTTGATTGATCCCGAAACCATAGGGCTTTTGTTCTACATGTCGAGATCTTTCCAATCATATATAAATTCTATGATTTTGTTGAGAATTGAGTGAAAATTTTAACTTTGAAATTCTAGGCTTTATACGTAAAAAAGTTCTAGACTTTTAAGTTACATTCTAGTGTTACCTTCGTTTTTCTTTTCAATTTGACAGTAGCAACGGTTGGTTTGGAGATTACTGTAGCTGATTGTTTGTTCCCCTTGAACGAGTGATTAGGGTTTTGGTTGATTTTGCTGACTTGATCTTTGGGGTTTCAATGCGATTCGTGTTAGTAGATTAGTCCATACGCATTACGTGTACTTCAGTCCTCTCTCCTCTGTTCCTCCGTCATTCGCTTCTGCTTGTTGTCTGAACTGAATTTGTCGAGTGTCTGCTCTGTGAGAACTTTTTCATCATGGACCACTATGAATACCATATTAATTTTCCAAGATTTCAGTAAAGCTGAGAGGCTCCATTCAATATGGAGAGTTCGTATAATACAAGAATCAGATACCAGCCACTAATAAAGAATCAACTGATCAAGGTATTTGACTAGCATACTCGTTAATCTAAAAGATACACAAACTATACCAGATACTTTATCCAGCATTCGTATCTTCCTTTATTTTGCTGGGACAATAAGCAGATCCATATGCACACTATGGTCAAACTATCAAATTAGAGTAATGTTCTTGGAGAATATCTCCGTAACAGTATGGATTTGGATTTCTTTGCTATTGATAGCCTCTTATGCGCATGTTTCGCATTCTTGTTTTGGTGCAATGACCCTGCTAGATGCTGACATTCGGCGTTTTTGGATGATGGGTTTGCGGAGATTCTTTTGTTTTGTGAGCCTGTTCAAGGGTTAAGTTGATCTCTTGAATCAAAAGTTTTTTTTTTTTAAGTAATGTTCTGGAAACTGTGGAATGAAGGGTCTTCCTTCTTTTATGCCCTGGGGCATGTTTATGGCGGGGGAGGAGCTGACGGTGTTTGTTTAATTGAATAAAATAATGCATTCACATTGAGTAGATTGGACATCGAAATATTAGATTTTCTAATGATCCATGCACGAAACGCCGGAAACCCACCGACGACGAGCACGTCCGATTCACCGCACGAGAAGGACAGGTGATTGGGCGCGGTCCCGCGCCCCTCGTGAAACCCTAGAGCTCCTATTTCGGGTGTCGTGGAGTTGTGGGGGTTTTTTGAGTTCGGATTCGATTGGAATGTGATTCGTTGAGGTGGTTCTTCGTTTGCAATGTGGCGTGCATGTGGATTTACTTTTGAGTATTGTTCTTCTTTGGCACTTTAATGCTGCTGGGACTAGGGATTTTATTACTTCAGGTGGTTTTGCATGAGTATAAGTGGCATGCTTGCCGGGGATTTTGATTTGTGTGTTAATTGAGTGTATGATTTGATAATTCTTTATGGGATCTCCGTTTTGGCTGAGCAAGAGGGAAAAGTAGTCGGAACGATGGCTTCTTGAGTAGTTCTATTTTTGTGTGAGGCGTTTGTAGCTAGATGGAAGCGGATGATTCCGTGGGAATTGGAGACCGTTAGTGATGGTTTTTTCAGGGTTTGGAAATTCTCTTCATGATGTAAAGTTACATGAGTTTTGGATTCTAGGTGGGGTGGCAGAGGCCAATTACGGTTAGGTCATGTTAAAAAAGGGGTGGTCTTTTTGGGTAGCATGAGCGAGGCCAATTCTTGGGTTGTTCTTTAATTCCGTCTTTATGATTTACCAAGGTAATGTGTTGATGTTGTGGTGAGACTAGACTTCCAATGGTTTTTTCTTTTTCTTGATGTGGGTGTTCCTCTGGGTAATGATGTGTGATGTGAATAGTTGTTCTTGTCAATGTCAAATGGCGTTGATCTGTGGTTGGAGATCCTCCGTTAATTGAAAACTATCTTGATGGAGCAATGCCTAGTTAGCAATGATATTGCGATAAAGTTGCGTTCCATCATAAGAATGAGGACTTTTTCTATTGTTATAGTCTCTTAAGAGTCCCATTGCCTATCTTTGTTGTCACGGGATGTTATGATGGTGAGCAACACCTTGTAGAGATTAGAGACTGCAAACAGCCATGGGTATTAGATCTGAAATTTTGAAGCTTGGTTAAAAATAAATAAATTATTATTGTTTGATAAATGCAATATGATCTTGGGAAGCACATGTTGTAAAGTGCTTCATATTGTTTGATTAATTTTGGGCATAAATTATTGGAGTTCCCTATTGATAAAAATTAGTATATACAATTACTCGCCCAAAGGGAGTTATTGTGTATATTAATTTGAAAATTGCATGAAGATAAATTCCAAAATTAAAAGATGGGGATGTATGATTCAAAAGATTTATCTGCCCAAAGGGGATAAATTTTTTAAAGTTATATGCAATTCCCCTCTATATTGATATATTAGAGATGAATGATGGGA
Source organism: Eucalyptus marginata (assembly GCA_014182565.1). Lineage (NCBI taxonomy): Eukaryota > Viridiplantae > Streptophyta > Magnoliopsida > Myrtales > Myrtaceae > Eucalyptus > Eucalyptus marginata. The sequence continues at coordinate 25,457,707 of CM024593.1, read as the reverse complement.
TGTGTGACTCAAAAGGTTTATCTGCCTAAAGGGGATAAATTTTTTAGAGTTATGTGTAATTCCCCTCTATGTTGAGATAATGGAGATATATATAATTTAAAGGATTTTTCTGCCCAAAGGGGATTGATCCTTGAAGATTATATGTAATTCTCTTTATCGTCTCTATATATTGATATCATGGAGATGTATAATTTAAATGATTTGTCTGCCCAAAGGGGATGGATCATTGACAATTATATGTAATTCTCCTTATTGTTGCTTTACAAACTTTCGTGCTGTGAAAAATAATTGTGCATTATACACTCTGCCCAAAGGGGAGTTTATAATGTACTAATTATTTTTGTTGAAATACTTATTGCCCATAATTGATCTTATTGCATTTTGTGTGACAAACAGTTACTTTTGCTATAAATAACAACAATGCCACGGTTGAAATGTTAATTGGATCAAATATTATACTGTTAAGGACTTGGTAAAAAAAGGGAGACATTGTGATTGAGAATATTAGAACTTAGTCCATATTGGCTGATCCTCTTCTTATGACCCATTTTGTTTAAAGAACATGTAAAGAATATGGGTGTCTTAGATTCTTTTGATTTATTTTGTTAGTGGGAGTTATATAATTTGTATTTCTGGATGTTATAGTTATATGCAGACTGATAATGCTTTTATGATGTCTATTAAAGCATTTATTTTCAATGATTGTTGTTATTGATTCTATTGTTATCCTTTCTCTTATTGACTGAGAAATGGAAGTATAAAACAGTATCTTTAAACAAATTTTAGTTTAAAGATGACTCGGATGTCACCGATTATGAGATCTCATGTTGGATTGTGACATAGTTGTGCAATTTCATGTTGTTTAGAAATTGCGTTAATGCAGTTTTATGTCGTTGAGAAATTGCATTAAAGACCGATAAGAAATAGTGTATATTTTGATCACATGTTGGCACTATTTCTTACTACACTACTAGGCCCATGATCCATGAAAATATAATACTTATTATATGTGATTATGGAAGGTCTTGTGTTGTGGCATTTTCTTAACACATTGATCTCCATAGTCTTATACTGAGGTTATATAAGATTGGATTGGTATTGAGATGCCGTTATTGGAATATTATTTTTTAAAGTTGTGGCCACATAAAACAAAATTTTTAGTTATTAACCCGATAGTGTCGTTTTCAATATAAAATCTTTTACAAAATAAAATAAGTTAATTAATGTAGCCCAAGTGGGAGAATGTTGGAAATTTCCTATAATATGGGCTTACATTAATTAATTGATTTTCTATTTTAAATAATCGGGTTAATGGATATTCCAATATTTGTTTAACCCTACAAAGGATCGATTAAATAGGGTATTGGTATCTATTGATAACGGGCCTAGTTGAGCAGCAAAGTGTAGGCAATTGTGTTTAACAAGCTCGTAATGGGAATGGCCCCGCTTGACACGCTGTTGATTAGGGTTTGCTAGGTCCCCTCTCTAGCCTATAAAAGGATAGGTTATACCTATCGCTTGCTTTAATCCCATTGAAAGCTGCTATATCGAAATAGGTCATAGAGAGGAAGATCTGGCATTCCAATAGATCCCTGATTATCAGAGTGATCTACTTTTCTTCAAGTGAAGCAATGACTCAAATAGGTACGCTTTAATTCCGCTGTATTTATTGATCTTGGTGTTTTACAATCATATATGGATCTGTTTTTCTTGATTGATTAGTTGTATATGTGAATAAATTTTCTACAGAGTACTCTCTCTCCCTCCCTCCCTCCCTCCCGACTTTTATAGCTCTCGAGCTTCGTTGAATTTACTTCACTTTTCAGCCGTTGCTGTCTCCGCCTCCACCGTCCATGGCGGCTATCGGAGCCTGTCTCTTCCTGCCATGCTTCTCTCTTGTCCCCGCCATCCTTGGTGACGACCGGACCATGCCTCTTCCCGTCCGGCTTCTCTCCAGCCCCCCATCGCCGGAACGAAGCTTCGGCTGCGGCAAGCTCCAATCAGAATCCGAAGCTCAACTCATCGTCGACTCGCAGATTCGCTGTTTCAAAGGAGCGAGTATCCTCCACAGCCATCGGAACTGCCTTTCCTTCGTCGAGGCCACTTAGTTTCGGAGAGAAAGGGATGCGCTACAAGAAGGATGGAGAAAAAGGGTTGACGCCGTTCGCGGAGGACGTGGAGTTGGAGAGCGGACGGGAGAGGCTGAGGAGGTTCTTCGACGAGGCTAAGGATCTGACCAGATGGGGTGGTGGACCGCCTCGCTGGTTCTCTCCTTTGGAGAGCGGTTCTCCGTCAGAGAAGTTGCCCCTACTTCTCTATTTGCCTGGTGAATCCACTCTGATCAACATTCTTGCTCGTGGTTGAATGATATGTAACCGTTCGAATTTGTTGCCTCTATGGTTCGTAGTTGAAGTGATCTGACAGGAAGTTGAGAGTTGACCTGGACATACATTATGGCGCTGATCATAAATAATAGAAAAGATTCTCTTCAAACAAGCCATCCTATCCTGTAAAGGGCTTTTACGGTGTGGTTGGAACAAAGACACATTTGGTTGTGAATTTCTAAGAATTAGTAGATTTGTTCTACCCAAAATGGGAATAAGTTAGGGTTATGAACTTATAATCTATAATCTGATGATCCATGATAGCACCTTTTCGATAAGGATGAGCATGATCCTAAAGTATAATTGAGAATGTGAGAATTGAACCCGTAGATATTAGTCAATTCCAAATTTTAGGATATGAATTTGTTTTGATAAATAACTTGGAATCTAGAACTTAAAATAAGTTTTTATGTTTTTCTTGTTTTATGTCTTCGCGCAATCCTATGACATTTCATGGCGTTCAATGATAATGAGCTAAGCTTTCATTTCCGGCGAGATCCATAATTGATACTTTTACTTTATTAATATTTCATAATATTTGTGTATTTAAATATGAGTAGTAATCAATAGATTGTAACGGATGATGATCATTAAAGGTGATGATTCACTATAATCGTTTAATTAATAGTATAAATGGAACTTGGATAAACCCTTAAATCAATTCCAAAACTTGTGATAGGATAGTTTCTAAGTTGCTAAATATGTAGGATAGGTTTCAAATTTCAAACATTAGAGAACATATTTTAACTAGTAAATTCTAGATTTTAATTGGACAAAACCTAGAATCGCCATCCCTACTTTTTAATTTATAATTGCTCTCTTTACTGCGAGTAACGATTGAGATTCAACAGTAGCAGTTTTCTTCCGTTATAAAGCTGTTGATGTGCAGCTTGGAGCTAGAGCTTTTCCGCTTTTACATTCAGACGTCACTTTAATCTAATCACAAGCTGTTTTGTGTTCTCCTGAATACGTCATGTTTCTGCGAATCTTATGCGGTATTGATCGAAGCCTTAGTGCCTTTCCATATCCTGATATCTTGTTTCTCAGGAATCGACGGCACAGGAGCTGGGCTTACTTCGCATCTCAAGAAGCTCGGAAAGTACGCATGCCTACTCTTCCTTGATCATTCAATCTTCCAGTTTAGCACTGAATTTTCAGCATCTAATTCGATTTCTTGCCGGAATGCATCAATCGTCTCTCCACTATATTTTTTTTTTCCCGCACACTGGATTATGTGCGCCCACCTGAACTGAATAAGGAAATGAAAGAAGGGCAAATAACAATAGCAATGACTGGCAACATGGGGCAGCTAGTTTGTTTATGAACATTCAACCTCAATCCTTTCCAGCTAGATCAGTCATCAAATAGCACAGTTTGAAAAACCCTTAAGTACATCAATATGAAGCAGTATGCCTTCTTTTAAGATGGATTTGCTCTGGTACATGTTAGAGATATGATGAAGCTGCTTCACAAATCAGTTTTTTTTTTCTCATTCCTAATAAATCTGATGAAAATTCGTTCGCTTCCATGTTCACTGTAAAAAAGATGGTGATGTTGCACCTTTCATTAGGCTTAAAGGCTCTTTCAGACGGAGCCTGTGTTCCCCTACAATCATCTACAGGCTTTTCAGGCTATTGATGACCATACAATCTGTTTCATTCAATGGATGGTGCACTTCATTGTTTACTGCAGCAGGAAATAGCTAACTAGTTAAATGTTTTCATGTATGAAGGATGTTCGAAGTTCAGCGCTTGCACATCCCAGTCATGGATAGAACATCATTTCAAGGTCCTCCTCTTTCTTACTCTTTCCAACTGCTTCACCAATTATGAATAAATGGTAACAATCTGAGGTGCTTTTAACTCCATTACGTAGTAAAAGCATATCATGTTATTATGGAGTTGTAACACAGCAAAGCCAGGTTACAATAGATGCTTTGAGTTCTTTTATCTTAACACCAGTCATATGAGTTGATAACTCTAATCAATTTGCATGGCTCAGAACTGGTGAAAATGATTGAGAGAACAGTAAGATCGGAGAACGACCACTTCCCAGATAGACCTATATATATTGTTGGAGAATCACTTGGAGGCTGCCTTGCATTAGCTGTTGCAGAGCGCAACCCTGACATTGATCTTCTTTTAATCTTGGCCAACCCAGGTGAGAAGAAATTTCCAGTGAAGTTAAATGAATACAGCAGGATGAGGAATTCGTGTTATTATGTCAACTCAGAGATGATCATATTATTAACTCATGGTCTCTGGAAAAACAAATAAGACAAGAAGCTTACATACATGCAGCCTTTTCTTGTGTTAAATGAAATGCTCTATATGAGTTTTGCAGCATCCACACTGAATTATATTGGATTAAAGTTTAGCTTCTTTTAGAACCAGTGTCAGTTTCAGCAGCTTTGCTCACTAGATACAGAACATTACACATATTTCTTTGCAGCAACATCTTTTGACAAGTCGCAAATGCAAGCTCTATTCCCTTTCTTGGAGTTAATGCCAGAACAATTGCAGCTACGCCATACTTTCATCCTGAGTTTGATGGCAGGTTTGCTTTGCTTTTTATTGCTTGTATCATGCTAGACTTTTTCACTTAATGCAGAAAATGTTTCGGGTTTGTTTTTCTCACTTCTTATAATATACCATGCTACTGGCTTAGGTAGGCTGACAATATGGTAATTTAGGTTGGGGTGTAGAGAATGTAAGTGGAGAGAAAAATCTTGGAAGAAATTTTTGAGACATGCCACATCCTTGAGCCAAGAAAGCTAGGGGCAAAGCTTGGTGCCTGGCTGCAACAACATCATCATGAGCGATATAGTGACTGCTTACTAATCTTAGATGAGCACTGTTTTGATTTTTTTATTATAAACCTCTGGACATGTTTGCATTCGGACCTAATTGAAAGTAAGTGTTATAGGAGATTTCATCTTCAAAAACATATGAATGACTGAGGACAGCACAGGCGCGGTTGCCTGTTAATGTCATGGGAACCACCCTTGTGTATTTTCTTACCTCTCTGTACTAACTGCCTCTCTTTTACAACCTCCGTCAACTTGTGGTGCGACAATTACGGGCAAACCCCATAAACACGTTCCATGGAATGACGGTTTTCCACTTTTAGGAATACCTTTTTGCTTGCTGATGTTGAAAAGGTGGCAACAGCTGCTGTGCAAATGTGTTGGGGTGGGGGGCTGATACTGAACTGCTTCTGAAGTGTGGCAATAGTTTGGGAACACTCAGTATTAGTATCATATATATCTGGCTGCAGCCCTGCTGTAATTTTCTCTGCTTATTCCAGTTCATTTCTGGCAATTGTAAGGTGATTATTCGAGCATGTTCAAGGCTAGCACAGAAAAAGGGCTTCCTCCACAGCAGACAGTGGGAGAGCTATCAAAGGACTTATTGACGATGTCATCTTACTTATCTGTAAGCTAAACCATGGCTCTCATTTTCAAGAGACTAGTATGCTTTCCTGCAATTTATTTTCCTTGTATTCACGTAATGAGTAGAACTCTTCCTAATTATATTTTCTTCAGGCATGAACAACAGGCTAGACTTGGGAAATGTATGTCCACTGTATTTTCTTGTTGGAAAAAGATTCATGGCAAAATTTGCAGGTTCTTGCTGATATTCTCCCTAAAGAAACACTTCTGTGGAAGCTTCAGATGCTTGAATCGGCTTCAGCATATACAAATTCACGCATTCATGCTGTCAAGGCAGAGACTCTACTTCTTACAAGGTCCTTATTTTATCCATTTCTGTCAGATCTCATCTAATTATATGCTGGAGACTGGAGTATATGATGGCTATGTAGATTTTGGCAGAGCAAATATTCCAAGCCAGTCTTATTGTTGTCTCACACATAGGAAACATGATACTGACACACGGATATCTTACAATAAAGGCAAATGAGGATCTACTTGTTATCCTCTTGTACTGTCATTGGATTTCTTTTCTTAACTACTAAGTCACAAATTCGTTTAGTTTCATAGGGCTATTAGTGAATCAAACTATATGGATTCTCTCACACGATAGTGAGACAGATATGAAAAATTTCAAGCATGTAACTATAATCAAGTAAAATCTGCATCTTGCAATGAGCAACATAAAACAATCTACATTGAAGAGAGATTCACATGGGCTGGAAATGCCCAAAAAAGGGTAATCAGAGTTTAAGGCGTGCATTAGCCCATTCGCACGTTAAAGACATAGCTCATTTTCATTAATTCAGATATTAGATGGTAAAAACAGGCAATGCAGTGGACTACTGTTGCAGTGGATATCGTTCCAATATCTTAAGCATATTGAAAGGCTTGGAAGAACTCCAATGAGTTTTCTTCTAATAAAAGTTAAATTATTGTCTTAATTCAACTGCATAGAGTCATTTGTTAAGATCTATATAACACTGGCTAGTGGCAAAGCTATCACTGCAGTGGATTCGTCCACTGTTCCAAGGAAAGGTCATTGTTATCCATCATCTTCTTTGCCTGCACCGACTTGATTTTGTGAGCATGATGGTCACATCTCCTTGCTTCTTTTCTTGGTGTTGGGTGTTCCATCAGCTTATTAGGCACTTGGCCTTTGTTAAACTTCTTCAACCGTTCCTTTTGTCCCCTTTCTTCAACCTTTATTCTGAAGATGCGCAAGCTTCTTATTTGCAATCGTCATGTATTTCTGTGAGTCAATCTTGAACTTACTTTAATTGGGATTTGTAATTCTAGTGGAAAGGATCGGTTATTACCAAGTCAAGCAGAAGGTGCTAGACTAAACGACGCACTGCAGAGAAGTAAAATCCGTAAGTTTGATGACTGCGGTCATTTCCTCTTCTTGGTAGGTTTCTCTCTTTCCAGAAGCTGCTATTATGCATGAACTACTATCTCGTATGTGTGTTGCAATTTCAATAAAAGGAGAAGGAAAAAAACACCCTAAGTAAGAACTGTACAAGCTTTTGTTTGGCAAGTCCTTTCTAGTTTGGTTTGCTATAATAACTGAAAATGTCACGCAGGGAAACAAAATATAAACTTGCTGCTAGTCTGGAATGCTCCTTACCGGAAGACTATTTGACTTCTGAATTTGCACTGTCTCAAATCCCAATGTTGGGTTCTATCATGGTGGAATTGTGTGGAGCCATTAATTTTAAAATTACTCCTTTGATTGATATTCAGATAGGCATTCTGCAATGTGTCATGAGATAATCATGCCAAGTCCACTCCGCTGAGTATTAGATCTGTTAATGCTAGCTCTGCTCTTTATTGATCATTGTTTCTCTATACACCTGATATATTAAAATTGTTCACAAATATTCTTTCTTGCCGATCCCTAAACTCTAGGTGAAAAGACATGAGTACATGATCCACCACAACCGCATCCTACACTAGTTCTAGCCGATGTCTCTGCTGGGTGAATGATATCGCTGCAGAATCATACTTTAGCATCATAGAAGCATTTTCTTCACTGTTTATAGAATTGCACTCCTCTGCTTTTTACAGCTGATATGGTTATAGCTTCATCTGATGAGAGGTATTGTCATTTATTTATATGTCCTTTGCATGCAGGAAGATGGTTTTGATTTGGTAACCATAATTAAGGGCGTTGGTTTCTACCGTCGTGGAAAAGTTCTCGACTATGTTTCAGACTCTTGCCACCAACTCCTGCTGAGTACAAAAAACTAGATGAATCATACAGGTAACGTTTTCCATCTGAACTTTGCCCAGTGGTCAAAACAGAATAGTAGGTCAAGACACCTAGGAAGTTCACAAATATCGTGTTCTGTGTACTTAACCTGGCATTTGGTCAGCCAAGAACCTTATGGCGTGATCCACCCTGATTATTATGCTTATGATATTCTAAAGGTTTAATGAAACAAAGTTCACAAAAGGAGATTCATGCGATATTCCCTAGGCCTTTTGTGAGGAATGGTCTCCCTTTTCATGGATGGCCATAGCTCTATCTTAGTACGATACTATCAAAACAAAATATTCTTCAGTTGACTAGTCTGTTCCAGAGCAAGATATCTTTGTCCTCTTTAAGAGAGTTGCTACTTTGAATTTGTTTTAAATCTTTAGACTATTGTTACCTGGCAACTTGCATAATTTTAGATGGTTTGCTGAGATAACTGGAACGGTGACGCTGTCAACTTTAGAGGATGGGAGGATCGTTAGAGGTCTGGATGGGATTCCATCAGAGGGGCCAGTTCTGTACATTGGCTATCACATGTTATTGGGGCTTGAATTGAGTCCTATAATTCGCCAATTCTTGAACCAGAGGAACATACTTATACGAGGGATAGCACATCCTTTGCTCTTTGATAAATACAAAAAAGGACAGACACCTGGACTGGAGTTTAGTGACATTCTTCGGATGGTGGGTGCGGTACCTGTTTCGGGGACTAATTTGTTCAAGCTTCTCTCGTCAAAATCCCATGTCTTGCTCTATCCAGGAGGCGGGCGTGAAGCGCTTCATCGTAAGGTACTAGTGCTATCTTAATACACTGCAGATGTCAGAGATTATATAATTGGTAAAATAACCTGAAATCACACATCTCAGTTGATAATTCCTATAATCCCTCCCTCCAACTACACCTCAGGTATCATCCGTAGTTGTATTACCATAACTCTCCGTCTAAGATGTGCATTTTTGTGGGGACATACGTACTTTTTATTCATGTTTGCTTGCTCTAGGAAAGATGACATCTGCCCCTCCATCAAAACTTCAAGTAATTTAAATTGTACGTGTCCATGAAATTGCCAGGGTGAAGAATACAAGCTCTTTTGGCCGGAGCAGTCTGAGTTTGTCAGGATGGCAATTAGATTTGGAGCCAAAATAGTGCCTTTTGGTTCTGTCGGAGAAGATGACTTGGGCGAAGTAAGTCCATAAAATTTAGTATGGAATGTGAGCACGTCACCTTTTCAATGTATTTTAGAGATGCGTGGAATTGTTTGCAGAATGTTTTGTTTTTTTCTTTTTTTCCTGCTTATGCTTTAAGCTGATCGAGTTTGTCTTTTGACTCGAAAATTAAGCGGACAGATATATGTAGAGACAGATGCTCTTTTTTTGCTTGCATGCTATGATTTTTTGCAGTTAATTGGCGTAATTTACATTTGAAAATCTTTGAAGTTTGATGGAGATGTCAGAACTTACTGCAAAGCTTTTAACAGGATAGCAACCGAAGTTTGCTTTCAAATGCTCTCATATAATCCTCCAGGGCAACACGCAGTTTGTTTCCTAAAAGTACAAGTTTGAACTTTACCAATTAGTTGCATAAAGGCAGACAGAACTTTTGTCAATCCACTAAACATCGATAATTGAACATGGAATCCACTTCTGTTAGTTCACGAGTGCATGATAGGATTGCATAACATCCTGCAGATGTTCTTCAGTCAATGTCGACATGGTTGTTCACTCCAACTTTTGCTCCTGGCAGATCTTTTCGATTATAATGACCAAATGAAGATCCCGCTCTTGAGGAACCGGATAAAACAACTGACGGAAGACACTGCAAAAGCAAGGTACGAATACTACAGCGCATTCTAGTTCATTTTTCCTGTGAATATACCCACAGTGCCTATTTTACTCATTTAGTTGTGATCAACAAATGTCTTTGGCCTGATCTTGACAGGTATAACGCAACTGGAGAGGTAGCCAATCAAGATGTTCACCTTCCTTGGATTCGGCCAAAAATTCCCGGCCGGTTATATAACTGTTTCGAAAACCAATAGAAACAGCAGGTACGTCTACTGCTGCAACCTACTGTCCAATTTCCCGTAGGTACTATAGATTGATTCTGGGGATTAGCTTCACATCTTAGAACCCATCATCTCCTTTGAATTCGTATACGTGAATGGAGGTGAAACCTCTATTCCATCGATCCATGCCACTCATTTATCATGTCATTGCTGCAATTTCCACCATTTATACATGGCACAACTTCGGTGCAAATGCTTGATTTCTCGTGTTCTTTCTTTTTCTTTTTTCTTTTTCTTCCAGTTTCGGCTGGAGAGTGCTCAATACGTGCAAACCTTGTAAGACAGATTCATAAATAGTACAGTCGATATTGATCTTGAAGCTGCATTTTATGCCTTTTGTTACCAATTCAAGAGCACCCTCCACAATAAGTTGTCCCTAGATAATTGTTTTTCATGATTGAACTCAACTGTGGTTACTAGTTAGTTGAACATACGATGCGATTGTACTTCTGAAGGGTGGAAGCAGGCACTCAATGACCGGGAAAAATGTCATGAACTGTATCTACAAGTCAAGTCGGAAGTGGAGAGCTGCCTGGCGTACCTGAAAGAGAAACGAGAGAGCGATCCTTATAGGAGCATCTTCTCCCGATTGATGTATCAGGCCACACATGGTTCCGCATCTGAAATTCCAACCTTCGAACTGTGACGAAATCTCGGCCGAGATGGGACCACATTTGCTTTTGCATTCACTCCCGAATAGCATGAGCCACAGTTTTTACTGCACAGTTCTGGATATGCTAAGTCAAAAATAATTATGGATGGAGCTTCTTTGCTTGCCTTTTTCAAGCTCTTACTAGATTTGTTCTTCAGTTTTCTTTTCTCCTTCTAATTCATGTGGTCTTTCGGAGCAGAGAAGCTTTTGCCTTTCAGAACAGGTGAATGCAATAATGGACGGGCTTCTCTATCGCCATGGAGGGCATTAAGTGGTGTATTTTGGCATTATTACTCTTCTTATGCAATCATCGGCTTATGAAAACTCACGCATGTATATATTAGCACATATAATTTCTTAGAACATGCCATGCTTAATAAAAATATTAAATACATCATGCTGATCCTGAAACTTATATCAAGAAGAGGGGATTATATTAATTTTGAGAAAACCAAATCTGGGGATTGAAATCTAGCGCTAGGGAAAATTATTATAAGAGTTCTAAACATAATGTAGGGATGCCAATTCAATCTCCAAACTTTCAATTTAGCCAATTTAGTTCTAAGCCTTTGATAATTTGTTGATTTAGTCAATCTGATCAATTTTTGTTAAAAATCGAGCTAGACGCTAGCTGTACTACATGATATGACCCATGCCAACATAGACAATTTTTAAATTTTTTTCTAAATGTTTCTCCTTTTTTTTTTTTTTACTTTTCTTTTCTTTCATTTTTCTTTTTTCTCTTTTTCTTAATTCCCTAAGCCAATCAGTGGCCTGGTCCACCATCCATAGGCGAGGGTTGGGACTATTAGGATTCAACGTACAACCACAAGGAAATCAAGAGTAAAAGTAAAGAGAACTTAAGACATAGAACTTAAGACATAAGGTTTTATCCTAATTTATCTTTAAACTAGAGTTACGTTCAATAGAGGATTCTACTATAATTAACACATTGCACATTACATCCATCAATTACAAGAGAAAGAGAATGCCTATATGTGACATCCTGAAATTCGAGCCCTTTGAGGAATGAATGGATGTGAATTTCGTCAATGCATTGTTGGTTGATCTCACTCGGAATTGATTACTCTTGAGATACTGACCTTGAAGGGAAAGGCTATTGAGGATAGAACTCGTACGACTAAAGGACTCGACCTGGGAAAACGACTTGACCGTGAGACTTGCGTGAGGGTGATCCTGTAGATAGGCAGGCCGATTCAAAGAACGACTAGAAGTTGATTCGCGGACAGAACATAATGGAACGACGGGTGATTCCGTTTATCGTTATCAAACCCGCGAACGACCCTATGTCGATCCTTAGTGATCGTGTACTTTGAAATAAGAATCTATCCTCCGTAATTTCATGCAGTCAAGGACGTCCATGCGTCGAGATGTCTTGAACGTGGTTTGGCATGAGTCAGTTACGCGTGAATCCTCTGAGCCGCCCGTCGCCGAGTTATAACCAAAATGGCATTAGGGCGAAATTGACATGGCAAGAGAACTTAGGATTGGACTTGAATTATCGGGAATGTCCGGGACGGACTTTGGATGAAGCCGCTTCAACAGTCGACAGAGTCAGTGAAGCCGAGCAATTGAGAAAGGGATTCGGACCGAGGAAGCGAGCCCGTGAGGACATGGGCCGGGCCAAGTCAATGTGGGCCTTAGGCCCAAGTTGGGACAGCCACCAAATGGGCCTAAGTCAAGCAAATGAGCCCATTGGGCCAAATCAACTATTCATCTTCTAAGCCCATTGGGCCAATTCTTATTCATTTCAAACCCAAACAATTTCCAAGCCCACTCCTATTCATGGCCAAGCCCAATCCTTAGGCCCATCCACTAATTTCAGCCCAAGGTCATATTTGTAATTTGTGCGAGGTGAAATGACCAAAATGCCCCTAGAGCTTGTGGATAAGGGCAAAAGAGAAGAGAGAGAGATGATGATGTCATGCATGGGGAATTGAAGTGGCCATTTAATGGCTTTAATGGGAGTGCAACAGCTCTCCCATCACTCTCTCTCCCCCCATTCGGCCTCCAAAGGGACGAGCTCCTCTCTCCCTCGTTTTCCCTCCTCCAGTTTCTGCTCCAGCTGACCCTTCAGTGAAGAATCGAGTCAAAAGTGGTCTTCCCGGATGAATCAGAGAACGAGCCACCTATCACCGTGACCGGGAGAAACAGACCGTTCCAACGAGCCTGATTTCGTCCCGAACGGAGCCGGCCTCCGTCCTGTACGGCCGTCGCAAGCCGCCGGTCGCCGGTCCGTCGGTCCGCCTGCAGCCTGCACTGTTTCGACTTTGCAGCCCGTTTTCTTCCATTCCAGCCATTCCTCCGCCCATCCTAACCTCCAGCAAGACCCCCAAGACCCCCGGGAGCCTCCGGTTGTCGACCAACCCCGCCGGAGCTCCGGCCAAGCTGTCCAACTCAATTTCTCCTCCGGCAGGGCTGTTTTTCAGAGTTTCAGTGGGAGTCCGAGCTATGGTTGCTGTGTTGAGCTTGGGACCACCTTGGATCGTCGTGGTAGAGGTTCCGGTGCGTAGCCACCGTCGTCGCCGCCGCGTCGGTGCCTCCGGCCCGCTTAACGGGTGAGTTTAGCTCCTAATCCTTCGATTAGTGCCTAAACTTGCTTAGGGTTGGTTTAGTTAGATTTAATTCTAGTTTAAGTGATTTAACTAAGTTGTATTAGTCCTAAGATAGGTGGTTAGATTAATGGATTCGATTAGTTTAGCTTAATCTTGTTTTATTTGCTTAATGTGGTTTATGTGGTTAATTAAGCATGTTTATCTTAATTGATTGGTTTCCTTAATTTAATCATTGTTTTAATGATTTTTGAATATAATTTATTGTTTATTGAATTCTGGAAAATTACTGTTCACGCGACGTATTCACAAAATACGTTCACGTTCACGCGCACTGTTCACGAGCATCGCTCACAGTACTATTATTCACGTGCACTGTTCACGTGCACTGTTCATCCAGAATGCGAAAAGTTGTATAAATTCATGTGTGTTGAATTTATGAGGGAATGGATGTGTAAATGCATGGGCATCCGCATGAATTGATTGTTGAATGGTGTAATTGTGTGATGATTGTGATATATAGGTATTTTTAATTAGAAAATACCGGACGTCGGTTACAACGTCAAAATGGATTTGTGGGCTGTTAAAGTTAGTGGGGCCGTGATGACCACTTAACCTAAATTATGCCAGTGGGGTCGAGTTCTGCCACCGAATTTGGAATCGGTCGCGCCCGTTGGGCCGTAATTTGCCATCCGATAAGGGTCGCGCCTGATAAGGCCGTAACCTCACCTAGAGTTCGCGCCCGTTGGGCCGTAATTTGCCACCCGATAAGGGTCGCGCCCGATAAGGCCGTAACCCGCCACCTATTAAAGGTCGCGCCGATCGGGCCGTAATTGCCACCCGATAAGGGTCGCGCCTGATAAGGCCGTAACCTGCCACCTATTAAAGGTCGCGCCCACTGGGCCGTAAATTGCCACCCGATAAGGGTCGCGCCTGATAAGGCCGTAACCTGCCACCTATTAAAGGTCGCGCCCACTGGGCCGTAATTTGCCACCCGATAAGGGTCGCGCCCGATAAGGCCGTAACCCGCCACCTATTAAAGGTCGCGCCCACCGGGCCGTAATTTGCCACCCGATAAGGGTCGCGCCTGATAAGGCCGTAACCTGCCACCTATTAAAGGTCGCGCCCACTGGGCCGTAATTTGCCACCTATTAAAGGTCGCGCCTGATAAGGCCATAACCTGCCACCTACTAAAGGTCGCGCCCACTGGGCCGTAATTTGCCACCTATTAAAGGTCGCGCCTTTGAGGCCGTAAATTGCCACCTGATAGAGGTCGCGCCCGTTGGGCCGTAATTTGCCACCCGATAAGGGCGCGCCTAATAAGGCCGTAACCTGCCACCTATTAAAGGTCGCGCCCACTGGGCCGTAATTTGCCACCTAAAGATAGGTTGTGTCCTTTGGACCGTAAATTGTTGCCAAGAAATTTGGTAGACCGTGCTCGTGGAGCCGTGAGTAAGATTTGAGACCGAATAAGGGAGACGACCGGAGAATGGTCGGATTGACATGTAATCGACTGGGTCGATTGATTGATGACTCGATCCGAATTGATGAATTGATGTGTGAAATTGTTATATGCATTAATTATATGCATGAGTGAATCACATCGTTTATGGTATGCACACAGAATCGATAATGTGCGGGGTGTGGCAATGGCCGTGGTGAGATCGCTTATGATGCGACTCGTGTGTGATTGATGAACCGCATCATCTAATGGTCATGTGCTTTGTGTGTATTGTGCTGAGTTATAACGTGCGGGTATGGCATACCGAGGTAAGATTGTATGCGAATCGACTGTTGGTTGTTGCTTGTCTTGGGGTAGTTCGGATAGATACCACAGGTTGAGTTGGTGTACTAATCGGGGCTTAGGGGTGTAACTCGCCGAGATTTATATCTCACCTGCTTATTGAATAACCATTTTCAGGTCCCTTGTGTGAAGAACCCGGAGCTTGAAGCGAAGGGTCGGGAGCATAGGTGGCTCGGTAGTCCTTTATGACATGACCTTCCGTATAAGCTTGAAGTGTTTATAAAAGTGTATTTGATTTGAAATTGGTTGTCCTGCTTTCCTATCCCATATATGTTGATGTCAGGGGATTAGTGAATTTGCTTCCGCATGTGCAATAAAATGAAAAGGGTCGGCGACAAGTCCTGGGAACGTCGCAAAATTCTATCGACCACCGAGGGATGTGCGCGTGCTCGAGGTTCGGGGCGTGACACTATATCCAGTAGTTATTCTTGGACTCAAACCCAAACTACCAATAAAATGTGAGCTCAAACTATAAAAGTCCTTTGACAGCTTGAGAGTGCTTCCCCACGACCCCGCCAAGCGGCCCGCGGACTCTTGCTAACAACCCCCAAACCCCCGCCCGCTCACTCTAGAACAAGACCCCCCTCCTATCTTTTCAATGGAAAGTATAAACCACACCCCAATATGGACGCTCTGGCCCTCGCTAGCTCAAATCTAATGAGAGTGTCATGGCCCTCATCAAATCTAGGCGGCTATGGTCAACGAAGGCTTCAAGCGAGGGTTACCAACCCTCGGTAGGAAAAGAAGAAAGAATAAGTTCAAAATAGTTTTAAAATTTCCAAAATTGTACACATCAGCACCAATTGTGTCATGCAAGGTGATGAACATCCACGTTAGCAACTTTTATGGCCAAAATTGATCTGAAAAACTACGATGGCAAATTATCAAAAGATTTAAAAAATTGACCAAATTGATAGATTTACGACTAAATTGGCATTCTTATATGGGTTAATATCTTGAAAAACCCTAAACTGGTATACGTGATAAATTTACCCCAAACTAATTTTTTGACCATCAAAAACTCCAAACCGGTATACTTATTACAAATTTACTCCAAATGATCACAAAAAACCTTAGACTAGTACACTTGTAATAAATTTATCCAAAACTAATTTGTCCGACCGCCAAAAACTCCAAATTAATATATTTATAACTAATATATCCTCCATAAAATTGAAATAATACCACAAAAAAACACAAAAATGATATAACTATGACAAACATAGAGTAAAATCTCAAACTAATACATCAGTCAATTGTCACGTATAATCTAACTCGACAATTTGATAGTAAAATTTAACAAAAATTAACAAAAGATAAATTTATCACAAATGTTCAATTTTGGGTAAATTTATAAAAGGTGTACCAATTTAAAGTTTTTTGTGATCAAAAAATTCGTTTGGAGTATATTTATTACAGATGTATCAGTTTAGAGTTTTTCAGAATATTAATCATTTTTATAATAGGCTTAGGACTTTTTGGTAATTTTCCCTTTACTAGAGCCACAATATTATAATGTTGTAGTTACTGAAAAACTCCACCTGTCTGGTATAAAGTAATATTTATGCAACCTTCTTAGAGTAATAAGTCATAACTAAAATTTCATGTCCACTTCAAGATGGATAATTCCATGAACAATCTATCTCGTCACTGAGTTCTTATCTCATAATTAGGAGAACATAAGTTAATTGGTTCCCAGCAAGAATGTCGTCAAAGCCGAAGCCAATATTCAAGCGTTTTTTATAATCCAAGTTTTGCAGCGGGTTTGCATATCCGTATCTCCTTCATATAGGCTCTGTATTTCTAACATCTCATTGGTTCAAAGAACTGAAATATCCTTTGGCCTGACCGATCCTTTTGACGATTGAACCAGACAGGCGTGGAAGCAGTCTACATCACAATTGGTTTCACAAGCTAAAACATAACCTTTCACAAGTCAAATCTCTCCGCAAAACCAATTCAAAATTCATATTATAAATCGGTTTCACTTACCGAATCAAATCACATTTAATAAACTATATTTTCACAAAGAAGGTTTTGCAAACCCAAAATATGTCCTCTCTCTCGACTCCGTTCATCAGACAGCATATATATACATACATATGTATATATAATATATTTCACAATTCATTTCTCACACTATTGCAAATTGTCCTTATCATTAAACATTTCCAAAATCATTAACAAACCATCCCATAAATTAGTTCTCAACGTAACATACACATTTAAATTTTCACGGCACCTTCCATTACACATTTGTCAAACAATTCTCAAATGAATAAGAAGTAATGAATGCCCAATCCAAAGTTATGCATCAAGTATGCTATGAACATTACTTCTGCCTTTTAGCCAAATCACAATTTACACATAATATATCTTATACTTTTCATTTTCAAAACATGAGTTTACATATTCAAAGAAGAAATAGCACCACTTACTTGGAAATGTCCAAACTAAACAATACGTAGTTAGACGAGTCAACAATCTTGCAATCCTATTAATTAAACGAGAATTAACATTAAAACTAAATAAAACTCTACCTTAAATATAAAACGACTAAATTACGCCTAAAATCTAACAAAACGGCTCTCCTCATTAACAAATCACTCACTTGAACCAATTACTTAAACCTAAATATAATGCGAAACTCAAACGCAAAATTCTAAAATTTCGAAATAAATGCTTCAAATCAATTCCCGTCAAACCCACCACTCCACAACGCCATAGAGCAACATTTCTTGGAAATCCCAAAGCTTCACAACTCAAAAATCGAACTTCATAGTTCCATTGTCACATAACTTCAAATTTGAGCCCTAAAACCTACAAGCTACCCCAATTGGACAAATGAGGCGCGTGAATTTTTTACTGGGCATTGTGATACGTAATTGATCTGGCTTGGCGAGGTCCCTGTAGCGCGAGCACACTCTCTTTTTTCCTCTCTCTTTCTTTCCTTTCTTTTCCCTCTTTTCTTTTTCTTCCATTCCTCGCGCTTGAGCTCACGGCATCCCTTCTAGCCGAGACGGCCACCTCTGTTTCTTTTGTTGACCAAGTCTCTCTCTCTCTCTCTCTCTCTCTCTCTCTAAGTGGGTCCACTGCCTTTGACTTGCTCAACTAAAAAGGCCAGTATTGCAAAGTACATCTCAGAAGTCAAATGATTTCGATAATCAAACTGCACAATGGAGAGTTCTTTCTCCACATAGCAAAACCACGGAAATCAGTTTTCATTCCTTCTTTCGTTTTCGAATATGCTAATATAAGCGATTCACATCTTTCACAAACCTTCCTGTGCAGCTTCCAATGCACCTTTTGGCCTGGAGAAAGGTAGGCGCCTTCAAAAAAGAAGAGAAGGCCTAACATGAACGTGAAGAGCACGTCAGATATGCCAAGATGACCTGCCTGGCGACCCTGCAATCCTACGTGTCGGTCGACCAGAAGGGCGACCATGATCGAAGCCCGATGCAAGATGCAGGTAAGTCATTCTTGGCTAACAAACAGGACTCGTCACCTCATGTAGGGCCTCTCTTCCTCGCAAAAATGTTTCAATTCCTCTCAATGTGTGATGTGATGAATAAAAAGGACAGATAAAGTTGTATCTTCATGGAGTGGTTGCTTTTTGAAGGAAGAAGAAGCCTAACACGAAAGATGAGAGACTTTCTGACTAGCCAAGGAGGAGACTGCCTGATACCGGGCACAAACTACTCGAACCATCAGTTCAACCCAAGTAAATAGACTTCAGAGCAGGCAAGTCATCCTTGGCTACCAATTGAGACTCTCGTCTTCATGTTAGCCGCTCTTCTTCTTCTCCTACTCAAGTCCAATGCCTCAATTTTTCGCTTGCACTCCTGTCTCAATTTATAGGGAATGGAACCGACCATGAGATCAGATTCCAAGGCCCGCCAATATCTTTGTAGGACCTCATGTTGTCAAAATATGGCTTCGAATAGGGTAGAACAATGAAGATGGATCTTTTGAATACTCGAGTCGGACTTTGAGGCGTGATATCACTTTCTTTAAGGATTTATTTGCCCCACAAAATTGTTAATGGTCACCGGCAAAATATCCTCCAGGATACAACAAAATCTCAATTTGAGAATACTAGATAAGAATTAGTATTTCTCCGGATCTCTCTAGGAAACAATTGAAAGAATGGGTGTCGTTTTTCAAAAAGAAGACTCGAAAAGATGAAAAATGATCACTCTCCGTTATTCCTCAATCTAACAAGTATATATAAAATAGTCTTAAAACGAAGACAACTCCTCATGAAAGGTTGCGAAATGAACAAACACATTTTTCGAAAATTGCTCAAGTGAACAAATGTGTCCATTCGTAAGAAGTTAAAACCGAACAATTGCAACCCCTTCGAGAAAGGTTGCAAACCGAACAGATATCTTATTCAAAGGTTGCCTTTGAAAAGACACAAATAAATTCGGAATAATAATTAATAATTATTTATTTATTTATTTATTTAATAAATAAAATTTCGAATTTTCATTTTATATTTTATTTCCGAAAATTCTCAAAACAAAAATAAAATAAATAATAGAGGGATTAGTGCTAATTAAATCGCGGGCGCGCAGCACGCATACCCGCACGCGGGTATGGTGGGGTCTAGCCCCACCCAATCATTCCTTTAAACCTACAAAGGAAATCCCACACTTTTAAACTGGTTTACTTCTTCCCACCTTTCCCATGTGGGACAAGATAAAAAACACTTATTTTTTGTTTTAACAAACAAAACAACATCACCTCCTTGAGTCAATTTAACCCATACGAATCTTCTCTTTTCAATTTTTCTTTCTTTCTGATAAGCCTGCAATAGTTCTGATCACTCTCTCAGGCATGACAAGCCCCGATATTAGATTCTATTCTTTGCATGAGCAGGTCTTGCAGGTGTGTAATGATCACTGAGCCGAGCAAAAGAGCCCGCCCAAAATCTTTGAGATATCAATGGGTGGCTATAAATCAGGTATTCATCACTATCATCCTGTTACATTTTCCTTGAGGCAACTTGGTTAAAGTCAATATTCCTGGGCTTTAGTCGCATGTCACCAAAAAAAAAAAAAAAAAAAAAAAATTGCGGCTTCATGTAGTTCTTGAATGTCGATGCATTTCATGGACCAAGCCCACCTTGCCAATGGCCTTTATCAGATGATTTTTTGGGATATTAATCTGAATAAGATGATTAAAATGAGGTCTCACATGATCCAGAGTTTGAACTTAGTATTTACTTGTATGTGAGAACTGCTTGAATGTGCCGACACCAGATATGAGCGGCGAAGAGAAAAGATAATTGACAAATCCTGCAGAATAAGGTTACTATTTTGGTCCATAAAGCCAAAGCTAGCCATGCGGCTTTTAGTTTGAATCCAAAGACAATTTGATTCTCTTACACGACTCTTATCCTCAACGATGGGTTTATGGGTATCTCTGTTTCTGATGACCTTCACAATGCCTCCACATGGAATGTTTCTGACCTTTCTCCTTCAAAAGCAGCACAATACTAATCCAAAAGGTTCTTGTTTTGAATTGGGATCCCTGACTAGAGTTGAATTCTATTATTAAGCCAACCTTTTCAGTGAGAGAATTCTGGGCAAGCAGTCTGGTCGATCCCGTATCCTTCAATTCTTTCTTTTCTTTTTTGTGGGTTCGTACGCGATCCAAATGGCATGAAGAAATCAACTTGCGAAAGATGCCCTGCGGAGGAAAAGTCAATGACTGTGCCACTAAACATAAGGGTTCCTTTTTTGGTGCTGGTTGACTTTGTCCACTCGGCTTACATCTTGCACTTCTTTTGGGGATTGAAATTCCGTTCATTAAAAAAAATTCCATTTATTGCAATACCTCCAAAAAAAAATACCCAGATGGGGACCGGTTGAATTACATGCTGTAGGCCGAAAATATGGTCATCAATCAGAGTGAGAATATCATGAAAAAGCAAAAAAGAATGCAATTCTTTCGACAGTCTTCGCTCTCACTTCCCTCTGAAATTTTTAAATTTGGAACGCACGGAGATTTTTGTATGCGTAGCTTCCAAAGTGCAGCTCAAGAAAGGTTTTTGAATTCAGGTTCCTAGAGATCTGTCCAGAGCTTCTAAACGGAGAGAGAAAGAGAAACACTTGAGGTAGGACGGTTAAGAGTTTTGTTACAAGAGCATGCATCGACACTGAATTAGACCTTCATTTCTCCAATTGGAGAGCACTAGTGCAGAAACGGTTGTCAAAGCAAAGAGCCTTTTAGTTCTGGTGTGGTATCTGTGAAAGAGATGAGCATGTTCAAAGAAGTCGGAACCCATGAATGTGGCTGAGACAAGGATAATATAGAATCATTTCACGATAAGCTTTTGTCCTGTCCATAGGCCGATGAAAAAGTTAGTTTCTACGACTGTTGCCTGAACATTACCATGTTCTGGACAGATGGACACGGTTGGTTCGTCCGACTTATCCATTAGCAAATGAATCACAAATGGACACACAATTTATGAGCACCGCTTCTGGATGTAATTTTTCGGTGAATTTTGGATAGAATAAACCTTCTTTGCATTGTCAGTGCCGCAATAATACTGGCTAATACCCATCCCGCTATGAGCGCGTTGGTTTAGGCCTTTCCCCCCTCTAATTGTGGAAGGAAGAGGTTCGAGTCACCGCGTGAGCATATAGCGCGACTTAAGCGGAGCACCGTGAGAGGTGAGTCCCGCAACAATGCTCCCTGGGAGTTTACGCCGAGCGCTCGCTGTGAGGCGGTTCCTCCAATTCAAAAATAAAAATAATAAAAAATTATAATTATAATTATAATAATTATAATACCGGCTAATTATCTGGTGCGGGGGTGTACATGAGTTAAACATTCACCCATTTAGAAGAATGATTACATATGTGAGACTTAATGTTCCCACAATAAGCTCTCTTGTAGAAGATCTTCAAAGCATACAGTTAAACAGTTGAAAATTAGCGAGTGAGAATAGATGCAGGCAGATTTCATAAACATCATCTAACCCCCAAAATGATGGGCACCAAAAGAAACGAGACTGTAAACGCCAAAAAATAACTCTTTCAACTATTATGGACTTCTGACAAAAAATAAAACTATTATGGACAACTTGTCCGTACACATCTAAGCAGATGTGAAAAAGACAAGCTCATGAAGATTAAATAGGTAGCTCCTCCATCACCAAGTAACGAAAATATTTATACACATCGAAAGAAGGCAAGCTAAACTGTATTCTCTAGTGAAAGACGAAAAGGATCAGCAAAAGAAGGAACCAAGAGTCAATATCCCTCCTCTTCCCTACACACGGCAGACAAAACCTGCAACTCCGTCGAAACTCTTCCAAGTCACTCCAGGGGATGAGACGAGAGCTTGTTGGCGGATGTGATGGTAAGAGCCAGGTAGCAGAAGAAGGCCAAATACAAGAAAACAACCGAGACCATCACTTGGTTGCAGAACTTGGTCACTCTGATGCAAAGGCGAAGCCAACCCATTTTCTCCCTCCCCGTAGCTACCCACATACCCAATAGCCGTCCCCGCCGCACACGCAGATATCATCAGCACCGTCATTGCCTGCGTCGTCAGAATGAATTCACCAGTTGTATCCGAAAGTCAAGTTGAAGAAGCCACTCATGAGTGACAGTCCATATATCTATTCACTTAAGCACTCTTTTAAGTTAAGAACGAGAGCTTTTGAATATCTATTTGACCAAGTCAATACCACACTACAAGTTCACTAATAACCGGTTCACCTACACTATCGGACAAATGCTGGTAAGGTATTCAAATAGTTTCGATCGTAGGTAAATGCTTGTGCCAGCATCTATATTTTTCATCTCAATTATGAAGTCGATCCCTTGCCATTAATCCTCCTCTCGGTATCAATTCCTGCTCAATTCCCTGCGCTTGCATCTATACTCCTATCAACACGTAGTGAACCCGATCTTACTATAGCACTTACAGGTACACTGACATGTATGCCAGTTCCCCTGAAGCCAATGTATGCCAAAATTATCGAAACAAATTAGAAACAAGCGATGCTCTTACAGTACAATGTTGAAACATTCTGTTCTTAAAAAGTTAATGATCATGTGTTGGCCCTTGGGGCCTAATTGGCGATGGATTATAGAAGCGGCCACCAAGTGCTATAATTAAGCAAGAAAAATGCCTTCAAATAGAAACATCACCAACTCGAAGACCCCAAATCAACCCAAAATAGTTATGGCAATTCTGTACTCTGAGCACATGCCAAGTAACCTTCACACACAGAAGAAAACGAAAATAGTATACAATATAGAAAGCGAGCAACTAGTTACCAAATCGTGCAAGAACAGGAAGAAGTAGTTCCTGGGATTCGACCCGATCGACTGATGAGGCGGAGCAGGATAAGCGACAGCAACGAGAAGCCACCCACTACGGCGTCCGCACCCAGCAGAAACCTGAAACGCAGCCCCCATCAAAGTCAATCCTCCATCACCGCTCGTCGCGGCGATCGCAAATACGCGCGGTCAGTCGGGTTCCATTTCTTTTCCTCTTCAGTGTCACCTGAAGGCGGAAGCGTAGCTGTAGTGAGCTCGGAACTTGATGCCGAACAAGACGATGGTCTCGTCGTTGGTGACCAGCACGGCGAGCGCGACCAGCGCCGACACGAAGGCCGAGGCCCGGAGCGAGGCCTGCGCGATCAGGAACCGCCGGCGCGACTGGTTGGGGACGGCCGGCAACTTCTCCGGGAAGGAGTTCTGCTCTTTCGCCGTCTCGGGCGCCATCTCGGTGAAGAGGAAAGGGATGGAAAGCTAAGGAAAAGGCGGAGGGCGCAGATTTCGCGGGAATTTATAATGGAGAGGGAGATGGGTTTGGATATTTGGTAGTGGAAGTAGGAACGGGGAGATCCGACGGCTGAGATTCATTCCGTGACGTGATCGGACGCCTGCTTCCCCAACCTGATGTGACGACGGAGGGTGCGTTTAGACATTGCCTTGAGAAGAAGCCACTTTGAGCCCCTAAAGACCTTTGGGCCAAAACAGGTTGAAAGCCCAAGGCAGGTTGGAGCTGCCTTGCGCTTTCAGCCTTCTCAACATGGAGGGGCTAAATGAAAAATCTTCTACCCAAATTATTCTCATTGATTTTTCATTTTTTTTTTTGTCGTTTTGCCCTCACTATTCATTATCTTTTTTATTCTCCACGAGCGGTCACCGACAAAGGGCGGAGGGCTAAATGATCGCGGGCAAGCAGTTGCCGATGACCGTCGTCGAGGGTGGCGCGACCAATGCCGAGGGGTGGCGCGACCACCGCACCATCTAGGTCGCGGCAAGGTCTAGGTCACGGCAAGGTTTGGGTCGCCGCGACCCAGATCTGGGGCGGCAGGGTCGCGGAAGGACCTTGCCGCCCCCAATTTGGGTCGCACAACCTCGCCGCCCCCGGATATGGGTCGCGCGACTAGGGCGGCAAAATTTACTGAAAAGAAAAAAGGAAAAAGAAAATTAGAGATAAACAATTCGCGTAAGGAGATTGAAAAATACGGTTCGTTTGGATTTTCTGCGAGAATTTCGTGCATCTCCCTAATCGATTTATTTGAAAAAAGATGCGCCACCGAGAAGTTTGTACCCCCTAAGTTTCTAAAATTTGCACGTGGGAGGCCGAAGTTTGTAAAATGTCATATAATGAACTGATAGTGTAAACTAATACACTTATGATTCCTTTGTGTTGTGAAGAATAGTTTATTTGAAAAATATTTTTTTAAAAACGATCACTTGTATAAGTAGAAATATTCAGCCAACTAGAAATTTTTCATTATCAACAATAATTTATATTTAAATATTTTTATGAATAATAAAAATATTTTTTATTCATTTTTGTAATAAACGACTAAAACAATCGCAGCCATATTGATCATCGTTTCGTGCAGAAAAGGGCAGAATTTTATAATTTTATATAACTAAACTGATCGGCTTGTTTTATCCGGCTATAAAATGTGGGGAGTTTCTTCTCGTGAAGTTGGGTTTATGAACTTCTTTGAACACTTGACTAATATAGTCAATTTCAAATATCTGAGCGGATAGTAAAAAGAGAAGTTCGAATCAAGCACTTGAATATATGATCGGTTATGAACGAAGAAGTATGAATTTCCATTGGATACGTATCTTAGATACATGTAAATATATTTGAGAAAATATTCTCCCAATCATTTATTTTTGGCGAAACAAACGAAGCCTTAATGTCAATTATTCTTATGCGCACAAAATTATTACCATGGGTAGTATTTTGGAAACTTATATAACTATACTAATCAGCTTGTCTTATCCGGCCTTAATTTATGGGGAGTTTTCTTCTTGTGAAGTTTGGTTTCCCAACTTCTTAAGGCACTTGATTGATATAGCAAAAAAAAAAGAAGCTCGAATCAAGCACTTGAATATATAATTGGTTAGGAATAATGAAGTGTGAATTTCCATCGGATACGCATCAAACTTTTTTAAACAAGCAAATTTGAATTTCGTGTGCGGTTGATGCACAAATTCAGATAAAGTTTTCAAACCATCCGATTTACTGATTTTAGATTTTATTTTCCAAATTGCAAAATCTAATAGGATGTAATTTCTGAGAATAGGTGGAATATTAGTTCGTTACGGATATCTACAAACCTTCGCATGTAGCTCATATTGATGCAATTTCTGAGATTATTTGTGAAGTCAAGCAAAGCAAGATCGTAGTGGAGTACAACTCGGACTCCTCTGACCGGGCAATTGTTTTCACAAGTCATCTCAAATATCTATCGACCATTTTGGTGGTGAATATAATTAGTCTTGGTTAACATGCGTTAGTTGCAATGGCCACTTCCTGAAAACTAAAGCACACCATCCACCTCACTATATATACCGAGAACAAATTCCAAAAAAAAAAATAAATATATAAAAAAAATAAAAAAGAATATAACATCTTTAATGCTTTAAAAGAATTGGGTATTTGAAGGCACCATTTGCTATTGGCTGGGTGTTTTGAAACGACGGTTGGTTTCTCCTAGCTTCTATTCAGTCAAGCTTGCTTTTCGGATCTCCTGGTAGGTGGGGTCAAGCACGTGCGAAATTGACACAAATAATTTATAAATTCTTAATTTATTTAATATGATCTATGCAATTTTAAAATATATTTTTATATAATTTAAGGACTAAGAGATCATATTGAACAAATTAAAAATTTATAAACGATATTACATACTTTTGGGTTAAAGTTTAGAGATTACATTATATAAATTAAAAGTTCATGAACCATCTATACTATTATTTCTTAGTGCACTTTTGTGTCTAAATTGAAATATTTCACTTTTCTCTAAATTTACCAAACATTTAGATGATATATGCGGTAAGCCGTGTGCTAAATAATATATTGTTTCTTTAATTGTTTATCGGTTTAAGTTTTTAAGAAAATCCATTTGTCTAACATGCTATCAGAGCACGGATTAAAAATTCAAATCCTAACAATCTCTCGTTTCTCTCTTGCTAACTACTCGTGCTGTTCCACTTGCTTTTCTTATCCTCTAATTCAAACTTCAAAAAGAAAAGTTTGTTTAACAATGTTGATGCTCCAACCACCCTATCGAGGTGTGAAGTGGCTCCAAGTCTATCTAGTTCATGAAAAATATTGGAAAGATTAGTGTATCACATAAACAAATGATCCAAGTCACTCGGATAATCATATGAAAACCAAAATATCTTTAAAAATGAATTAACTCACCAATTTGTATCCTTATACTCAATAAAATCCATTCTACTCATATAAAATAAGTGTGAGCACATGGTTCTTAAAATAGATCCCAAATTTCAGTATATACCACAACTCTCATAGCCCTTGCCATAGAGAAGTGCTTATACACATTTTTGTACGTATGTGTATATGTACCAAATGCCAATGCACGTCTGTCTATAGTATAGCTCATGAAGAATAGATGCTCTTTTACGACCAAAAACCAAGAAAAGAAGAATAGATGCTCTTCTTATTTCATCGAAGCTGGGCTTCAATCTAGGCCTTATTTAGTGGGCCTCGATACATTCGTGGGCCTAACTCACATGGAGACCCATTCTAAGAATCGTGGGCAACAGAATGATGCGATCTTATAGTCAAAGATCCGAGTAACAAAATGGAAACAATACTTTTCAGGACACTACAAGATGAGGAAAAAAAAGCACTTTATGGACCGACATGGATATTATGAAAGAGATACGAATCAGCATGAGATCAAGAATCTTCGTAGACCTCGAGCATAAGGATTTTCATTTTCTTCTGGCGGGCTTTTTTTTCGGTTGGCGGTTATGTTTCCGTTTATTTACTGTTGCACTTGGTCAACTTTCTCGTTTCCTTTTTGTTTTTTATCCTTTTGTCTGAGAGAGACAGGTTTTAGTAGGGAAGCAAACGGGTTAGCTGTCCTGAACGAGTCCATCCGGCAAGCAAGCTCAGCAGTCAAATGTGTATAGACTAAAAATGGAAACGATACTTTTCAAGACACTACAAGATGAGGAAAAAAAATCACTTTATGGACCGACATGGATATTATGAAAGAGACACGGATCAGCATGGGATCAAGAATCTTCGTAGACCTCGAGCATGAGGATTTTCATTTTCTTCTGGCGGGCTTTTTTTTTCGTTTGGTGGTTATGTTTTCGTTTATTTACTGTTGCACTTGGTCGACTTTCTCGTTTCCTTTTTTTTTTTTTATCCTTTTGTCTGAGAGAGAAAAAAAGTTTTAGTAGGGAAGCGGAAGCAAACGAATTAGCTGTCCTGAACGAGTCTATCCGGCAAGCAAGCTCAGCATGTCATATGTGTATAGACTAAAAATGGAACCGATACTTTTCAAGACACTACAAGATGAGGAAAAAAAATCACTTTATGGACCGACATGGATATTATGAAACAGACACGGATCAGCATGAGATCAAGAATCTTCGTAGACCTCGAGCATGAGGATTTTCATTTTCTTCTGGCGGGCTTTTTTTTCGGTTGGTGGTTACGTTTTCGTTTATTTACCGCTGCACTTGGTCGACTTTCTCGTTTCCTTTTTGTTTTTTATCCTTTTGTCTGAGAGAGAAAAAGTTTTAGTAGGGAAGCAAACGGGTTAGCTGTCCTGAACGAGTCTATCCGGCAAGCAAGCTCAGCAGTCATATGTGTCTTTATTTTTGGGAGGGCAAAGGCACGTTCAAAATTTAAAAAGAGAAAAATCGCAGCGAGGAATCTTTTTCCTCTGTCGACACGATCCATTTTCATCTTCTTCATCACGTTGCGTTGTGCATAAGATAAGCAATAGCATGCTTGTGTTAGCACACCCATTGTTCTGTCCCTGGAACAATCTTTTCATTTCATTATGCAATTCGCTCCATTTACGCCCCCTTCATTAGTCTTAAGCTTGTAAGAGCTACACCTTGACCAAGCCCTCTCACCCTGACAATCATTCCAAGAGCTTATAAATAGACGATAGTAAAACACAACTCCTTGCCAAACTAAAGCCGCCACAATGCTTATAATCGTTTCTTCTCTCCTCCTCCTCCTCCTCCTCCTCCTCCTCCAAATTTCGAAAAGAACTTCAAAGCTGAATTCTCTCCCACCAGGGCCCGTAAAATGGCCTCTCATTGGAAATCTGCTCCATATGAGGGGCTCACTCCCCCACCATCGCCTGAGAGAGCTTGCCAAAACACACGGATCCATCCTCCATCTTCAACTCGGTGAGATGTCGGTCGTAACTATTTCTAGTCCCGACTTAGCCAAGGAAGTTTTCAAGACCCACGAACTCGCCTTCGCTCAACGCCCATTATTCTCATATGTAGAGATGAGCATTCTCCCTAGCCCAACCTTTCTCCCATATGGAGACGAATGGAGAAAGTTGCGCAAGTTTTTCGTCATGGGACTCTTAGGTGGCCAGCGTGTTCGATCTTTTAAATCAATTAGAGAAGAGGAAACCAGGAGTCTCATCAGCTACATACGTTCGTTGTCGGGATCGCCTTTTAATCTCAGCAAAAAGATGGATGCTTTCACAAACAGCATAGTCTCCAAGGCAGCTGTTGGCCATAAGAACAAACAAGAGGAATTCATTTCTGTGGTCCGAGAGATGTTAACGTTTACTGGAGGCTTTAGTGTGGTGGACGTTTTCCCTTCACTCAAATTTCTTGCCAACATGGTTGGGCTTCATTCGAAGTTCAAGATGCTGCAGAAAAAGATCGATAAGATTCTTGATAGCATTCTCAATGACCATCAGACCAGAAGAGATCAGGGTCTTAAGAAACAAGGAAAATGCATTTGGAAGAGAAGACATGCTCGATGCGCTTTTTGGGACTTCGCACGACCAATGAGTTCGGCTTGAGTCTGACAGACAGGGAGATCAAAGGCATTATTATGGTACGTGTGCTTTAAGCGTCGCTCTTTTTTAGTGAACTAATTAATGTTAGCTAGTCTTTCTAATATCTCCAGCATCAATGTTGATTTTGAATGGCACGTCATTGTCGCAGGACTTGTTTGTGGGCGGGAGCGTCACTACGTCAACGCTTCTCGAATGGGCAATGGCTGAGTTAATCCGAAATCCCAAAGTGATGGCCAGGGCACAAGCTGAGGTGAGAGAAGTCCTAAAAGGAAAGGGTCACGTAGAAGAATCAGACCTCAAGAAACTCAACTACTTGAGAGCAATCATTAAAGAATCCTTAAGGCTGCACCCTTCTGTTCCATTAATTCCCAGAGAAGCCACTAAAGAATGTAAGATCGGTGGATACAAAATACCAGTGAATTCCAGAATCCTCATTAATGTGATGGCTATTGGAAGAGATCCAAATTATTGGGCAGATCCGGAGAAATTTGAACCAGAGAGGTTTCTTGAATCTCCAGTAGAATTTCTGGGGACAAATTTCGAGTTTCTTCCGTTTGGATCTGGTAGGCGGTCGTGTCCTGGCATTGCATTTGCCAATGCAAGCGTTGAATTCATATTAGCGGCATTGCTATATCATTTTGATTGGCAATTGCCGGAGGGAGAAGCCATGGAAGAACTTGACATGACCGAAGCTTTTGCCGCAACAGTCACGAGGATGCACGATTTAAATGTGATTGCCTTTCCCTTTACCCCCATGGTCGCAGCATGACAAGAATACGTTGTGTCAAAATAAGCTAGGTGCCTACGTAAACTTCATGTAAAGCCATGCGAATTTGCTTCTGGTTATTTCTCTG
Source organism: Eucalyptus marginata (assembly GCA_014182565.1). Classification (NCBI taxonomy): domain Eukaryota; kingdom Viridiplantae; phylum Streptophyta; class Magnoliopsida; order Myrtales; family Myrtaceae; genus Eucalyptus; species Eucalyptus marginata. The sequence continues at coordinate 25,427,364 of CM024593.1, read as the reverse complement.
TGTTTCTGTTCATGCCGTGTTATGAATGAATTCTCTAAGTTGCTATCCCACTCTCAAATCTAAATCATGTCTAACTTAATGAAGTAGTCGAAGGGGTACAGGTGACGTTTGCATTTCGATTACAGCCATTATTTTCAGTACATTTCTCCGGGGAGATTGGCAATAATAACGTAACAGGGAAGAATTGTCAAATATAATCTATCTTTTGTTTCCAATAATTTACGTATCTGAGTTCTTTGAGCATCAAATTAATGCCCAATGTATGCGTCGACCCATCCAAACCATGACGTAGAATACTCGTTTTCCTTGATTTCCCAGCTGTTAATGATTTCGGACGTATTTTGCAGATTTTTAGGATGTGTTTTGAAGACTTTTCCCTCTATCAATATTTTTCCTTAATCCTGTTATTTGATTATTTTTTTTTAAGGCAACCTTCCTATAAATAGTTAAGATGATGTAAACCGCACTTAATTATTCAAATAAAACATTATCTTTTGGAATCTCTTTCTAAGCATTTCTTCTAAGTCAAACCATCACAGTGGATTATTATCGGAGAGATTCAAGTTTACACTCTGGAGGTGGCCCCAAGAGAAGAGAACAAAAATTTGATAGTTCAAACTCTTTTAAGTCTTGAACAGATTGCTCACGAGCAACCCGGTGGGATTATCTACCCAGTGCTATTATTAAAGAAAGGCTCGATCGTCTCAAGACTACTCAATTTAGCAATACCCTCAACTTTGACTTTGACATTCGCCCCTATATCGAGTAGTCTTTTTGTTTTCATCGATTCAACGGTCCAGATTTTAGACGGGACTGGCCTTGGAAAACAGCTAATTGGACCTCAGAATTTCCCTTCAAATTTACTGTCACTTACTTAAACTTACCATGCGTGGAATTAATTTTCATTTTTGGCGCACGGAATTTTAAATATCTGCCTTAGTCAGAATTCTCTTTAGTTTGTCAAACCACGCCTTTGAACATGGAGAATTATTAGCTTATATTAACTCGAGTTATTCTGCTGATGTGAGGATTGAGTTCAATTTTGCTAAGACCATTTTTAAATTGCGATGTTGGTATGCATCTGATTTGAAATAGTTTAATTTTAACGTTCTTCTTTGGACATATATGATAAATATTCTATTATTCTTTTTGGAGAAAATAACATAAATGGTTTATGAATTTTGCCCTAATATGTAATATAGTCCCTAGGCTTTTAATATGTTTCAACGTGATCCCTGAACTATTTGTAAATGTTAAATGTAGTAATTCAATTTGCTCAAATGACAAATTAGACGTTATTTGATTAAGTGAATTATTATATGTTAAGTTGGATTTGTGCATTTGTTTCATGAAAACCCAAGATTTGAAAAACATTTTCCGAGAATAATCAATTCTATCGCTTACAAAAGTGACAATGAAAAATATTTTCATCGCCCGTTGCACATAAATTACAATAGTAGTGAAAATATTTTCCGTTAAGTGCTGAAAAGTTGGGCATCGAATTCTTTCTTATCCCATTAAATAATTTTTTACAGCTTAATTGAATCATTTAAGTTGATGTCAGTGTTACTTGTGATTGTGGTAACCGCTAGATTTGATGTTAGTGAATAACTCAGAATTCAGATTACATTAAATCCTCGGGAAGAAAAATGAAGATTTGGTTTCTTACTAGGAGGAGAAGTACGAGAGGGTCAGAAAAAAAGGGGGTTTGATAAATACGGTAAATTCATATCTTCTGATTGTGTCGGCTTGAACCCTTTTCGGTCTTCACGTATTCCATTTGACAAAAGTTCTTACGTATTATCATTTGATGCCGGGTGGGCAAATTGATATGAAATATTCTAAAATCAGCGGTTTTCTATCGACGCATCCTTTTCTTTAGATTGCGTGTTGACTGGCCGAAGAATGCGTGTTCACGTCAATCGTACCCACATTTATTATAATGTTTAGTATTAAAAAAAGAAAAAAAAAAGAAGAAGAGAAAAAGACCGAGTGCATCAATCGAATTCTACCCTTGAGATAGGTTGTGCGTCAATCCCAGTTGCTTAGTTCAAATTGAGTGTTGTTAGCAGATATGCAAGAATATTCGAAGATTGGATTTGATTTATTTATGATTTTGTATATATCAATCAAGATTAGATTTAGATATAGATTGATACATAGAATTATTTACTTTCTTTAATTACATATTCATTGTACTATATTTACAAGAGAATTGTACATCTTCAAATCAATCAAGGAGAATACGATACACTTTCTCCATCCTTTCTTCATTTTCTCGGTTTCTCTCATGGTATCAGAGCTTCCAGGCTTCTGATCTTAGCTTCCGCTTCAATCTTCTTTCTCGACCTTTTGCTGAATTCCTGTCACAAAAAACAGAATAGCATTAGTGTCACTCCTAAAGAAGAATTTTTTTGCTTACCATGGATACGCCGCAAGATGAATCTTCTGCTGCTCGTGATCAGTCCACTGAAGGGTCTATTCCACAGATTTCGCAGGCTCGGAATTCACCTGCAATTCTTCCCCCAGTCGAGCAGCAATCCTCAGCAATGGAACAACAGCCGTTCCAGGCCCAACCCATCCAGTGGCAACCCACGCAGGCTCAGTCCAATATGGGGCAACCCATGATGGGCCAACCTTACCAGTGGATTCCCTATCCACTTTACCTTGGGCCAAGCCCAGGTGCATCATCGCCTGGTTTCGTGGGCCACCAGAGCCACGTCCAAACCAACGGAGGCCCGCCAACCACAAGTGGGGCAAACACATCCGAAGGCTTGGAGCGGATAAACGGGTCGGGACAACCGGGTACGGGAACGAATCCCTACCCGGGATATTACAATGCGGGTTTTCCAATCGGGTCGAGCGAATCGGGTCTAGGGACGAATCCCTACCCGAATCTCGCACCTGGTTTCATGCCGTTTCCAGCAGGGACTTTCGCCGGACGACCAGAACCCGGCGACCCTTTGTTTCTTTCCAATACCGACGGACCAGAACTGCGGCCGATCAGCCAACAGCTGACCGGATCAGAGAATTACCACAAATGGTCGCAGGAGTTCCGGCGCGCCCTAGCAACAAAGGAAAAGGACGGTTTTCTTGACGGATCTATCCCCATACCCGTCGATGAACGCCTAGCCAGACTCTGGAGGAAGAGCAATCGACTCGTCCGAACTTGGATCGGAAATTGCGTCTCCCCAGAGGTCTCGGCTGGACTACCACCAACAGAGGATGCCAGAAATATGTGGAAAAACATTGAAGAAATGTACGGTAAACTGGATCAAGCGAAGATATTTACCCTAATGCAAGAAATCAGCAATTTAAAACAGGGTAACATGTCAGTGACGGCTTGTTTTAACAAACTGTCGTCACTGTGGAACAACCTCGAGGCGGCAGAAGAAAAGCTCGAGGGTCCAGAATCCACGATCAGGCAATACAGATCTATCAAGGACAGGGAGAAAGCCACACGCTTTCTCCTCATCCTAAACGACAGCTTCCTTACCTTTCGATCGCAGATTCTAGCCATGGAGCCCATGCCACCGATCGGCCGAATCTTTCAACTAGCCGTGCAGGAGGAGAGCCAGCGCCTCGCATCACCGGACCATGCAAGGAGCGGCGAGCATCGCTCTTGCGGTTCGCGGCGATCGGCGGGACGGGTTCAAAACCCTAGCACGCGAGAGAGAAAGAAGGGGCACGCTAGGGTTTGGCGGAGCAAACGAGTCGTTTTCCTTTAATAAGGAGCCCTTCAACGGCTCAGATCGAGCGCGGGGATCTAATGGCTCAGATCGAGCGCGAGGATTCGACGGCTCAGATCGAGCGCGAGGATCCGACGGCTTACAGATGGGCGACACAATAATCGGATCGAACGGTGGAGATTTGTCCGCGGGAAAAGAGATCGACGGTCAGATCCTTGCCACGTCATCAAGGAATTTCGGGCAAAATTTCAAAGGAAAGGGTAAATTATTTTGCGAATATTGCAAACGTTCTAACCATGTAATTGACAAATTTGTTGGAAATTGCACGGAAGGCCAGGTGACAAAGGAAAAAAAATCTCAACTGCTTATCAAGTCAGTGGACCCACTGGTCAAAATTCTGATCCTCCCATTACTTATGGGCAATATCAACAGCTGATTCAAGCAATGCAAAAATTGGATAAATCTGACAAAGGAGGGAGTTTTTCAGGTATCACATATTCCTTGATTAATTCTATATCAAGGAAAGCATGGATTATTGATTCAGGGGCAAGTGATCACATTATTTGTGACAAAGTTTTTTTCTCAAGCATAAATAAGGAACTTGATTTTCCTGTTTCTGTCCAATTACCAAATGGCAATATCACCCATGTTAATGTGACAGAACAAGAAACCTCGCCTTCACGATTATTCTTAGAAATGTCCTATATGTCCCGAATTCCAATTCAATCTCATTTCTGTGTCAAAAGTCTGCACAGAAAATTCATGTCAAGTATTATTCAATGCTGATACCTGTTTCTTTCAGGCCCTTTCGACTGGGAGACTGATAGGCTGGGGTAAAGTCTCAGAAGGATTATTTTTCTGGTCCAATCTTCCAAGTAATTCTGGTTTATCATGCAATTCATTGAATAAATCTTCCTTATGTAATTTGAGCATGAATGACAAAAATTCCCTTATGCACTTGAGATTGGGTCATAGTTCTTCTTTTCCCTGCCATCAATGTCCTATATGTCCACTTGCAAAACAATCTCGCACTCCTTTTCCATCTAGTAATTCCCGTACTAGTGAGATTTTTTCTCTAATTCATGTGGATATTTGGGGTCCTCATCGTACCATTAATCATGATGGATCTCGTTACTTCCTCACTATAGTCGACGATTATTCTCGTGCAACATGGATTTTTTTGATGCAGTCTAAGGATCAGACTTACCCCTATTTAAAAACATTCATCACATTATCCAAGAATCAGTTTAAGAAATCCATTCAGCGGATTCGAACTGATAACGGAGCAGAATTTTTCAGTCACAATTGCTCTTCTCTTTTTTCATCTCATGGGATCCAACATGAAAGTTCATGCGTTTACACACCCCAACAAAACGGAGTGGTTGAACGCAAGCATCGCCATCTACTAGAAGTGGCACGTGCTTTGAAATTCCAAGCTTCAATTCCTGAAGAATATTGGGGAGATTGCGTCACCACGGCTGCTTATTTAATCAACCGTATGCCCACTCGGGTTCTCAATGGGCATACGCCATTTGAATTGTTATTTCGGAAGAAACCTGAACTAACAAATCTCAGGGTTTTCGGATGTCTATGCTACATTGCAACTGTGGGTCCTCGTGATAAATTCAGTCCACGTGCTCGGCAATGCATTTTCATGGGATATTCGAATCTGCGAAGGGGTATCGAGTCATGGAGATTTCTACAAGGGAATTCATTATTAGTCGTGATGTTATCTTTCATGAGAACATTTTCCCTTTCTCTAAAGAAACATCTTCAGATGAGAATACAGGGAATATTTCACATCCTCGTGATTTATCTGAGGAAACATTACCTAGTGATTCTAATTACATAGAGCAGACAAGGGGTATTCTTGTTCCCGCCTTTCTTCCAGCAACAACAGAACATGTAGCTGAGAATTTGCCCTCCTCAGAAGGTCCCTCCTCAGAAGATCCCTTGGAGCATAGTCTAGCAGATTCCAACAACAATGAGGACATCCAGGATACCTCAACACTGCCCTCTCATGAGAGAGTCCAACATCCTATAGCAGTCGATCCCCCAAGACGCTCCGGTCGTGCCACACGACCTCCCACATGGACCAAAGATTTTATTTGTGCCACTCACAATTCTCCAGGTATCCAGTACCCTATTTCATCCTATGTTTCCTTTCATCGATTATCACAAGAACATAGATGTTGCATTAGTCGTCTATCAGAGGATAGAGAACCATCCAGTTATGACGAAGCATCCACTGATCCAAAATGGCAACAAGCCATGAAGGCGAATCAAGGCACCGATTGATAATCAAACATGGAATCTTGTTACCTTGCCTCCTAATCGCAAGCCAATTGGATGCAAGTGGGTCTACAAGACTAAATATCGTGCCGATGGCTCCATCGAACGATACAAGGCACGATTGGTTGCCAAGGGTTACACCCAACGAGAAGGTTTTGACTATCATGAAACTTTTTCTCCAGTTGCCAAAGATGTCACGGTCCGTTCATTTTTAACTGTTGCTGCAATAAATGACTGGCCTCTACATCAGATGGATGTACACAATGCCTTTCTTCATGGTGATTTAGACGAAGAAATCTATATGGATATTCCCCAGGGCTTACGAAGACAGGGGGAGAATAGAGTATGTCGTCTTCGCAAATCCCTTTATGGATTGAAGCGAGCATCCAGCAATGGTACGCCAAATTTGCGAGATGCTCTTACAACAAAGGTTTCAAACAATCCAAGCATGACTATGCTTTATTCACACAAAGAAAAGGTATGTCATCTATCTATTTGATGATATATGTCGATGATATTCTCCTTATGGGAAATGACAAAACTGCCATAGAAAGATTCAAGGAATATCTGCATGCTACCTTTCATATTAAAGATTTAGGAGCACCTAAATATTTCCTTGGAATCGAAATTGCCCGATCTGAACAAGGAATTTCCCTTAGTCAACGCAAGTTTGTTTTGGAGATTATATCGGAAGGTGTTTGTCGGGATGTAAGCCACAATAATTCCCATCGAGCAGAACACTAAGTTAACTACTGCAGATTATGATAAGGGTATATCTAGAGATGATGATCCAACACTCAGTGATCCATCAGGTTATCAAAGGCTTGTCGGGAAGCTTATATATCTGACTATGACCAGACCTGACATCTCTTATGCAGTACAGACAATTAGTCAGTTCATGCACAATCCAAAGCAATCGCATTTGGAGGCTGCCTTGAAGATTGTGAAATATTTGAAGAAATGTCCAGGACTGGGGATACTTCTATCCAAGAAATGCGACATGCAAATGACAGCACACTGTGATTCAGATTATGCAACATGTCCCATGAGTCGAAGATCAGTCACTGGATATTGCATCAAATTGGGAGAATCTCTTCTTTCATGGAAGACCAAGAAGCAACCTATCAGATCCTTGTCCTCGCCTGAAGCACGAGTATAGAGCTATGGCAAAAACTACTTGTCAAATAGTATGGTTACGAGGCCTTCTTAAAGATCTCGGAATACAAGTACAAGGACCAACAAAGTTACTCAGGACAATGATGCAGCCCTCAAACTTGCTGCAAATCCTATTGTGCATGAAAGAACCAAGCACATAGAAGTGGATTGTCATTTCACACGGGAAAAGATCCAAGAAGGAGTGATTGAGACAAAAGGAATTGGGACTACGAACAGCCAGCGAGATATCTTTACCAAACCCTTATGTCGAGACAGCACGCATATCTTTTGAACAAGCTAGGTGTCTTGGACATCTACAAGCCACCAGCTTGAGGGGGAGTGTTAGCAGATATGCAAGAATATTCGAAGATTGGATTTGATTTATTTATGATTTTGTATATATCAATCAAGATTAGATTTAGATATAGATTGATACATAGAATTATTTACTTTCTTTAATTACATATTCATTGTACTATATTTACAAGAGAATTGTACATCTTCAAATCAATCAAGGAGAATACGATACACTTTCTCCATCCTTTCTTCATTTTCTCGGTTTCTCTCAAGTGTATCAATTGAATAATGATAAAACCCACGTACAAAGGGTAATATACAATTGGCAATACGTGTGAAATGTCCTTACAAAATAATAAATTTTATGACTTTCATCACCATCCAATTGAAAGATTCATAGGTGACGTATCGCATTATATAATTGTTCCAAATGAATGAGTTTGTGAGTGTACGATGAAGAAAAAAGGAGTCGCAGATGACGTAACCTTTGCAAATTTGCAAACAACAAAAGATTGAGCATGGGTTTTTCAACATTGACTAGATATATAAAATCAGTAACGGAAAGTTGAATTTTTGGACCTAAATAATTCCAACCAAAACCCCAATAAAAAAGAAAAATCAATCTTGTGTTCAAACCAACCAAAGTGTAAGCCCATATCATCGTTTTAATCGTCATCATATCATCTATCTTAGTTTATTCAAAGATGGAGACACGCTTATACTCACGTGGGAACTCTGAAGGTTTAGACTAGAACGCCCCTTATCTATCATTTGAAAAGTGTCGTTTTCACGAGGGAAAAAGACAGCACCTCCTTTCTCTATTGCTGAAAATATGCTGAGGCAATTGGGTTCCAGCAGCAAAGCATACTTCAAATGAAAATATGCGGATGCAACCGGCTTGTCAGTCAACATTCTTTTAAATGTGATCAGGAACTATACAGACATAGATTTAACTAAACATGTTTTCAAATTAACAGCAACAGCTCATAGATATATACCGTCTGTCTCTATTCAGCTATTAGTTATGATGTCATTTCGTTAATTGATCTTAATCGCTTAGATCGGATCAAATGTAAAGGTAAGAACCGCTGATGAAAAGCAACTATTAGTTATGGTCCAGCTGTGAAAAGCAACTATGGATATCGCTGAAGTTATGGGAGTCAGGGGAAGAGAAGGGGTTGTCATGGCGGTCGAATTGGACAAAAACATCACAAACCCTGTCGCAATGTGATTGAGTAAACGAATCCGCATCAAGAGGAAGCACTGCAAGGAGCTCAACGAGGGGAGAGTACATGACACGGGCACGGTACACTTTTTGGTAAAGCAAAAGGCGAGAAAATATTGGGTGGGCCGGGCGCTCCACGTCACCGTGCGCCCGCCCAATCAGAATGCGACACGTGTCGCCACCTAGAGCCGGGTCCCGCTTTTGTTTTTTTTTTTTGTTTTTTTTGTTTTTTTTGGTAAAAGGTAATAAATATATATATATAAATATAGCTAAGGCAATTTACAAAAGACCGGCACTAAAAACCTACACTCAAACCTCAAAACGAGACAAAGTGTAGGGGAGCCAAAGTAAGAAGCCACAACGGCAAACAAGAAAAGCCACAAGGCAACAGCAACAAAAAACAACAAGTGGGAAAGAAAAAACAACAAGGCTGACCAACCCTTAGCCCACCAAAGGAAGCGGGCTAAGAACGGAGAGCCAAGAAAAGCTAGGAGCAACTTGCGCAAAACAGCAACTAAGGAGCACTCGGACGAGAGAACACCGCGGGTCAAAACCCCAACCACGCTTCGAAGCCTCTTATTTCTTGGGTTAGGAGGAACATCTTTGAATGTTATAGCTTTATCCCTCACAACCTTAATAAGGTGGTTTTTAAGAGCCGAGACCACTAAGGATTCACCCCGAAATATAATCGCATTCCTCTTTTTCCAAAGAAGGTGACACATAGCTCCAAAAGAGAATCGCGCAATGCAATGGAAGAAGTCCTTACCGGATAAGAACTTTAAAGCCCAACTGAGGATGTCTTTCCAACATCTATTCCGCCACGGGAGGTTACACCTAGCGGCCCAGAAGTAGGCTAGAGAAGTCGAGGTGCGACACTCGAAGAATAAATGTTCAACAGAATCTGGAACATCATTGCAGAAGGCACAAACATTATAGTCGATTCTTCCATAAGAAAGAAGCAGCATCTGAGTCGGCAGGCGATTTTTGGTTATAAGCCATAAATTAAACTGGAACCGCGGGGCTATAGCATTGTCCCATACAAAAGATGCCCAATCAACACGATCCTTCTTGACTCTAATGGAATTCCATGCTGAAGCTATAGAGAAGGAACCAGAAGCATCATAGCACCAAAACCTGTCAGCGAGCCGAAGAGAGGACCGGAAGAGAGATCCCCCATCTTTCCAAAAAGGATTTAAATAAACAACCCACCGAGCTAAACAGATCCGCAACAACAAAGATCGTCGGGAAGACATAAACCTTCACGGAATGAGCAAGGAACAAAGGCATCAAGCGGGCCACAAGAAAGCCAAGTGATCATGCCAAAGAGACACTGATAGGCCATTTCCAATCTTCCACAGAAAGGATAACCGAAAGTAATTTCTCAGTTGAGGATTTTTTTCCATGCCCAAGAACATTGACGAGGCTGGGAAGAAATCCAAAAGTTTCTTTTCTTTAAGAAGTTAGAGTGTACCCACCGACACCACAACGATTCTTTATCAGTGAAAAGAATCCAGATAAATTTAAGCATGGAGGCTTTGTTGCAATCTTTAAGTTTCCGAATGCCTAGACCGCCCTCAACCTTCGGGAGACAGACATCGTCCCACGAGACTTTGGCCCCACCCCGGCCAAGGGTCGTGCCCTTCCATAAAAATTGTCTCAAAATGCGCTCAATACTATCTATTACCGAGGACGGAAGGTTAAAGACACTAGTCCAAAATGCTTGAATTGAAAGGAGTACCGATCTTATGAGTTGCAGCCTCCCAAAGAAAGGACGTAAAGCGATGTGCCCAAGATTGAACCCTCAGGGTGTACGATCGGTCAAAGTAACACAGTCGCTTTGCCCAATCTAGTAGTAATAATCGGAACACCCAAATAGCGAACCGGCGCTTCCCTTCCCCGAAAACCGAAGGCCCATTGCACTCTATTACAAAGAGACGAATCCCCCCCGAGATGAAGATCTCACTTTTGTTTTTATTTGGGTAGAGGCCGCTCCATGAGGAGAAAATGTCCAAACCCCTTTTAGCATCATCACCGACGCCCAATCGCCTTGACAAAAGGAATACGTCGTCGGCGAAAAGAGGTGAGTTAGCCGCACAGATTTGCATCTCCGTAAATATTTGAAGTCATTGCTAGCAAGACGGGAGAGCAAAATTCCAGAGAAAATTTCCATGACTAAGGTAAATAGGTAAGGTGACATAGGATCACCTTGCCTAAGTCCTCTTCCAGCGGGAAAAACCATGTAATTCACCATTGATATAGATGGAATATTTCGCGTACGTACGCAAACCATAATTAGCATAATAATCCACTCGGAAAACAGGCACGGAGAGCAAGTTCCAAGAAATCCCAATCAACCGTGTCATAGGCCTTATGGAAATCAACTTTGACAAAGACATTTGGGCAAATAAGGCTCTAAGTGAAATCCAGCAAACAACTCTTGAGTGATGAGGATATTATCTCTAATCCTCCTACCCTTTACAAAAGCATTTTGTGAAGGGCTTATCAAATCACTTAAGACAACAGCAATGCGGTTAGCAAGGATCTTCGTAATGACTTTATAAATGGTATTGCAACATGCGATAGGCCTAAAATCAGTGACTACACTTGCGTTAGGGACTTTAGGAACTAGGGCGAGGATAGTGGTATTTACCTCCTTTAAGAGCAGTCCCGAAGAGAAGAAATCCTGGATTGCTTCCACCACCAACGGCCCCACTAAATCCTAATTAGTCTTGTAGAACTCTACCGAGAACCCATCAGGACCTGGGGCCTTGCCTTTGGCAAGAGAGAATAAAGTATTCTTAATCTCAGAGGGAGAAACCGGCTCACATAGGGAGCGCACTTGAGCATCCGAAAGCGGGTGACGAACAAACGTCTTCAGCTCCTGAAGCGAAGGTTTAGATAAAGCCTCATGATGAGAGAGCAAATTCGAGAAAACCGGACAAAAACTTGCGGCACAAGAACAGGATCGGTGATAATAGCTCCCGACGATCCTTAACGGAAAGGATCCTATTAGTAAGTCGCCTCCTCTTCACCGAATGGTGGAAAAACTTAGTATTCTTGTCACCTTCTTTTAGCCATCTCACTCTCGACTTTTGTCTGAAGAAGGATTCTTCTTGATTCCTCAACACAACAAAAACATGACGCTGAGATTTTTCCAACTCAGCAAGTGAAAGGTTGGAAGGGTCTGATTGAAGGCTAACCTGAGTGCTTCGAAGGGCCTCTCTTGCTTCGGCCGTCCTCACAGAGATATCCGAGAAGGCGTCTTGGTTAAGTAACTTGAGTCGAGCTTTCACAATTTTCAACTTGGAAACAAGCATGTACATTGGAACGCCTGTGATGGAGGAGTCCCAAGCCTGGCGGACAATTGAGTTAAAGTCCGGATGGTCAGCCCAAAATTCAAAATACTTAAACGGCTTCCTCCTATGGACCGGTTGAAGAACTCTGACGATCATAGGAGTATGGTCCGAGATACCAGGGTTCAAAAATGAAGCCTCAGAGAATGAGAAATCAAGGTTCCATTTGTTGTTAACTAGGACACGGTCGATCTTCCTCAACTTCCTGGCGTCCCCTGCCGAGGTAGACCAAGTATAACGGAGGCCAACATATCTGAGATCCATCGCCCGTTTGTGCTAAGCATTGGGCAAACTCATCAAAATAAGGGATCCGGTTGGTGGAACTTCCAACTCGATCGGATGGGTCTTTAATGGCGTTGAAATCCCCAGCAACAAGCCAAGCTAAATCCTGCATCAAATCATTGAAGTGGAGGAGGTCCTCCCACAAAGGTCTACGACGCACAAACGAATGCTCCCCATAAACAGCAGAGATGCAGCAGCTCACACCAGACATATTAAGCTTAAGGCTACCATGCAAAGCCTGGTCATTGATAGAGATAGGCACAAAAGAAACAAGATCCGGGTTCCATCCTACCCAGATTCTACCACGAGAAGAATACTCATAGTTTGCAATCCATTTCCAACCCCTAATTAAGGAAGCCGAGACAGAATCAAAAACTCCTCACGAACCTTAGTCTCAAAGAGGCCAATCGGGGCGAGCTTATTAACAGCAACAAATCTCCTGATCTCCGCACGCCTAAGAGGGTTGACCATGCCTCTAATATTCCAAAAGCCAAAAAACATATCAAAAAAGGATAGAGGGACAGAATTACTTCTTCTTAGACCTGCGACCTGTAGTAGGCGCTTTTGAAACCACCGAGGGTGGTGGGTCAGGAAGAAGTAAGAGGAGCTGATCTTGTATACTTCGAGCACCAGCTGGGGCCGGGCCTTTCGGCGATGGGGAACCCACAGACAAAACATCTTCATCATTTAAATCCATTTGAATACTAGAGTTGCAAATTTCATCCGAGCTTTCAACCGGAAGTGAAGGGGCGGGGGCACCACCTTCACCTGCCGGGGATAGACCAAAAGAGGCAGCTTCCTTCTCAGCATGCTTTTTCTTTTTCCTGCCTTTCCCCTTTACCTGCTTCCATTCTGGATCGGCAGTAGGAGCTGAGGAAATAGCCACCATTTCACCACCATCCTCAGATGTAGAAACCCTAGCAACATAGATCTTCGAAGGCTTAGGAGGAACCTGTGCGGTTGCCTCCAGTTGCAGATGAGAATCAATCTCAGGATCAATCATGTCCATGCCCGGGGTAGTAAGTGGAACTTGTAAGTCCACCATAACCTATTTTTGACGATTCTGAGAGAAGGCAGGACCATCTGGACGAGTAGGGGAATTAAGATGCATAGACTTGTCTTGAGCAGGAATTCCAACATCAGCATTCAAGACTTGATTAGCTTCTGCAGATTTTCCTTCTGCAGGAGGATCAGCAGAGTTTCGAGGAGCAGCTTTTTTACAGCTGTGACCAAAGATACCGCACACAGAGCAAGCAAGCGGTTTCCATTCATATTCGACTTCCACTTCCACCGATTTACCATCAAGGAGTAGCTCAATAGATTCACAAGTTGGTTGCTGAGCTGTTATTTCAACACAAACCCTGGCGAACGTTAGCATTGTCATCTGCTCTGTCCGCTGGTCCACATAGAGTGGTTTACCCACTGCACTGGCCACCTTTCCAATGGATTGAGCTGACCAAAATGAAAAAGGTAAGTTCCGAAGTCTCACCCAAACCGGAACCGAGCGAAGGGTGTCTTTACTGAGTTCCAAACCTGGTTTCCATTGCTGCAGAACCAGTGGAATCCTTGCAACTGTTATATGGCCTCCTTCAAGGACTTTCCTTCGGAACTCCCTATCCGGTATGCGCAATACAAATAGTCCCCGCCCATTAGACATGACTTCAAACAAATTTGGACCCCAGGCTTTTTTAAGAGCCTCTTCAATAACCTTAAATGGCAACCGCCTTCCAATGAAATACCCCACAAGACACTCAAAGAGCTTGGGATCAGCACTTCAAGATCGATTCTCACATCCGTATAACCGGTTTATTATTCACAAAGGTCGGAGGAGTATATTCAAGATCATATCCTTTATTCACTCCACTAGCAACAGCAGCCCAAGACCGAGTTCCCGGGTTTTTCGACTCACCCCTGCGTTGAGGGCGCTTGGATCTCGATCTACCTCTACTCTTCTCACGCGCCTTAACAGGAGCAGGAGGAGGTCGCGAGTCATTGTTCTCGATCACAACAGATGGGGACGAAGGATTCGGCCTCTGTTCGTTCAATAAAGGAGCAGCCAACGAGGGATGTCCATGAACAGGAGGGGAAGGGCTTCGATTACTCGGTCCCTCATCAACAAAATGGGCCCGGAAGGATCCGGACTCCATCGATTTAGCAGACTCGAAACAGCAGAAGTGCGAACAAAACCCTAACCCATCGCAACCAGATAAAGCCCACAGAAGAGCACGTACCAGGCTACACTTTAGAGGGGTTTGAAGAGCAGTAGAAGGCGCCCAAGACCACCGAAGAACAGCTCCAACTATCGGTCAAAACGGCCTGATGCCTCGTTTGGAATCGTTGATAACAAAGAACTCGCACGAGGGAAGTCAAACGTGCGCAAGGGAAGTCAAATCCTTCGGGGTCCCGCTTTTGTTTTGAGCTAAATTTTTGCAAATCCTTCTCTCTCTTCATTAATGGCCGAGAAAATATTGGGTGGTCCGGGACCTCCACGCCGCCAAGTGGTCCCGACCGCTCACGCGGCGCCACGTGGAAGTGTGGCCCTTGCCGTCTCTCGCTCCTCTTCTCTCCCACGTCGTTCCAATTCAAACCAACGCGCGGGCATTCTCTCTCCTCTCTTCTCACTCTATCCCCTCTTTCCTGACCCGACGACTCTCTCCCAAATAGCGCTCTCTCTCCGACGACGGCGACGCTCCCTCCCGACGACGGCCGTCCTCTCTTTGACGACGGCGACGCTCCCTCCCGACTACGGCCCCTCTCTCTACTCGACGGCCTCCTCCTCCCGACCTCTTTGTTCCCGAATCGCGCTCTCCCCGACGCCGGGCTTTCTCCCGACGAGGGCCGCGCTCTCTCCACTATGGTCAAAGCTGTCTCTCCCGAGAAGCCCTAGATCCGCGACAATCCCCACTTCACTTCGCATGTGGCCGACGAGGTCCATGGTCGGAACTGGTGAGTTGGTCCCTCTCGTGTCGATTTGATTGGTGGGGCTTTTCCCGGCCGCCTGCCTCTGTTTGTTAGAAAATAGTAAAATTGATTTTGTATTTAATTAGCTTATTTGTCTTTTAATTATTTTTTGGCTAAGTGTGTGAAAGCAAGAGTTAGTCGATTTGTAAACCGCCAAAGAAACGTGCTGCAGCGCCGCACTTCTAAACCGGAAAAGATATCTCGTGAAGAAGCCAGTTAATCAAAAGAATGGGCACACAATAAAATATTATTATACTTGCTCTGGAGGTTTCAAGAGCATGAAGGAAGTGAAACTTGCGGCTGACAATTTTTTATTCACATTGAAGACGGCAACAAGAAGACAGCCCACAATTTTGACTCCTTAGCCAAGAAGAAAAGTTTGGCGGTGGAGTTCAGGCGGTGAAGTCAGGCGGTGAAGATGCTTATAAATATAGGGTTACGTTAGACAGCAAGGAGGAAACAGTCTTCTTGCTATCTCACACATCCCTTAGACAGCAAGGAGGAAACATGACACTGACATGGATATTTGACAATAAAGGCAAATGAGGATCATCTTGTTATCTTCTTGTACTGTCATTGGATTTCTTCTTAACCACTAAGTAACTAATATGGTCGAGTTTCATAAGGCCATTAGTAGAGCAAACTAAATGGATTCTCTCACATGTTTATGAGACTGAAATGAAAAATTTCAAGCACTTACGTATAATCAAGTAAGATCTACATCTTCAGGTGAGCAGCTTAATAATATCTGCATTGAAGAGTGAGTTACTTGGGCTGGAAATACCTTAGAAAAAAAGGTCATTGAGAGTGTTTAAGCCATATGCATTAGCCCATGCGCTTGTCAAAGACAGCTCATTTTTTTGAGTTCAGATGTTAGATGGCAAAAACAGGCAATGTGGTGCAACTACTGGCGCAGTGGATATTGTCCCAATATCGTAGGCATAATTGAAGGCTACAGCTTCATTTGGAAGAACTTTGATGAGTTTTCCTTCAACTATGAGTTAAACTATTGTCTTAATTCATCTGTGTACAGTCATGTAGTAAGACCTATATAACACTGGCTAGTGGCGACGCTATTGCTGTGGCAGATTTGCCCACTAATCAGAGGAAAGGTCATTCTAATCCTTCATTTTCTTTGCCTGAACCAACTCGATTTGTGAGCAGCGTGATGGTCACATTTCCTTGCCCTTTTTTGTTTTTTTTGTTTTTTGTGTATTGGGTGTTCTCTCTGCTTATGAGGTGCTCGGTCTCTATTAAACTTCTTTCTCCAATGTTTGTTTCTGAAGATGCACAAACTTATTATTTAAAGTTGTAATTGTCATGTATTTGTCTGGGGCAATTGTGGACTAACTTTAACTGGGATTTGTTAATCTAGTGCGAAGGATTGGTTATTGCCAAGTCAAGCAGAAGGTGCTAGACTAAACGATGCACTGCGGAGAAGCCATATCCGGAAGTTTGAAGACTGCGGTCATTACCTTTTCTTGGTGCGTTTCTCTTTCCAGAAGCTGGAATTATGCGTGAACTACTATCTTGTTTATGTCTTACAATTTCAATAGATGGAAGAAGGAAAGGCACCCTATGAAAGAATTGAAGAACTTTTTGCGTGGCCACGATCCTTTTTAGCTTGGTTTGCCATATCAACTGAAAATGTCACATAGGAAAAAAAAATAGAGAAACTTCTACCAGTCTGGAATGCTCCTTACTGGATGAATATTCCACTTCTGAATTTGCACCGTCTTTAATCTGAATAGTGTGTCCTACCACGGTGAAATTCTGCAGAGCAATTAATTTTAAAGTCACTCATTTTAATTGATATTTCCGATAGGCATTCTGCAATACTCGAGATCATCATGCCAAGTCTATTCTTCTGAGTAGTTTTCTAGTAATGCTAGCTTTAGTCTGCTCTTAATGATCATATACACCTGAGACACTCAGAATTGTTTTCAGATACTCTTTTATGCCGATCACTAAACTCTAGGTGAAAAGATATCAGTACTTCCTTCTTAATTAATGACCATGGCTGTCGACTCTATAACATGTGTATATGATCCACACCACAACCACTTACTACTTACTTCTAGGCGACGTTTCTCTGTTGGATGGATGATGTCCCTGCAGAATCATAATAGTGAGACTGTATACTGTAGTATCCCCTGCTCTTCAGAAATATGATGCAGTTTAGCTTCATTGAAACATTCTCTTCACTGTTATAGTGCATTCCCCTGCTTTTACCAGCTGATATGGGTTCAGCTTTATCTGATGAGGGACGGTGTGATTTATTTTCATGCAGGAAGATGATTTTGATTTGGTGACCACAATTAAACATGTTGGTTTCTACCGTCGTGGAAAATGTCTTGACTACGTTTCGGACTACCTGCCACCAACCCCTGCTGAATATAGGAAAGTATATGAATCGAACAGGTGTGGGTTTTTCATCTGAACTTCGTCCAATGGTCAAGACAGGATAGCAATTTAAGACCCCCAGGAAGTCTATAAATATCATATTCTGTGTACTTAATCCAGCATTTGGTCAGCTAGAGGCCTTGTGTCATGATTGACCTTCATATCCATGCTTATATTATTCTAAAGGTTCAATGAAATGAAGCTCACAAAAGAAGATGAGTGTTGTATGGTCAAATCAACATGCTTTTTAGTTTTTTTTTTGTTTGGTCGGTAACATGCTTTTTAGTTGAATAGATTGTTTCAATAGCAATATAGGCATGTCCTCTCTAAAACAGTTCCTCCCTTGAATTTGTTTTCAATGTTTAGACTATTGTTACCTGACATCTTGCATAATCTTAGATGGTTTGATGAGATAACTGGACCAGTGATGCTGTCAACTTTAGAGGATGGGAGGATAGTTAGTGGTCTGGATGGGATTCCATCAGAGGGCCCAGTTCTATATGTTGGCTATCACGTGTTATTAGGACTTGAACTGGTACCTTTGGTAACTGGATTCATGAACGGGAGGAACATTCTTTTACGAGGGATAGCACATCCTATGCTGTTTGAGAATTACGAAAAAGGACAAACGGTTGAACCTGAGTTGAACCTGAGTACTTTGACAATTA
Source organism: Eucalyptus marginata (assembly GCA_014182565.1). Taxonomy (NCBI): domain Eukaryota; kingdom Viridiplantae; phylum Streptophyta; class Magnoliopsida; order Myrtales; family Myrtaceae; genus Eucalyptus; species Eucalyptus marginata. The sequence goes on along the minus strand of CM024593.1, from coordinate 25,409,039 downwards.
CCGGATAATGGGTGCAGTACCTGTTTCAGGGACCAATTTGTTCAAGCTTCTTTCGTCAAAGTCTCATGTCTTGCTCTATCCAGGAGGCATGCGTGAAGCACTCATCGTAAGGTACTAATGCTAGAACCTTAATGTGCTGTAGATGTCAGTGATCATATGATTGGTGAAATAACCTCAAATTGGATCGTGATGGCAAGCCTTCTGTTGAATAAGAATCATACATATCAGTAAATGGTTTTTATCACCTCCTCCCTCCAAATACACCTCAGGTGTTAATCGTTGGATTGCCTTATCTCTCCATCTAAGATGCGCATGTTTGTGGCACATGCACAGGGGAATACTTGATATTCATGTTTGCTTGCTTTGGAAAAGATGAAATCTACCTGTACATTACAACTTAGAGTAATGTCAGAAAACATGTACATGTAATTGCCAGGGTGAAGAGTACAAGCTACTTTGGCTGGAACAGTCTGAGTTTGTCAGGATGGCGGTTAAATTTGGAGCCAAAATAGTGCCTTTTGGTACAGTTGGAGAAGATGACTTTGGTGAGGTAAGTTATAAAAAATTCAGCTTGCAATGTGAGTTCTTGTTGGCTTTTTTCGCCTCATTGTACTTTAGAGATGCATGGAATTGTTGAGGACATGATTGTTTGACAGAATTTTTTGATTATTTTTTTACTGATTCTTTTTTTTTTCTTGATTGAGTTTGTCTTTTGACTTGAAAATTAAGAAAACAGATATATGATAAGGTGGATGCTCTTATTTTTCTTGCATGCAATGATATTTGCCGGTGACTAGCGTAAATTCCATTTGAAAATCATTGACTAGTTTTATGGAGATGTCAGACCTTGTTCCAAAGCTTTTAATAGGATAGCATCAACTGAACTTTGCTTTCATATACTCTCATATTATGCTCAAGGACAATATGCAGTTCTTTCCCTAGAAGTATAAGTTTGGATCATGATCCGCTAGTTGCATGAATTTAGATAACTTTTCTTAATCCACTGAAAATCAATATTTGTATGTAAATCAACTCTGATGGTTCATGTGCACATGAATTTAATCATGGTATATCCTGCGGATGTCCTTGAGTCATTGTCCGAATGTTTGTTTATTACTCTATTTTTTTGCGCCTAGCAGGTCTTTTTTGATTATGATGACCAAATGAAGATCCCATACTTTAGGAACTGGATACAGCAACTGACGGAAAATAGTGGAAAAGTGAGGTATGAACAGTCCAGCGGATTCCAAGCCATTTTTCTTGTGATTTTACCCCCACTCCCTGTTTTCTGCGTCTATTTGCAGTGAACAAATATCTTTTGCATGGCTTTGACAGGTCTAATGAAACTGGAGAGGTAGCCAATCAAGATGTCCACCTTCCTTGGATTCGGCCAAAAGTTCCTGGCCGATTCTATTTTTGTTTCGGAAAACCAATAGAAACAGCAGGTATGCCATTGCTGCAACCTACTTTCCAATTTCCACAGAAGTATTATACAGTGATTCTGGGAATTAGCTTTTCACATTAAAACCCATCATCTCCTAAGAAGTCATATACGTGACTGGAGATGAAGCCTTCATTAAATCAATCCATGCCTTTGAATTATCCTGTCTTGCTTCAATTTATTATTTTTCCATCGCACAACTTACATGCATATGCTTGATTTCTAGTGGTCTTTCTTTTATTTGTATATGATGGATAGTGGTCAATTCATTGAACCTTGTACGACAGATGCAGAATTTGTACACTCGATATTCATCATGAAACTGCACTTTATGCCCTTTGATACCGGTTCCAAAGCACTCTGCACAAAAATTTGTCTCTTGTGGGTTTTCTCAATTCAAATCAAATCAAATGGGGTTTACTAGTAAGTTGACTTTATGACGTGACTGTACTCTTGAAGGGAGGAGGGAGGAACTGAAAGACCGGGAAAAATGTCATGAAGTATATATACAAATCAAGTCAGAGGTGGAGAGCTGCATGGTGTACGTGAGAGAGAAAAGAGAGAGCGATCCTTATAGGAGCATCTTCTCCCGATTGATGTACCGGGCAACACATAATTCTGCATCTGAAATTCCAACCTTTGAACTGTGATGGAATGGAATATATTCGGAGATGGACCATTTTGCTTTTTGGATTCCCTCCCAAACAGCGTAAGCCACGGGCTTTTTACTGTACAGTGTTAGGAGGTCTTTTGGCTAATCATTATTCAGACTCAACTGACTTCTGGACTTGCTGAGCATCAAGAATAATTATGGACAGGGCTTCTCTGCTTGGCTTTTCAAGCTCTGACTAAATTTGTTCTTCAGTTTTCTTTTTTCCTTCTAATTTACGTGGTCTCTCAGGAGTAGAGAAGCTTTTGCCTTTCAGAACTGGTGAATGTAATAATGCCATAATGGACAGCCTTCTCTGTCGCCACAGATGGTATCAAGTAGTTTATTTTCGCATTATCACTCTTCTTATGCAACAATTGAGTTTGAAAACTTGCACATGTATATATTGGCACATTTACATAAGCCTAGAACATGCCACACTCGATAAATACATTAAAAGCATCATGTTGAAAAAAAGATCAAGAAGAGCGGGTTATATTAGTTTTGATGAAAGAAGAATCAAATCTGGGGGTTGATGTCCATTTTAGTACTAGATGAGTAAAGAAGAGAGCCACAATGTCTCAATTTGGTAGTAAGTGCTAGTTTCACTTGTTTTTTGAAAAGCAATGGTTACGCCAACTTCGTAGATCAAGAAACATCAATAACCTGCAAAAGAAATTCGTGTCCACTTCAGGACGGATCATGCCATGCTCAATCTGTCTCGTCTCTGAGTTCTCATCTCATAAGTAGGAGAACATAAGTCTATAGGTTGCCGGCAAAAATATCATCCGACAATGTTCATGCTTTCTTGTAACCCAAGTTTTGCAGAGGTTTTGCATATCCACATCTCCTTTATGTAGTCTCTGTATCTCTAACATCTCAGTCGTTCAAAGAACTGAACTATCCTTTGGTCGGGCCATTTGCACTGGACAGGCTGGTTCAACATAGAAGCAGTTTTCTTCGTGTATGACTTGCATTGTCATTTTTTACAATTCTACAATTGAATATACCCCTATCTTCCTCATATGCTGCGGTCTAGAAAACTTAAACCTAAAACCTCTTGGTCCCTTTAGGCACTTTATACCATAGAATGGAGAGCAAGCAAGTGTATATGTCCTGTGATTGCTAGTCTATATGTTTCCCAGCCACCGCAGAACTGGTTTCATAGCAGTTTCAAAACACCAAACTACGGGGAACGACTGAAGCTGCCAACCAATGCTCATGACCAAATCAAAAAGGGTGGCAGTGAATTTAGATGTTCGGACTTTTGTTGCGTCCATTGTCCGCGGTAAAATTTATTTTAAATATTCACCATTGAATGGGAGGCGTGTGGGTAAATGCAATCACACAACTATCTCTAATGACACATGTCACCCATACAATGGGGAATATGTACAAAATAAATAAATTTCTTTATAAAGGCTGTGAAATTAATAAAATTCCAAAATAAAATAGAAAACCAACTAGGAAAATGTGCGGCGAATTACCTCAACAGAATAAGAGTTATTCGAGATTCACCATTATTCCTGCCTTCTATGCTAATAATTAAACTTATCCCCGCATAATTTACATAATGACCCTATTTCTTTACATGGTAACTGGTATATATCCATATCCATTTATTTGTCAGGAAAAGAATACCTAAAATGCCAAAACTTACCACGAAATGATATTTAAGTGTTAAAAGTTATGAAAATGACACTTAAGTGTCAAAATTGGAGCAAAATAGATTAGTTAAGTGTCAACAACGAAAAATATGGCTAAAATGCTGACGTGGTGATTTTCCGAAAACAAGTGCAAAACAATGTCGTTTTTTGCTGCTAACGTGGATAGATAATTAATACATATATATTAATTAAATAAAATATAAAACTAATTTAAAACAATTTTTTTTAAAAAAAAGGAGGAAGATGGAAGTTGCAGGCGGCGAGGACTAAGCCATCATTGCCGCCTCCCCACCGTCGCCATGAAGGGTCGACTACAATGGGGGAAGGGTTGGCCAAGGTCGTTGGGCCTTGTCCGATCAACGGTAGGGGCCTGCAAGCCCTTGTCCAGATCTAAGGCGAGAGTCGCAGCCCTCCCCCAGATCCAACGAGGGTCGTCAACCCTCACTTGGCCAAGCCAAGGGTTGCTAGTGGCTAGGGCAACCCCCCACAGACAGCGATCCCCCAGTGGGCGATAGAGGGTTGGCAACCCTCATCGGATCTATAAGAGAGGGCCGTGACCCTCACCCTAGATTTGAGCGAAGGCTCGCAAGCCCTTGCTGTCAATGGGCTGGGGCTGCCGGCCCTTAGCTAGGGCCCATGATCCCGATTGACCCTTCCCCACCATCGCCAGCCCTTGCCAGCGACGGTGGGGAGGCGGCGGTGAGGGCTTAGCTCTCACCTTCTACCTCCTCCCTTTTTTTTCTTTTTAATTATTAATATATAATTTTTTTAATTTAATTTAGTTAATATTTATATTTTAAAAAAAAAAAAAAAAGAGATAAAACAACGTCGTTTTGGCAACTCATCGCTAACTCGGTTCTCTAACGTGCCACGTAAGTGAGTTATATTATTAAAAAATTATTACGTAGGATTTTTTATCACCTCCACCGGACTTGGTACTCAGGTGTCACTTTCGTAACTTTTAACACTTAAATATTCATTCGTGCCAAGTTTTAGCATTCTAGGTGCCCCTCTCCCTTTATTTATCATATCGAAATCATCCCTTATGTAGTCTCGATATGGGATATATAGAAACTGCATGTCTTGGGCAGCATCGGGTCCTCAAATAATTACATGTTCTTATATAGAATATTCAGTTCAAGGCCAATAAATTGTCAGGGAAAATGATTTTTTTTTTTTTTGGTAAAAGTAAGAATATATATTGAGCTTTGAACAAATATACAGAAAAGACGATGCCAAAACTTACACTGTAACTACAATAGAAAGAGTGGAAGGGAGCCGAACTAAACACCACAAGGGCAACAACAGACGCGGAGCAAAAAAGCCCACAATCCGGGCAAAAGAGTCAAACACCAACAGCTACCAAACCTCTACACACACCAAGAAGCGGGGCGAGTAGGAGAGCCAGGACGACTAAGGGAAAGTCACACAACCCAAGAAGCTTGAGAAGCAAGGCTACTAAATAAACACTGAGGGGTCAAAGCCCCATCCTCTGTGATGTCTTCTATTCCTTGGAGAAGCAGGCACATTCTTGAAGGAAAGTGCTTTGTCCTTCACAACCTTAATGAGGTGGTTTTTTAGAGCCGATAAGACTAATGTTTCACCATGGAAGACGATGCAATTTCTCTTTTTCCAAAGAAGATAACAAAGAGCTCCGAAAGAGAATCGCGACATACTGTGGAAGAAGTCCTTACTTGATAAAAACTTCACCACCCAGGTAAGGTTTTCGCTCCAAGATCTTTTCCTCCAAGGTAAGTTACACTTGGAAGCCCAAAAATATGCGAGAGTAGCCAAGGTGTGACATTGAAAGAACAAGTGATCAATTGAATCCGGCTGGGCGGAGCAAAAGCACAAACCGAATAATCAATCCTGCCATGGGAGAGGAGGAACACTTGGGTTGGTAGGCGATTCTTAGCAATAAGCCATAAGAGAGATTGGAACCGCGGAGCTAAAGCATTACCCCAAACGAGAGAAGTCAGGGAAAATGATGTTCATAGTAATCAAGTAAACGAAAATGATGTCCCGTCATTTTACAAGATTGACGGTCTAATGTTAGCCCGATTTTAGATATTTCTATGACTTCCCTTTTCCTCATTTTTACTCGACTTAATTAAGGATTTGGAGGATTTAAAAAGACTCAAAAGCACCAATCCGAAAGGGTAATCCGAATTATTACTGCAAAATATTTTTATTAATAGGAACCAATTAGAAAAAAAAAAAAAAAAACAGATAGAAAAAAACCGCTTTTCTTGTTCAATCTACATTACGCGGCTTTCCTTAAGATCGTAGAATAAAGAAATATGCTTACTTGTTAGGACTAGTGAACTATTCACTGCTAATTTCGAAAATAATATATATTTTTTTTGCAATTCTCACGTGCCTTTCGAGTATCACGTGACTGTTGACCCAAATAATCACAAGACATAAATCTTTATGAATTTTATTATTAATTTTGAAAAATATTGTTTTGATACTCTTTAATTCTTCATGCAAATTTTCTATTTGGCTTATTCATGTGAGCTTCAACTCATGCCTTAACATATCAATTGGGTCAGTGGAATATTATCGTATCTAGCTAAGCGATATCTAATAGAAAAATAATTATTTGCTAAAGCTTTTGAAGTACTTGATTTTGATTTTTCATCAGTTAGGTGACCGTGTTATGTTTCAAGAGCCTTTCAAAAATAAAAACGTATGTTTTATAATATCAATTAATATAATTATAATTAGAAAATTACATTGTGATTGGTGGATTACCTTTTATGCCAGTTATGATGGGTAGATTTTACCAAAATAGCCCTTCTAGATAGACATATAACTTAAGTGTAGCCTCGACATTATACGGTGACTAATCTCCTTACCACCCCCACATGATTTTAAATGCATCCGTCCTATTAAAGAAATCAATAGCGACCGTCGTGTTGGCACCGACTCTTATGGAAATATTTAGCAATCCAAGGGATAGAGCATCTCCATTTGTTGTAATTGTGAAGTAACTTTTTAAATCTGATTGATAAAGATCCTTCACAATAGCTAGCATACTAGAAATTTTACCAAAAAAAAAAAATGATGGATGCTTAGTATGGAATTTAATTCAATTGTTGAATATTACTGAACTAGTAATATCATTACTTCTTTTCCATTTTATATGCATATAAATATGATGTTCTGTTTTTTCCTTTGATATATTTGTTGGAAGATATGATTTACAAGATTTGTACAGATTGTAAATTGATATGGATTGTATCTATCTTAGGATTAGAAAGATTACAAAATATTTGGGAAATATATACTTTATTTTTATTGTTACTTCTTTTGTATTATATACATCATTATACACAGATTACAATTAATGAATTGAGGCATACATTTTTCCTCTCTAAAATTCTTCCCTACGCTCTTTCTTCTTTTTCATCCAGTCTTGTGACAATATTTTCGTCCTATTTCCTCACGAGTTACTACGACAGTCGCAGCACCGTCGCAGGTCGAAGTCATCGTCCAATCATGAGTACTCTCTTCTCTTCTTTATCTCTCCCGCCCTTTTAAAGCTTTCGAGCTTCATTTAACTTACTTCACTTTTCAGCCGTTGCTCTCTCCAGTCTCCGCCATCCATGGCGGCAACCAGAGCCCGTCTCTTCCCGCCAGGCCCCTATTTTGCCTCCGCCATCCTTGGCGGCGACCGGAGCGTGCCTCTTCCTGTCCGGCTTCTCTCCGGCTCCCTGTCGCCGGAGTGAGGCTTCAGCCGCCGTGAGCTCCAATCGGAATCCGAAGCTCAGCTCATCGTCGACTCACAGATTTGCCGTTCCGAAGGAGCAAGCATCCTCCGCTGCGACCGGAGCTGCCTTTCCTTCGTCGAGGCCGGTTAGCTTCGGAGAGAAAGGGAGGTGCCACCAGAAGAATGGAGAAAAAGCGAGCGACCAGTGCTCGTCCATGCCGCTCGCGGAGGACGTGGAGTTGGAGAGAGGGCGCGAGAGGCTGAGGAGGTTCTTCGACGAGGCGAGGGATCTGACCAGCTGGGATGGTGGATCGCCTCGCTGGTTCTCTCCTCTGGAGAGCAGCTTTCGCTTGGAGAAGCTGCCCCTGCTTCTCTATTTGCCTGGTGAGTCCACTCTGATCAACATTCTCGCTCGTGGTTGGGAGATGTGCAACCGTTCGATTTTGTTGCCTCTGATGGTTCGTAGTTGAAGCGATCTGATCAATATTCTTGCTCGGCATATGAGGGTTAAACGGGACGCTTTTGTAAATTTGACAATGATGTTCTCTAGATTGAGATTGCGATTGCTCTAAGCTGATGCTTTCAGTTTATGATTGCTCTTCTTACTGCGAGTAACGACTGAGATTCAACAATATCAGTTTTCTTCCATTGTAAATCTTCCATTGTAAAGCTGATGATGTGCAGCTTGGAGTTGAAGCCTTTTCCGCTTTTACGTTCAGACGTCATTTTGATCTAATCACAAGCTGTTTTGTTTTCTCCTGAATACGTCATGTTTCTGCGAATCCTATTTGGTCTTGATTGGAGCTTTAGTGCCTTTCTATATCCCGATATCTTGTTTCTCAGGAATCGACAGCACAGGAGCTGGGCTTACTTCACATCTCAAGAAGCTCGGAAAGTAAGCATGTCTACTCTTCCTCGATCATTCAAGCTTCCAGTATAGCACCGAGTTTTCAGCATCTAATTCGGCTTATTGCCAAAATGCATCGATCATCTCTCCACTATGTACTTTCCCTCGGATTATGTGTGCCCACCTGAATTTAACATGGAAATGAAAGAGGGGGGGAACAATAGCAGTAAGTGGCCACATGGGGCAGCTAGTTTGTTTATGAACATTCAACCTCAATACCTTCCAGCTAGTCAGTTATCAAATAGCACAATTTGAAAACCATAATAATATCAATTTGAAGCAGTATGCCTTCTGATAAGATGGATTTGCTCTGGTACATATTTGAGATATGATGAAGCTGCTTCACAAATCAGTTTTCTTTTCTCTTTCCTAATGAATCTAATGAAAATTCGTTCACTCCCTGTTCACTATTAAAAAAAGAAAAAAAAAGAAAAAAAAAAAGAGGTGTTGATTGCTGCACTTTGCATTAGATTTAAAGGCTCTTTCTTTCTCTCCTGAACTTCGATGGAGTGAGATGAGACACGTAGCCCATGTTACCCTGCATCCATCTGCAGGCTTCTCAGGCTTTTAATGACTACAATCTGTTTCATCAATAGATGACATACTTCACTATTGACTGCAGCATGAAATAGTTAACTAATTAAATGTTTTCATGTATGAAGGATGTTCGAAGTTGAGTGCATGCACATCCCAATCATGGATAGAACATCATTTCAAGGTCCTCCTCTTTCTTACTCTCTCCAACTGCTTCAACAATTCTCAATAAATGGTAGCAATCTGACGACAATGTCTTTTGTAATCAACAATTTAACTGCAGTGCTTTTAACTCCATTACGTGGTAAAAGCATATTGTGTTGTTTAGCAGTCGTGATACAACAAAGCCAGTTTACAACAGATGCTTAAGTTCTCTTATCTTCACAGCTGTTATATGAGTTGATAACTCTTAATCAATTTGCATGGCGCAGATCTGGTGAAAATGGTTGAGAGAAAAATAAGATCAGAGAACTACCGCCTCCCAAATAGACCTATATATCTTGTGGGAGAATCATTGGGAGGATGCCTTGCATTGGCTGTTGCAGCGCACAACCCTGCCATTGATCTTCTATTAATCTTGGCCAACCCAGGTGGGAAAGCATTTCCCGCAATAAATACAGCAGTTTGAGGAATTCGAGTTATTATATGAACTCAGAAATGATCAGTTTTCTAACTCATGGTCTTTGGAAAACAAACGACAAGAAGCTTATGTACATGCAGCCTTTTCTTGTGTTAAATGAAATGCTCTGAGTGAGTTTTGCAGCGTCTGCATTGAATTATATTGGATTAAGGTTTAGCTTCATTTAGAACCTCTATCAGTTTTCACAGCTCTGATTATTAAATACTAAACATCACACATATCTTGTTGCAGCAACGTCTTTTGACAAATCGCAAATACAAGCTTTATTACCTTTCCTGGATTTAGTGCCGAAACAATTGCAGCTAAGCTATTCTTTCATCCTGAGTTTAATGGCAGGTTTGCTTTTTTGCTCTTTATTATTTGCATTTTGCTACACTTTTTCATGTAATGCAGAAAATGTTTTAGGTTTGTTTTTCTCACTTTTTATAGCATACCAGGCTACTAGCTTAGGGAGGATGATAATATATATCTATGGTTGACGTCTAGAGAATTTAAGTAGAGAGAAGAATCATACTAAAGAAATTTTTTGAGACATGTTACATCCTCGAGCCAAGAAGCTAGGGGCAAAGTTTGATGCCTGGCTGCAATGCATCATCATGAGCAATATAGCGACTGCTTCCTAATCGTAGATGAGCATGTTTTGATTGTTTATTATCAACCACTGGACATGTTTGCATTCTGATTTAACTAAAAGTAAGTGTTATTCGAGATTTAGACTTCAGAAACAACTGAATGACTGAGGATAGCAAAGGGCATCGTTGCCCGTTAATTTCATAGGTACCACCCTTGTGTATTTTCTTACCTCTCTCCTGACTGCTTCTCTTTTACAACCTCCATTAATTTGTGGTGCTACAATTACAGGCAACCCCCATAAATACTGTTCCATAGTCATAAATGATGGTTTCCCACTTTTAGGAATAACTTTTTGCTTGATGATGGTGAAAAGGGGGTACCAGCTGCTGTGTAAAGGTGTCGGGGTGGGGCTGGTACTGAACTGCTTCTGAAGTGTGGCTATAGTTTGGGAACACTCAGTAATTAGTATCATAAATATCTGGCTGCAGTCATGCGGTCATTTTCTCCACTTATTCCCGTTCATTTCTGGCAATTATAAGGTGATTATTTGAGCACGTTCGAGGATAGCACAGAAAAAGGGCTTCTACCACAGCAAACAGTAGGAAAGCTATCAAAGGACTTATTGACGATGTCATCTTGCTTATTGGTAAGCTAAACTATGGCAGTCATTTTCAAGAGACTAGTATGCTTTACAGCAATTTATTTTCCTTGTATTCATGTAATGAGTAGAAGTCTTCCTAATTATATTTTCTTCAGGCATGAACAACGGGGTGTACTTGGGATATGTATGTCCAGTGTAATTTTTTTTCTTGGAAAAAGATTCATGGCAAAATTTGCAGGTTCTTGCTGATATTCTTCCTAAAGAAACACTTCTGTGGAAGCTTCAGATCCTTAAATCAGCTTCAGCATATACAAATTCACTCATTCATGCTGTCAAGGCAGAGACTCTACTTCTTACAAGGTCCTTATTTTATTCATTTCTGTGACATCCCATCTAATTTGATGCTGGGAGATTGGAGTATAGGATGGCTATGTAGATTTAGGCAGAGCAAATATTCCGAGCCAGTCTTATTGCTATCTCACACTTCTCTTAAATTGTGAGAAGGAAACATGATACTCACATGGATATATTACAATAAAGGCAAATGAGGATCAACTTGTCATCCTCTTGTACTGTCGTTGGATTTCTTCTTTAACTACTAAGTTAATACCTTGAGTTACCCAGGGCTATTAGTGACTCAACCTAAATGGACTCTCTCACATGTTTGTGATACTGATACGAAAAATTTCAAGCATGTAACTATAATCAAGTAAAATCTGTATCTTTCGATGAGAAACTTTAAAAATTTGCATTGAAGAGAGATTTACATGGGCCGGAAATGCCAAGAAAAGGGTAATCAGAGAGTTTAAGCATGAGCATTTGCCCATTCGCATGTCAAAGACAACTCATTTTCTCTAGTTCAGATATCATATGGTAAAGACAGGCAATGCAGTGCGACTACTATTTGCAGTGGATTTTGTCTCAATTTCTTTGGCATATTTGAAGGCTACAGCCTCATTTGGAAGAACTTCAATGAGTTTTCTTTTCTAAAAGTTAAATTATTGTCTTAATTCAACTGCATAAAGTCATTTGGTAAGATCTATATAACACTGGCTAGTGGCAAAGCTATCGCTGTGGTGGATTCGTCCACTATTCCAAGCAAAGGTCATTGATATCATTCATTTTCTTTGCCTGCACCAACTTGATTTTGTGAGCAGCAAGATGGTCACATCTCCTTGCTTCTTTTCTTGGTGTTGGGTGTTCTATCAGTTTGTTGGGTGTGGCCCCTGTCAAACTTCTTCAACCTTCCGTTTCGTCCCCTTTCTTCAACTGTTGTTTCTGAAGATACACAAACTTCTCATTTGCTTTCGTCATGTATTTCTGTGAGGCAATCTTAAACTTACTTGTCATTGGGATTTGTAATTTTAGTGGGAAGGATCGGTTATTGCCAAGTCAAGCAGAAGGTGCTAGACTAAACTGCTTACTGCAGAGAAGTCAAATCCGTACCTTTGATGACTGCGGTCATTTCCTCTTCTTGGTAGGTTTCTCTCTTTCCAGAAGCTGCTATTATGCATGAACTACTATGCCGTATGTGTGTTGTGATTTCAATAAAAGGGAGAAGGAAAAAACACCCCAAGTAAGAACTGAACAAGCTTTTTGTTTGGCAAGTCCTTTCTAGTTTGGTTTACCATGTCAACTGAAAATGTCACGAAGAAAAACAAATTAGAAACTTGCTGTGGGTCTGGAATGCTCCTTACTGGATGACTATTTGACTTCTGAATTTGCACTGTCTCGAATCTGAATATTGTGTTCTATCATGGTGGAATTCTGCAGAGCCATTAATTTTCAAAATTACTCCTTTGGATTGATATTTTGAATAGGCGTTCTGCAATGGGTCATAAAATAATCATGCCAAGTCCATTCTGTTGAGTATTAAATCTGTTAATGCTAGCTCTGCTCTTTATCGATCACCATTTCTCTATACACCTGAGACATTCAAAATTGTTCAAAGATATCTTTTCATGCCAATCCCTAAACTCTAGGTGAAAAGATATCAGTACTTTCTTTTTAATTAATAACCAGTGATATCAACTTTATTTCATGAGCATACGATCCCCCACAACCACATCCTACCCTAATTCTTGCTGATGTCTCTGTCAGATGAATGATGCCACTGCATTATAATACTTGTGAGGCATGGTGCAGTTTAGCTTTGTTGAAGCATTCTCTTCACTTTTTATAGAATTACATTCCTCTGCTTTTTACAGCTGATGTGGGTTTAGCTTTATGTGATGAGGCGTATTGTCATTAATTTATATATCCTTTGCATGCAGGAAGATGGTTTTGATTTGGTAACCATAATTAAGGGCGTTGGTTTCTATCGTCGTAGAAAAGGTCTTGACCATGTTTCAGATTACCTGCCACCAAGCCCTCCTGAATATAAGAAACTATATGAATCATTCAGGTAACGTTTTTCATCTGAACTTTGTCTGGTGGTCAAAACAGGATGGCAGTTCAAGACACCCAGGAAGTTCACAAATATCATATTATGTGAACTTAATCCAGCATTTGGTCAGCCGGAGACCTTATGGCATGATCCATCCTGGTTTTCATCCTTATAATATTCTAAAGGTTTAATGAAACGAAACTCACAAAAGGAGATTCATGTGATATTCCCTAGGTCTTCTGTGAGTAAGGTACTAATGGTCTTCCTCTTAATGGATGGCCATAGCTCTATCTGAGTACCATATAGTCAAAGCAAAATATTCTTCAGTTGACTAGTTTGTTTCCAGAGCAAGATAATTGTGTCCTCTTCAAGAGAGTTCCTACTTTGAATTTGTTTTTAGTCTCTGGACGACTGTTACCTGGCAACTTGCATGATTTTAGATGGTTTGATGAGATAACTGGACCAGTGATGCTGTCAACTTTAAAGGATGGGAGGATTGTTAGAGGTCTGGATGGGCTTCCATTGGAGGGGCCAGTTCTATATGTTGGCTATCAGATGTTATTGGGGCTCGAACTGTTTCCTATGGTTTTTCAATTACTGAATCAGAGGAACATTCTTTTACGAGGGATGGCACATCCTAAGCTCTTTGAGAAATACAAAAAGGACAAACAATTGAACTGGCATATACTGACGCATTCCGGATGATGGGTGCAGTACCTGCTTCAGGGACCAATTTGTTCAAACTTCTTTCATCAAAGTGCCATGTCTTACTCTATCCAGGCGGCGTGCCTGAAGCACTTCATCGTAAGGTAATATTGCTACCTTAATATACTGCAGATGCTAGAGATCATATAATTGGTGAAATAACCTGAAATTGGATCGAACTAAGGCAAGCCTTCTGTTCATAGAATCATACATCTCAATTGATAGTTTGTTATCACCCCCTCCCAGTTACACCTCGGGTATTATCTGTAGTTACGTTACCATGTCTCTCCATATAAAATGTGCATTTTTGTGGCAAAATTTTATTATTTATGTTTGATTGCTCTAGCAAAGATGATTTCTGCCCCTGCATCAAAATTTCAAGCAATGTCAAGTGTACATGTCCATGTAAAATTGCCAGGGTGAAGAATACAAGCTATGTTGGCCAGAGCAGCCTGAGTTTGTCAGGATGGCAGTTCGCTTTGGAGCTAAAATAGTGCCTTTTGGTGCTGTTGGAGAAGATGACTTTGGTGAAGTAAGTCCATAAAATTCAGTTTGCAATGTGAGCTCGTCACCTTCGTGTTTCCGTCATTGTATTTTGGAGATGCCGGGAATTGTTGACAGAATGTTTTGTTTCATTTGTTATTTTTTAACTGCTCTTGTTTTTTGCCGATCGAGTTTCTCTTTTTACTTGAAATTTAAGCAGACATGTACATGTAAAGGAGGATGCTCTAATTTTTCTTGCGCGCAATGATTTTAGCGGGCAACTGGCGCAAATTGCATTTGAAAATCTTTTAAGTTTGATGGAGATGTGAGAACTTATCACAAAGCTTTTAACAGGATAGCATCAACTGAAGTTTGCTTTCAAATGCTCTCATATAATCCTCAAGGGCAATATGCAGTTTGTTTCCTGAAAGCAAAAAATTTGGATTTTGACCCATTAGTTGCATGAAGGCTCAATCCACTGAACATCAGTACCTGTGCATAAATCCAACTCTGATACTCCACGTGCGGATGATTTGATCGCGTAACATGCTGCAGATGTTCTTCAGTCAATGTTCAGATGGTTGTTTTACTCTGAAGTTTGCACCTGGCAGGTCTTTCTCGATTATGACGAGATCCCACTTTTGAGTAATTTGATACGACAACTGACGGAAGATAATGCAGAAGTGAGGTATGAATAGTCCAGCAGATTCCAGTCCATTTTTCCTGTGAATTTACCCACAGTCCCTATTTTCCTCGTCTATTTGTGATGAATAAATATCTTTGGCATGAATTTGGCAGGTCTAACGCAACCAGAGAGGTGCCCAATCAAGATCGGCGCTGTCCTTTGATTCGGCCCAAAATTCCAGGCCGGTTCTATTATTGTTTCGGAAAACCAATTGAAACAGCAGGTTTGTCCATTGTTGCAATCCACTTTCCAATTTGCCCTAGGTGTTATAGAATGATTCTTGGAATTAGCTTCTCAAATTAGAACCCGTCATCTCCTAAGAATTCGTACACGTGACTGGAGATGAAACCTCCAATCCGTCAACCCATGCCGCTCATTCATCCTTTCAATTTCCATTATTACATAGCACAACTTTGGCGCTCATGCTTGATTTGTCGTGATCTTCTTTTTTTTCTTCTTTTTTTCCTGCTGGAGAGTGCTCAATATGTCCAAACCTTGTCAGATACATAACTAGTACAGTCGATATTGATCATAGAGCTGCATTTTATTCCTTCCGTTACCAATTCAGGAGCGCCCTCCACAATTTTCTCAGTTTATCTCGACTGTGGTTTACTAGTAAGTTGACCGTATGACATGATTGTGCTCCTGAAGGGTGGAAGCGGGAACTCAAAAACCAGGAAAAATGTCATGAACTGTATTTACAAGCCAAGTCAGAGGTCGAGAGCTGCCTGGCGTACCTGAGAGAGAAACGAGAGAGCGATCCTTATAGGAGCATCTTCGCCCGATTGATGTACCAGGCCACGCATGGTTCTGCATTTGAAATTCCAACCTTTGAACTGTGACGGAATCTCGTCCAAGATGGACGACATTGCTTTTGCATTCAATTCAGAGTAAGTATAAGCCATAGATTCTACTGTACAGTTATGGACTCGCTGGGTCCGAAAAATAATTATGGATGGCGCTTCCCTGCTTGGCTTTTCAAGCTCTTACAGATTCGTTCTTCAGTTTTCTTTTTTTCCGTCTAATTCTATGACATCTTGAATTTTCATAACAATATTTAAGGTGGGGCAACATCAGTTCGGGTCGCTAGGCCCTAGCTAGGGGCCGCCGACCCTGGCCGACTGGCAATGAGGGCTTGTGAGCCCTCGCCCAGATCTGGGGTGAGGTAGGCGAGGGCCGCCAACTCTCGTCAGATCTAGGGGAGGGCCACGACCTTCACCCTAGATCGGAGCAAGGGCTCGCGAGCCCTTGCCGCCAGTTGGCCGAGGTCGCCGGCCAGCCCGGTCAAGGCCTAGCGACCCCGACCAACCCTCCCCCACCTTCGCCGGCCCTTCCTAGCGACGGCGGCAACAACTCAGCCCCGAACCACTTTCTCCCTCCCTCTATTTTTTAAAAAAGTTAAATTAATTTTTTTTTATTTTTTTAATGTAAATTTTTATTTATTTATTTTTATAATTTAATTAAATCAATTTTTATATTAAAAATTCCAATCCGGGCAAAAACGACGTCGTTTTTACGTTTTTTTGCTAAGTGAGCTCTCTAGCGAGTCATGTAGGCGAAAAAATAATAAAAAATTGTTTCCGGCAAGGTTTTCCACTTTTAAAAAAAAATGACACTAAAGTATTACTTTCCTAATTTTTGATACTTAAGTGTCCATTCGTGCAAGTTTTGACACTTAAGGTGTACTTTTTCCAATATTAAGATACAAAGTTAAGTATTGTTTAGTTTGAAACTTTGGATAGAATATAAATCATTAATTTTGTGAGGTACGCAAAGTGCAATGGACAGTTGTCGGCAACCGTAATAGTCCAAAATCCAATACGTTAGAATTAAATTGTTGAAATGTACGTCAATAGCTAAGGAAAATGAAAATAGAATTTGTGGCAGATATGTTATTCGACATGCATGGTCCTTCCGACCTCATAATAGGAATTGTCTGTTAGCCACCAAATCCTTTTCATTTTCTAACTCATATCATAAAACAATTCATGATAGCAGAATTTTGATGGTTTCAATTGTGCCAAGTGCAGAGCATACTATCAGGATTAACCAAAATATCTATAGTTTTAACGAATCATATCAATTAGAAAGTAAGTTAGGAGAAAGTTTTAAGAATTCATATCAAACGACGCAATATTTTTTTTAGGGAGGGTGCGTTCTACCCCTTAGCATTACAAGTAGTGCCTTAAATAGGCATAAGACAAACACCGAACAATGCTTATTGATGATAGTTCTGGAGACCAGGAACAATTTGTACAGGCAATTTATGGCCAACAATGGCCAATAATTTGTACATAGTATCTCTTATATTGACAAACGTGACTTTCAGCTGACAAACTGTTATCACGCATTTTTGGCTCTGCTGCAGTGTGCTACAGTACTCCTATAGTGTACTACAATGCTATGAATAGTATTTCTGCAACAATAACTCAGGCCAAATTTTCTTCATTTGATAGCACTTTCTCTTGTCACGTTTGACTCTTTCACATGTCGTATACATGAATTGGTTTTTCGGTGTTATCGTCTGAGGTACTGAACCACATCCATCCTTTTGCTTTATGTATTCCTTTATGAGTCTTTCAACCTCTAGGACTTCGAGCTAGTCATATTTTGTGGACTCCAGGAGCTGATGAGAACTTGATGGGATGTTAGTGGACTCACCAAAGTACTCGTCTTAGGTCTGTCTTCGTATTGTTGCCGACATTCTTCGAGGAGCCTCTCCACCTTTTCAATTTCTAAGGCAATTTCTATTTTTAATTCAGATGACTTTTGTCTTTTCAAAGACTAATGAGGACTTATTGACATATCAGTGGAGCTTGATGGAATGCCAAATTGGGGTAGATACCCAACCTAGAGTGATGGGTTTTCTTTTTTGGATCCTAGACTAAGTGTAAGCTGTAATTTACTATAGTCATAAGGATCACGTGACAATGGTCCTCATGATTGCGATGACCATGCCAGCTAGTTTCGATTTAAGCAGAATGGATACGTAGATCTTGCACACTTGAAAGGTGTTCCTACTTCTTCCATCATCTTCTTTACTCGAGTCGAACTTTTCAATCTCATTTAGAATCCGAAACATCAGACGGGGAATGCTACGTCTCCACTTGGGCTAGAAGAGGCGGACTCTCGAGAAAATGACATGGTAGTACACTCTTCACCTCCATGAAGTCTTCCGCAATGACAGCATTGAAATCGTCATGACCATAATGAGAAGCCACTTCTGCAAAGGAAAAGTAACTATAGGCACCACAATACTTGCGCTTTTGTGAGCAATAGTGCCAGTGTAGGCTTATCCTTGTGTTTTTCCTTGAGTGGGTACTGTGCCTATACACAACATACTTCGGAGTGTCACATCTGCATCAGCTATAGCATACCTAACTTTTGTTTCCTCATATAATGCAGTTGGTTGAGCCAAGACCTGATTGAACATTTTCGTGCAATAGTCAGTAGATAAAGATGTTTAAAACAGGTGTAGAAATAGAGAAATGGACATCACGTTTCAGAATATCGAGTTAATAAGAGTGAATAAGATTTGTAAAGAAACTCTGATTAAGGAAGTTCATGATAAGAATAAATTCAAAAAAAAAAATCATGTTTTTATATAGCTCCCCTAGCAAGATCACAAAAAATCTTCATCTGTATACAATGTTATGCTTTTCTTGCATTTTTAATCCAAATCTTTTTATCAACATTACAAAAAAAAAAAATAATAATGGAAAGAGTATCACTTAGAGAATATGCTATTTAGCTCATTTTCACACACAATCTTCAAAACATATTTGGCATGAAACGCAATTTTTAGAAACAATATCTTATAGATGCTACCGTGAACATAAAATATATGCAATATTGCTCATGTTCCTATAGAATCAAATATCATATACATCAGTATATATCAATGATCATGATTGCAATATATAAATTTAACATACATTTTTTGTCATAATAAAATGATAATGAAAATATGAGATTTATAATGATAAAAAGTAAGTGAAATAGGAAATATACTAACTAGATCATGTAGAACTTAGCAAGTTCTAACATACATTACCTTTTCTTCCATAATGAAGAGCATGCAAAAAATTAAATTGATTTAATTAGGATTTTCTCACACTTGATTTACGCCCCACCTCAATTTGATGCCTTTTTTGAGATGATCACGATTTTTTTTGCCTTTACTGTGCATCCCCTTTCTCCTTCTTCAATAATCTGTACAAATTTTGCGCAAAGATGAGAATTTTCGATTCTTCAAAAATGGTGCGGAATCTTCTCAATTTTTCGGAACAAACTTTGCAAATTTCATATGGAAAGATTTTTTTGCCACCTTCTCCTTAAAAATATTCTCACTCAAGATCCTTCTTTGATTGCATCAAAATTTGCGATCAACCTTCCTTTGTATAATTGCCTGCAATAAACTCATTCCTTTTTTGGTATATCCTTTCCTTTTGTTAGTCACAAAATAGGAAACTTTGCATAATCTAATGGCATATAAAGAAAGATCACCACGTGCATAATCAAATAATATTTCAAAAAATTCTCACTTTGCAACACATGATAAAAATATAAAATCAGCCCAAGAAATCTAAATTATCTTTAAGCAATATATTAAACAATCACATGTATATTAATGATCATATCTCATGAGCCACCAAAAAACACCACACCATTCTTTCTCATGAATTCTATTGTTATTTCTCAAAAATACTATTGTGATAATCGTTAATTATATATACAAATTTTCTTGGCTTATTCATGTGAAGCTTCAACTCGCGCCTTAACTTATCAATTGGCTTAGTGAGATATTCTCATATAATTTGGTAACCATTTGGATATCTGGTGACCATGTCAAATGGTGACATTTGATTTTGACATTTCATCATTTAGTAATCATGTTATGTTTCAAGAGCCTCTCAAAAATATATAATTCTTTTTTTATGTATATACGTTCTTTTCTTGATCTTTTATAAATGTATGTTTTATAATGTCAATTGATATAATTGTTATTAGAAAAATTATATTTTGAGTCATAAATTACCTTCTATGTCACCAGAATTTTCAAAATTATGATGGGTGGAATTTCTTAAAAAAAAAAAACATTATATATGGAAATATATCTCAAGTTTATCTGGTGGCATCTCACACGTGATTTAAAATGCATATGTCATATTAAAGAAATTGACAGTGAATATTGTGGTAGCACTAACTCTTAAAGAAATATTTAGCAATCCAAATGATAGAGCATCTCCTTTTATTGTAATTGTGAAGTAACTTCTTAAGTCTCAGTGATTGATATCCTTCACAATAGCTAGCTCATTAGATTTTACCAAAAAAAGAGAAATGATGGATGCTTAAATTTGCTAAGAAAAGTATCGAATTTAACCTAATGTTGAATATTACTAAACTAGTAATATTATTACTTCTTTTCCATATAATATATACATATATATATATATATATGTATGTATATATATTGTTCTCATTTTTTTCAAGTTTCTAATAGATTCCTCCTTTTTTGTTAATATACTTTCGCTTGTTTCCTCAAGAGTGACCGCGACAGTCGCAGCACCGTCGCAGTCGAAGTCATTGTCCAATCATGAGTATGTTGGAAATTTCCTATAATATGGGCTTACATTAATTAATTGATTTTCTATTTTAAATAATCGGGTTAATGGATATTCCAATATTTGTTTAACCCTACAAAGATCGATTAAATAGGGTATTGGCATCTATTGATAACGGGCCTAGTTGAGCAGCAAAGTGTAGGCAATTGTGTTTAACTGAAGCCCGTAATGGGAATGGCCCAGTTGACACGCTGTTGATTAGGGTTTGCTAGGTCCCCTCTCTAGCCTATAAAAGGATAGGTTATACCTATCAGTTGCTTTAATCCCATTGAAAGCTGCTATATCGAAATAGGTCATAGAGAGGAAGATCTGGCATTCCAATAGATCCCTGATTATCAGAGTGATCAATGACTCAAATAGGTACGCTTTAATTCCGCTGTATTTATTGATCTTGGTGTTTTACAATCATATATGGATCCGTTTTTCTTGATTGATTAGTTGTATATGTGAATAAATTTTCTACATGTGGTATCAGAGCCAATCATATATGATTGTAGAACCCAAATTTTATCTTTTTATGGACAAATTCGAAATTTTCCTCTTTGAGCCGAATATGGGCATTATTTTTTTTTTCGTGTAAATTTTTTTTTGCTTGATTGATCCTGAAACCATAGGGCTTTTGTTCTACATGTCGAGATCTTTCCAATCATATATAAATTCTATGATTTTGTTGAGAATTGAGTGAAAATTTTAACTTTGAAATTCTAGGGTTTATACGTCAAAAAGTTCTAGACTTTTAAGTTACATTCTAGTGTTACCTTCGTTTTTCTTTTCAATTTGACGGTAGCAACGGTTGGTTTGGAGATTACTGTAGCTGATTGTTTGTTCCCCTTTGAACGAGTGATTAGGGTTTTGGTTGATTTTGCTGACTTGATCTTTGGGGTTTCAATGCGATTCGTGTTAGTAGATTAGTCCATACGCATTACGTGTACTTCAGTCCTCTCTCCTCTGTTCCTCCGTCATTCGCTTCTGCTTGTTGTCTGAACTGAATTTGTCGAGTGTCTGCTCTGTGAGAACTTTTTCATCATGGACCACTATGAATACCATATTAATTTTCCAAGATTTCAGTAAAGCTGAGAGGCTCCATTCAATATGGAGAGTTCGTATAATACAAGAATCAGATACCAGCCACTAATAAAGAATCAACTGATCAAGGTATTTGACTAGCATACTCGTTAATCTAAAAGATACATAAACTATACCAGATACTTTATCCAGCATTCGTATCTTCCTTTATTTTGCTGGGACAATAAGCAGATCCATATGCACACTATGGTCAAACTATCAAATTACAGTAATGTTCTTGAAGAATATCTCCGTAACAGTATGGATTTGGATTTCTTTGCTATTGATAGCCTCTTATGCGCATGTTTCGCATTCTTGTTTTGGTGCAATGACCCTGTTAGATGCTGACATTCGGCGTTTTTGGATGATGGGTTTGCGGAGATTCTTTTGTTTTGTGAGCCTGTTCAAGGGTTAAGTTGATCTCTTGAATCAAAAGTTTTTTTTTTTAAGTAATGTTCTGGAAACTGTGGAATGAAGGGTCTTCCTTCTTTTATGCCCTGGGGCCGTGTTTATGGCGGGGGAGGAGCTGACGGTGTTTGTTTAATTGAATAAAAATAATGCATTCACATTGAGTAGATTGGACATCGAAATATTAGATTTTCTAATGATCCATGCACGAAACGCCGGAAACCCACCGACGACGAGCACGTCCGATTCACCGCGCGAGAAGGACAGTGTGATTGGGCGCGGTCCCGCGCCCCCTCGTGAAACCCTAGGGCTCCTGTTTCGGGTGTCAGGGAGTTGTGGGGGGTTTTTTGAGTTCGGATTCGATTGGAATGTGATTCGTTGAGGTGGTTCTTCGTTTGCAATGTGGCGTGCGGATGTGGATTTACTTTTGAGTATTGTTCTTCTTTGGCACTTTAATGCTGCTGGGACTAGGGATTTTATTACTTCAGGTGGTTTTGCATGAGTATAAGTGGCATGCTTGTCGGGGATTTTGATTTGTGTGTGAATTGAGTGTATGATTTGATAATTCTTTATGGGATCTCCGTTTTGGCTGAGCAGTAGGGAAAAGTAGTCGGAACGATGGCTTCTTGAGTAGTTCTATTTTTGTGTGAGGCGTTTGTAGCTAGATGGAAGCGGATGATTCCGTGGGAATTGGAGACCGTTAGTGATGGTTTTTTCTCGTTGTGGTGATGGTCTTATGGTTTTTTCAGGGTTTGGAGATTCTCTTCATGATGTAAAGTTACATGAGTTTTGGATTCTAGGTGGGGTGGCAGAGGCCAATTACGGTTAGGTCATGTTAAAAAAGGGGTGGTCTTTTTGGGTAGCATGAGCGAGGCCAAATTCTTGGGTTGTTCTTTAATTCCGTCTTTATGATTTACCAAGGTAATGTGTTGATGTTGTGGTGAGACTAGACTTCCAATGGTTTTTTCTTTTTCTTGATGTGGGTGTTCCTCTGGGTAATGATGTGTGATGTGAATAGTTGTTCTTGTCAATGTCAAATGGCATTGATCTGTGGTTGGAGATCCTCCGTTAATTGAAAACTATCTTGATGGAGCAATGCCTAGTTAGCAATGATATTGCAATAAAGTTGCGTTCCATCATAAGAATGAGGACTTTTTCTATTGTCATAGTCTCTTAAGAGTCCCATTGCCTATCTTTGTTGTCACGGGATGTTATGATGGTGAGCAACACCTTGTAGAGATTAGAGACTGCAAACAGCCATGGGTATTAGATCTGAAATTTTGAAGCTTGGTTAAAAAAAAATTATTATTGTTTGATAAATGCAATATGATCTTGAGAAGCACATGTTGTAAAGTGCTTCATATTGTTTGATTAATTTTGGGCATAAATTATTGGAGTTCCCTATTGATAAAAATTAGTATATACAATTACTCGCCCAAAGGGAGTTATTGTATATATTAATTTGAAAATTGCATGAAGATAAATTCCAAAATTAAAAGATGGGGATGTATGACTCAAAAGATTTATCTGCCCAAAGGGGATAAATTTTTTAAAGTTATATGTAATTCCCCTCTATATTGATATATTAGAGATGAATGATGGGGATGTGTGACTCAAAAGGTTTATCTGCCTAAAGGGGATAAATTTTTTAGAGTTATGTGTAATTCCCCTCTATGTTGAGATAATGGAGATATATATAATTTAAAGGATTTTTCTGCCCAAAGGGGATTGATCCTTGAAGATTATATGTAATTCTCTTTTATCGTCTCTATATATTGATATCATGGAGATGTATAATTTAAATGATTTGTCTGCCCAAAGGGGATGGATCATTGACAATTATATGTAATTCTCCTTATTGTTGCTTTATAAACTTCGTGCTGTGAAAAATAATTGTGCATTATACACTCTGCCCAAAGGAGAGTTTATAATGTACTAATTATTTTTGTTGACATACTTATTGCCCATAATTGATCTTATTGCATTATGTGTGACAAACAGTTACTTTTGCTATAAATAACAACAATGCCACGGTTGAAATGTTAATTGGATCAAATATTATACTGTTAAGGACTTGGTCAAAAAGGGAGACATTGTGATTGAGAATATTAGAACTTAGTCCATGTTGGTTGATCCTCTAATAAAAAGGCTTATGACCCATTTTGTTTAAAGAACATGTAAAGAATATGGGTGTCTTAGATTCTTTTGATTTCTTTTGTTAGTGGGAGTTATATAATTTGTATTTCTGGATGTTATAGTTATATGCGGGCTGATAATGCTTTTATGATGTCTATTAAAGCATTTATTTTCAATGATTGTTGTTATTGATTCTATTGTTATCCTTTCTCTTATTGACTGAGAAATGGAAGTATAAAACAGTATCTTTAAACAAATTTTAGTTTAAAGATGACTGGATGTCACTGATTATGAGATCTCATGTTGGATTGTGACATAGTTGTGCAATTTCATGTTGTTTAGAAATTGCGTTAATGCAGTTTCATGTCGTTGAGAAATTGCATTAAGGACCGATAAGAAATAGTGTATATTTTGATCACATGTTGGCACTATTTCTTACTACACTACTAGGCCCATGATCCATGAAAATATAATACTTATTATATGTGATTATGGAAGGTCTTGTGTTGTGGCATTTTCTTAACACATTGATCTCCATAGTCCTATACTGAGGTTATATAGGATTCGATTGGTATTGAGATGCCGTTATTGGAATATTATTTTTTAAAGTTGTGGCCACATAAAACAAAATTTTCAATTATTAACCCGATAGTGTCGTTTTCAATATAAAATCTTTTACAAAATAAAATAAGTTAATTAATGTAGCCCAAGTGGGAGAATGTTGGAAATTTCCTATAATATGGGCTTACATTAATTAATTGATTTTCTATTTTAAATAATCGGATTAATGGATATTCCGATATTTGTTTAACCCTATAGTGATCTGATTAAATAGGGTATTGGCATCTATTGATAACGGGCCTAGTTGAGCAAAGAAAGTGTAGGCAATTGTGTTTAACTGAAGCCCGTAATGGGAAGGGCCCAGTTGACATGCTGTTGATTAGGGTTTGCTAGGTCCCCTCTCTAGCCTATAAAAGGATAGGTTATACCTATCAGTTGCTTTAATCCCATTGAAAGCTGCTATATCGAAATAGGTCATAGAGAGGAAGATCTGGCATTCCAATAGATCCCTGATTATCAGAGTGATCTACTTTTCTTCAAGTGAAGCAATGACTCAAATAGGTACGATTTAATTCCGCTGTATTTATTGATCTTGGTGTTTTACAATCATATATGGATCTGTTTTTCTTGATTGATTAGTTGTATATGTGAATAAATTTTCTACAGAGTACTCTCTCTCTCCCTCTCTCCCTCCCTCCCGACTTTTTATAGCTCTCGAGCTTCGTTGAATTTACTTCACTTTTCAGCCGTTGCTGTCTCCAGTCTCCACCGTCCATGGCGGCTATCGGAGCCTGTCTCTTCCCGCCAGGCTTCTCTCTTGTCCCCGCCATCCTTGGTGACGACCGGACCATGCCTCTTCCCGTCCGGCTTCTCTCCAGGCCCCCATCGCCGGAACGAAGCTTCGGCTGCGGCAAGCTCCAATCAGAATCCGAAGCTCAACTCATCGTCGACTCGCAGATTCGCTGTTTCAAAGGAGCAAGTATCCTCCACAGCCATCGGAACTGCCTTTCCTTCGTCGAGGCCACTTAGTTTCGGAGAGAAAGGGACGCGCTACAAGAAGGATGGAGAAAAAGGGTTGACGCCGTTCGCGGAGGACGTGGAGTTGGAGAGCGGACGGGAGAGGCTGAGGAGGTTCTTCGACGAGGCTAAGGATCTGACCAGATGGGGTGGTGGACCGCCTCGCTGGTTCTCTCCTTTGGAGAGCGGTTCTCCGTCAGAGAAGTTGCCCCTGCTTCTCTATTTGCCTGGTGAATCCACTCTGATCAACATTCTTGCTCGTGGTTGAATGATATGTAACCGTTCGAATTTGTTGCCTCTATGGTTCGTAGTTGAAGTGATCTGACAGGAAGTTGAGAGTTGACCTGGACATACGTTATGGCGCTGATCATAAATAATAGAAAAGATTCTCTTCAAACAAGCCATCCTATCCTATAAAGGGCTTTTACGGTGTGGTTGGAACAAAGACACATTTGGTTGTGAATTTCTAAGAATTAGTAGATTTGTTCTACCCAAAATGGGAATAAGTTAGGGTTATGAACTTATAATCTATAATCTGATGATCCATGATAGCACCTTTTTCGATAAGGATGAGCATGATCCTAAAGTAGAATTGAGAATGTGAGAATTGAACCCGTAGATATTAGTCAATTCCAAATTTTAGGATATGAATTTGTTTTGATAAATAACTTAGAATCTAGAACTTAAAATAAGTTTTTATGTTTTTCTTGTTTTATGTCTTCACGCAATCCTATGACATTTCATGGCGTTCAATGATAATGAGCTAAGCTTTCATTTCCGGTGAGATCCACAATTGATACTTTTACTTTATTAATATTTCATAATATTTGTGTGTTTAAATATGAGTAGTAATCAATAGATTGTAACGGATGATGATCATTAAAGGTGATGATTCACTATAATCGTTTAATTAATAGTATAAATGGAACTTGGATAAACCCTAAAATCAATTCCAAAACTTGTGATAGGATAGTTTCTAAGTTGCTAAATATGTAGGATGGGTTTCAAATTTCAAACATTAGAGAACATATTTTAACAAGTAAATTCTAGATTTTAATTGGACAAAACCTAGAATCGCCATCCCTACTTTTTAATTTATAATTGCTCTCTTTACTGCGAGTAACGATTGAGATTCAACAGTAGCAGTTTTCTTCCGTTATAAAGCTGTTGATGTGCAGCTTGGAGCTAGAGCTTTTCCGCTTTTACATTCAGACGTCACTTTAATCTAATCACAAGCTGTTTTGTGTTCTCCTGAATACGTCATGTTTCTGCGAATCTTATGCGGTATTGATCGAAGCCTTAGTGCCTTTCCATATCCTGATATCTTGTTTCTCAGGAATCGACGGCACAGGAGCTGGGCTTACTTCGCATCTCAAGAAGCTCGGAAAGTACGCATGCCTACTCTTCCTTGATCATTCAATCTTCCAGTTTAGCACTGAATTTTCAGCATCTAATTCGATTTCTTGCCGGAATGCATCAATCGTCTCTCCACTATATTTTTTTCCCGCACACTGGATTATGTGCGCCCACCTGAACTGAATAAGGAAATGAAAGAAGGGCAGATAACAATAGCAATGACTGGCAACATGGGGCAGCTAGTTTGTTTATGAACATTCAACCTCAATCCTTTCCAGCTAGATCAGTCATCAAATAGCACAGTTTGAAAAACCCTTAAGTACATCAATATGAAGCAGTATGCCTTCTTTTAAGATGGATTTGCTCTGGTACATGTTAGAGATATGATGAAGCTGCTTCACAAATCAGTTTTTTTTTTCTCATTCCTAATAAATCTGATGAAAATTCGTTCGCTTCCATGTTCACTGTAAAAAAGATGGTGATGTTGCACCTTTCATTAGGCTTAAAGGCTCTTTCAGACGGAGCCTGTGTTACCCTACAATCATCTACAGGCTTTTCAGGCTATTGATGACCATACAATCTGTTTCATTCAATGGATGGTGCACTTCATTGTTTACTGCAGCAGGAAATAGCTAACTAGTTAAATGTTTTCATGTATGAAGGATGTTCGAAGTTCAGCGCTTGCACATCCCAGTCATGGATAGAACATCATTTCAAGGTCCTCCTCTTTCTTACTCTTTCCAACTGCTTCACCAATTATGAATAAATGGTAACAATCTGAGGTGCTTTTAACTCCATTACGTAGTAAAAGCATATCATGTTATTATGGAGTTGTAACACAGCAAAGCCAGGTTACAATAGATGCTTTGAGTTCTTTTATCTTAACACCAGTCATATGAGTTGATAACTCTAATCAATTTGCATGGCTCAGAACTGGTGAAAATGATTGAGAGAACAGTAAGATCGGAGAACGACCACTTCCCAGATAGACCTATATATATTGTTGGAGAATCACTTGGAGGCTGCCTTGCATTAGCTGTTGCAGAGCGCAACCCTGACATTGATCTTCTTTTAATCTTGGCCAACCCAGGTGAGAAGAAATTTCCAGTGAAGTTAAATGAATACAGCAGGATGAGGAATTCGTGTTATTATGTCAACTCAGAGATGATCATATTATTAACTCATGGTCTCTGGAAAAACAAATAAGACAAGAAGCTTACATACATGCAGCCTTTTCTTGTGTTAAATGAAATGCTCTATATGAGTTTTGCAGCATCCACACTGAATTATATTGGATTAAAGTTTAGCTTCTTTTAGAACCAGTGTCAGTTTCAGCAGCTTTGCTCACTAGATACAGAACATTACACATATTTCTTTGCAGCAACATCTTTTGACAAGTCGCAAATGCAAGCTCTATTCCCTTTCTTGGAGTTAATGCCAGAACAATTGCAGCTAAGCCATACTTTCATCCTGAGTTTGATGGCAGGTTTGCTTTGCTTTTTATTGTTTGTATCATGCTAGACTTTTTCACTTAATGCAGAAAATGTTTCGGGTTTGTTTTTCTCACTTCTTATAATATACCATGCTACTGGCTTAGGTAGGCTGACAATATGGTAATTTAGGTTGGGGTGTAGAGAATGTAAGTGGAGAGAAAAATCTTGGAAGAAATTTTTGAGACATGCCACATCCTTGAGCCAAGAAAGCTAGGGGCAAAGCTTGGTGCCTGGCTGCAACAACATCATCATGAGCGATATAGTGACTGCTTACTAATCTTAGATGAGCACTGTTTTGATTTTTTTATTATAAACCTCTGGACATGTTTGCATTCGGACCTAATTGAAAGTAAGTGTTATAGGAGATTTCATCTTCAAAAACATATGAATGACTGAGGACAGCACAGGCGCGGTTGCCTGTTAATGTCATGGGAACCACCCTTGTGTATTTTCTTACCTCTCTGTACTAACTGCCTCTCTTTTACAACCTCCGTCAATTTGTGGTGCGACAATTACGGGCAAACCCCATAAACACGTTCCATGGAATGACGGTTTTCCACTTTTAGGAATACCTTTTTGCTTGCTGATGGTGAAAAGGTGGCAACAGCTGCTGTGCAAATGTGTTGGGGTGGGGGGCTGATACTGAACTGCTTCTGAAGTGTGGCAATAGTTTGGGAACACTCAGTATTAGTATCATATATATCTGGCTGCAGCCCTGCTGTAATTTTCTCTGCTTATTCCAGTTCATTTCTGGCAATTGTAAGGTGATTATTCGAGCATGTTCAAGGCTAGCACAGAAAAGGGCTTCCTCCACAGCAGACAGTGGGAGAGCTATCAAAGGACTTATTGACGATGTCATCTTACTTATCTGTAAGCTAAACCATGGCTCTCATTTTCAAGAGACTAGTATGCTTTCCTGCAATTTATTTTCCTTGTATTCATGTAATGAGTAGAACTCTTCCTAATTATATTTTCTTCAGGCATGAACAACAGGCTAGACTTGGGAAATGTATGTCCACTGTATTTTCTTGTTGGAAAAAGATTCATGGCAAAATTTGCAGGTTCTTGCTGATATTCTCCCTAAAGAAACACTTCTGTGGAAGCTTCAGATGCTTGAATCGGCTTCAGCATATACAAATTCACGCATTCATGCTGTCAAGGCAGAGACTCTACTTCTTACAAGGTCCTTATTTTATCCATTTCTGTCAGATCTCATCTAATTATATGCTGGAGACTGGAGTATATGATGGCTATGTAGATTTTGGCAGAGCAAATATTCCAAGCCAGTCTTATTGTTGTCTCACACATAGGAAACATGATACTGACACACGGATATCTTACAATAAAGGCAAATGAGGATCTACTTGTTATCCTCTTGTACTGTCATTGGATTTCTTTTCTTAACTACTAAGTCACAAATTCGTTTAGTTTCATAGGGCTATTAGTGAATCAAACTATATGGATTCTCTCACACGATAGTGAGACAGATATGAAAAATTTCAAGCATGTAACTATAATCAAGTAAAATCTGCATCTTGCAATGAGCAACATAAAACAATCTACATTGAAGAGAGATTCACATGGGCTGGAAATGCCCAAAAAAGGGTAATCAGAGTTTAAGGCGTGCATTAGCCCATTCGCATGTTAAAGACAGCTCATTTTCATTAATTCAGATATTAGATGGTAAAAACAGGCAATGCAGTGGACTACTGTTGCAGTGGATATCGTTCCAATATCTTAAGCATATTGAAAGGCTTGGAAGAACTCCAATGAGTTTTCTTCTAATAAAAGTTAAATTATTGTCTTAATTCAACTGCATAGAGTCATTTGTTAAGATCTATATAACACTGGCTAGTGGCAAAGCTATCACTGCAGTGGATTCGTCCACTGTTCCAAGGAAAGGTCATTGTTATCCATCATCTTCTTTGCCTGCACCGACTTGATTTTGTGAGCATGATGGTCACATCTCCTTGCTTCTTTTCTTGGTGTTGGGTGTTCCATCAGCTTATTAGGCACTTGGCCTTTGTTAAACTTCTTCAACCGTTCCTTTTGTCCCCTTTCTTCAACCTTTATTCTGAAGATGCGCAAGCTTCTTATTTGCAATCGTCATGTATTTCTGTGAGTCAATCTTGAACTTACTTTAATTGGGATTTGTAATTCTAGTGGAAAGGATCGGTTATTTCCAAGTCAAGCAGAAGGTGCTAGACTAAACGACGCACTGCAGAGAAGTAAAATCCGTAAGTTTGATGACTGCGGTCATTTCCTCTTCTTGGTAGGTTTCTCTCTTTCCAGAAGCTGCTATTATGCATGAACTACTATCTCGTATGTGTGTTGCAATTTCAATAAAAGGGAGAAGGAAAAAAACACCCTAAGTAAGAACTGTACAAGCTTTTGTTTGGCAAGTCCTTTCTAGTTTGGTTTGCTATAATAACTGAAAATGTCACGCAGGGAAACAAAATATAAACTTGCTGCTAGTCTGGAATGCTCCTTACCGGAAGACTATTTGACTTCTGAATTTGCACTGTCTCAAATCCCAATGTTGGGTTCTATCATGGTGGAATTGTGTGGAGCCATTAATTTTAAAATTACTCCTTTGATTGATATTCAGATAGGCATTCTGCAATGTGTCATGAGATAATCATGCCAAGTCCACTCCGCTGAGTATTAGATCTGTTAATGCTAGCTCTGCTCTTTATTGATCATTGTTTCTCTATACACCTGATATATTAAAATTGTTCACAAATATTCTTTCTTGCCGATCCCTAAACTCTAGGTGAAAAGACATGAGTACATGATCCACCACAACCGCATCCTACACTAGTTCTAGCCGATGTCTCTGTTGGGT
Organism: Eucalyptus marginata; assembly: GCA_014182565.1. Taxonomy (NCBI): domain Eukaryota; kingdom Viridiplantae; phylum Streptophyta; class Magnoliopsida; order Myrtales; family Myrtaceae; genus Eucalyptus; species Eucalyptus marginata. The sequence continues at coordinate 25,377,548 of CM024593.1, read as the reverse complement.
GAATGATATCACTGCAGAATCATACTTTAGCATCATAGAAGCATTTTCTTCACTGTTTATAGAATTGCACTCCTCTGCTTTTTACAGCTGATATGGTTATAGCTTCATCTGATGAGAGGTATTGTCATTTATTTATATGTCCTTTGCATGCAGGAAGATGGTTTTGATTTGGTAACCATAATTAAGGGCGTTGGTTTCTACCGTCGTGGAAAAGTTCTCGACTATGTTTCAGACTACTGGCCACCAACTCCTGCTGAGTACAAAAAACTAGATGAATCATACAGGTAACGTTTTTCCATCTGAACTTTGCCCAGTGGTCAAAACAGAATAGTAGGTCAAGACACCTAGGAAGTTCACAAATATCGTGTTCTGTGTACTTAACCTGGCATTTGGTCAGCCAAGAACCTTATGGCATGATCCACCCTGATTATTATGCTTATGATATTCTAAAGGTTTAATGAAACAAAGTTCACAAAAGGAGATTCATGCGATATTCCCTAGGCCTTTTGTGAGGAATGGTCTCCCCTTTTCATGGATGGCCATAGCTCTATCTTAGTACGATACTATCAAAACAAAATATTCTTCAGTTGACTAGTCTGTTCCAGAGCAAGATATCTTTGTCCTCTTTAAGAGAGTTGCTACTTTGAATTTGTTTTAAATCTTTAGACTATTGTTACCTGGCAACTTGCATAATTTTAGATGGTTTGCTGAGATAACTGGAACGGTGACGCTGTCAACTTTAGAGGATGGGAGGATCGTTAGAGGTCTGGATGGGATTCCATCAGAGGGGCCAGTTCTGTACATTGGCTATCACATGTTATTGGGGCTTGAATTGAGTCCTATAATTCGCCAATTCTTGAACCAGAGGAACATACTTATACGAGGGATAGCACATCCTTTGCTCTTTGATAAATACCAAAAAGGACAGACACCTGGACTGGAGTTTAGTGACATTCTTCGGATGGTGGGTGCGGTTCCTGTTTCAGGGACTAATTTGTTCAAGCTTCTCTCGTCAAAATCCCATGTCTTGCTCTATCCAGGAGGCGGGCGTGAAGCGCTTCATCGTAAGGTACTAGTGCTATCTTAATACACTGCAGATGTCAGAGATTATATAATTGGTAAAATAACCTGAAATCACACATCTCAGTTGATAATTCCTATAATCCCTCCCTCCAACTACACCTCAGGTATCATCCGTAGTTGTATTACCATAACTCTCCGTCTAAGATGTGCATTTTTGTGGGGACATACGTACTTTTTATTCATGTTTGCTTGCTCTAGGAAAGATGACATCTGCCCCTCCATCAAAACTTCAAGTAATTTAAATTGTACGTGTCCATGAAATTGCCAGGGTGAAGAATACAAGCTCTTTTGGCCGGAGCAGTCTGAGTTTGTCAGGATGGCAATTAGATTTGGAGCCAAAATAGTGCCTTTTGGTTCTGTCGGAGAAGATGACTTGGGCGAAGTAAGTCCATAAAATTTAGTATGGAATGTGAGCACGTCACCTTTTCAATGTATTTTAGAGATGCATGGAATTGTTTGCAGAATGTTTTGTTTTTTTCTTTTTTTTCCTGCTTATGCTTTAAGCTGATCGAGTTTGTCTTTTGACTCGAAAATTAAGCAGACAGATATATGTAGAGACAGATGCTCTTTTTTTGCTTGCATGCTATGATTCTTTGCAGTTAATTGGCGTAATTTACATTTGAAAATCTTTGAAGTTTGATGGAGATGTCAGAACTTACTGCAAAGCTTTTAACAGGATAGCAACCGAAGTTTGCTTTCAAATGCTCTCATATAATCCTCCAGGGCAACACGCAGTTTGTTTCCTAAAAGTACAAGTTTGAACTTTACCAATTAGTTGCATAAAGGCAGACAGAACTTTTGTCAATCCACTAAACATCGATAATTGAACATGGAATCCACTTCTGTTAGTTCACGAGTGCATGATAGGATTGCATAACATCCTGCAGATGTTCTTCAGTCAATGTCGACATGGTTGTTCACTCCAACTTTTGCTCCTGGCAGATCTTTTTCGATTATAATGACCAAATGAAGATCCCGCTCTTGAGGAACCAGATAAAACAACTGACGGAAGACACTGCAAAAGCAAGGTACGAATACTACAGCGCATTCTAGTTCATTTTTCCTGTGAATATACCCACAGTGCCTATTTTACTCATTTAGTTGTGATCAACAAATGTCTTTGGCCTGATCTTGACAGGTATAACGCAACTGGAGAGGTAGCCAATCAAGATGTTCACCTTCCTTGGATTCAGCCAAAAATTCCCGGCCGGTTATATAACTGTTTCGGAAAACCAATAGAAACAGCAGGTACGTCTACTGCTGCAACCTACTGTCCAATTTCCCGTAGGTACTATAGATTGATTCTGGGGATTAGCTTCACATCTTAGAACCCATCATCTCCTTTGAATTCGTATACGTGAATGGAGGTGAAACCTCTATTCCATCGATCCATGCCACTCATTTATCATGTCATTGCTGCAATTTCCACCATTTATACATGGCACAACTTCGGTGCAAATGCTTGATTTCTCGTGTTCTTTCTTTTTCTTTTTCTTTTTCTTCTTCCAGTTTCGGCTGGAGAGTGCTCAATACGTGCAAACCTTGTAAGACAGATTCATAAATAGTACAGTCGATATTGATCTTGAAGCTGCATTTTATGCCTTTTGTTACCAATTCAAGAGCACCCTCCACAATAAGTTGTCCCTAGATAATTGTTTTTCATGATTGAACTCAACTGTGGTTACTAGTTAGTTGAACATACAATGCGATTGTACTTCTGAAGGGTGGAAGCAGGCGCTCAATGACCGGGAAAAATGTCATGAACTGTATCTACAAGTCAAGTCGGAAGTGGAGAGCTGCCTGGCGTACCTGAAAGAGAAACGAGAGACCGATCCTTATAGGAGCATCTTCTCCCGATTGATGTATCAGGCCACACATGGTTCCGCATCTGAAATTCCAACCTTCGAACTGTGACGAAATCTCGGCCGAGATGGGACCACATTTGCTTTTGCATTCACTCCCGAATAGCATGAGCCACAGTTTTTACTGCACAGTTCTGGATATGCTAAGTCAAAAATAATTATGGATGGGGCTTCTTTGCTTGCCTTTTTCAAGCTCTTACTAGATTTGTTCTTCAGTTTTCTTTTCTCCTTCTAATTCATGTGGTCTTTCGGGGCAGAGAAGCTTTTGCCTTTCAGAACAGGTGAATGCAATAATGGACGGGCTTCTCAATCGCCATGGAGGGCATTAAGTGGTGTATTTTGGCATTATTACTCTTCTTATGCAATCATCGGCTTATGAAAACTCACGCATGTATATATTAGCACATATAATTTCTTAGAACATGCCATGCTTAATAAAAATATTAAATACATCATGCTGATCCTGAAAATTATATCAAGAAGAGGGGATTATATTAATTTTGAGAAAACCAAATCTGGGGATTGAAATCTAGCGCTAGGGAAAATTATTATAAGAGTTCTAAACATAATGTAGGGATGCCAATTCAATCTCCAAACTTTCAATTTAGCCAATTTAGTTCTAAGCCTTTGATAATTTGTTGATTTAGTCAATCGATCAATTTTTGTTAAAAATCGAGCTAGACACTAGCTGTACTACATGATATGACCCATGCCAACATAGACAATTTTTAAATTTTTTTCTAAATGTTTCTCCTTTTTTTTTCTTTTACTTTTCTTTTCTTTCATTTTTCTTTTTTCTCTCTTTCTTAATTCCCTAAGCCAATCAGTGGCCTGGTCCACCGTCCATAGGCGAGGGTTGGGACTATTAGGATTCAACGTACAACCACAAGGAAATCAAGAGTAAAAGTAAAGAGAACTTAAGACATAAGGTTGTATCCTAATTTACCTTTAAACTAGAGTTACGTTCAATAGAGGATTCTACTATAATTAACACATTGCACATTACATCCATCAATTACAAGAGAAAGAGAATACCTATATCCAGTAGTTATTCATGGACTCAAACCCAAACTACCAATAAAATGTGAGCTCAAACTATAAAAGTCCTTTATCGACCAAAAAAAAAAAACTATAAAAGTCCTTTGACAGCTTGAGAGTGCTTCCCCACGACCCCGCCAAGCGGCCCACGGACTCTTTCTAACAGCCCCCAAACCCCCGCCCGCTCACTCTAGAACGAGACCCCCCTCCTATCTTTTCAATGGAAAGTATAAACCACACCCCAATATGGATGCTCTAGCCCTCGCTAGCTCAAATCTAATGAGAGTGTCATGGCCCTCATCAAATCTAGGCGGCTATGGTCAACGAAGGCTTCAGGCGAGGGTTACCAACCCTCGGTAGGAAAAGAAGAAAGAATAAGTTCAAAAATAGTTTTAAAAATTTCCAAAATTGTACACATCAGCACCAATTGTGTCATGCAAGGTGATGAACATCCACGTTAGCAACTTTTATGGCCAAAATTGATCTGAAAACTACGATGGCAAATTATCAAAAGATTTAAAAAATTGACCAAATTGATAAATTTACGACTAAATTGGCATTCTTATATGGGTTAATATCTTGAAAAACCCTAAACCGGTATACGTGATAAATTTACCCCAAACTAATTTTTGACCATCAAAAACTCCAAATCGGTATACTTATTACAAATTTACTCCAAATGATCACAAAAAACCTTAGACTAGTACACTTGTAATAAATTTATCCAAAACTAATTTGTCCGACCGCCAAAAACTCCAAATTAATATATTTATAACTAATATACCCTCCATAAAATTGAAATAATACCACAAAAAAACACAAAAATGATATAACTATGATAAACATAGAGTAAAATCTCAAACTAATACATCAGTCAATTGTCACGTATAATCTAACTCGACAATTTGATAGTAAAATTTAACAAAAATTAACAGAAGATAAATTTATCACAAATGTTCAGTTTTGGGTAAATTTATAAAAGGTGTACCAATTTAAAGTTTTTTGTGATCAAAAAATTCGTTTTGAGTATATTTATTACAGATGTATCAGTTTAAAGTTTTTCAGAATATTAATCATTTTTATAATAGGCTTAGGACTTTTTGGTAATTTTCCCTTTACTAGAGCCACAATATTACAATGTTGTAGTTACTGAAAAACTCCACCTGTCTGGTATAAAGTAATATTTATGCAACCTTCTTAGAGTAATAAGTCATAACTAAAATTTCATGTCCACTTCAGGATGGATAATTCCATGAACAATCTATCTCGTCACTGAGTTCTTATCTCATAATTAGGAGAACATAAGTTAATTGGTTCCCAGCAAGAATGTCGTCAAAGCCGAAGCCAATATTCAAGCGTTTTTTATAATCCAAGTTTTGCAGCGGGTTTGCATATCCGTATCTCCTTCATATAGGCTCTGTATTTCTAACATCTCATTGGTTCAAAGAACTGAAATATCCTTTAGCCTGACCGATCCTTTTGACGATTGAACCAGACAGGCGTGGAAGCAGTCTACATCACAATCGGTTTCACAAGCTAAAACATAACCTTTCACAAGTCAAATCTCTCCGCAAAACCAATTCAAAATTCATATTATAAATCGGTTTCACTTACCGAATCAAATCACTTTTAATAAACTATATTTTCACAAAGAAGGTTTTGCAAACCCAAAATATGTCCTCTCTCTCGACTCCGTTCATCTGACAGCATATATATACATACATATGTATATATAATATATTTCACAATTCATTTCTCACACTATTGCAAATTGTCCTTATCATTAAACATTTCCAAAATCATTAACAAACCATCCCATAAATCAATTCTCAACGTAACATACACATTTAAATTTTCACGGCACCTTCCATTACACATTTGTCGAACAATTCTCAAATGAATAAGAAGTAATGAATGCCCAATCCAAAGTTATGCATCAAGTATGCTATGAACATTACTTCTGCCTTTTAGCCAAATCACAATTTACACATAATATATCTTATACTTTTCATTTTCAAAACATGAGTTTACATATTCAAAGAAGAAATAGCACCACTTACTTGGAAATGTCCAAACTAAACAATACGTAGTTAGACGAGTCAACAATCTTGCAATCCTATTAATTAAACGAGAATTAACGTTAAAACTAAATAAAACTCTACCTTAAATATAAAACGACTAAATTACGCCTAAAGTCTAACAAAACGGCTCTCCTCATTAACAAATCACTCACTTGAACCAATTACTTAAACCTAAATACAATGCGAAACTCAAACGCAAAATTCTAAAATTTCGAAATAAATGCTTCAAATCAATTCCTGTCAAACCCACCACTCCACAACGCCATAGAGCAACATTTCCCGGAAATCCCAAAGCTTCACAACTCAAAAATCGAACTTCGCAGTTCCATTGTCACATAACTTCAAATTTGAGCCCTAAAACCTACAAACTACCCCAATTGGACAAATGAGGCGCGCGAATTTTTTACTGGGCATTGTGATACGTAATTGATTTGGCTTGGCGAGGTCCCTGTAGTGTGAGCACACTCTCTTTTTTCCTCTCTCTTTCTTTCCTTCTTTTCCCTCTTTTCTTTTTCTTCCATTCCTCGCGCTTGAGCTCACGGCATCCCTTCTAGCCGAGACGGCCACCTCTGTTTCTTTTGTTGACCAAGTCTCTCTCTCTCTCTCTCTCTCTCTCTCTCTCTCTCTCTCTCTCTTTAAGTGGGTCCACTGCCTTTGACTTGCTCAACTAAAAAGGCCAGTATTGCAAAGTACATCTCAGAAGTCAAATGATTTCGATAATCAAACCTGCACAATGGAGAGTTCTTTCTCCACATAGCAAAACCACGGAAATCAGTTTTCATTCCTTCTTTCGTTTTCGAATATGCTAATATAAGCGATTCACATATTTCACAAACCTTCCTGTGCAGCTTCCAATGCACCTTTTGGCCTGGAGAAAGGTAGGCGCCTTCAAAAAGAAGAGAAGGCCTAACATGAACGTGAAGAGCACGTCAGATATGCCAAGATGACCTGCCTGGCGACCCTGCAATCGTACGTGTCGGTCGACCAGAAGGGCGACCATGATCGAAGCCCCATGCAAGATGCAGGTAAGTCATTCTTGGCTAACAAACAGGACTCGTCACCTCATGTAGGGCCTCTCTTCCTCGCAAATATGTTTCAATTCCTCTCAATGTGTGATGTGATGAATAAAAAGGACAGACAAAGTTGTATCTTCATGGAGTGATTGCTTTTTGAAGGAAGAAGAAGCCTAACATGAAAGATGAGAGACTTTCTGACTAGCCAAGGAGACTGCCTGATACCGGGCATGAACTACTCGAACCATCAGTTCAACCTGAGTAAATCGACTTCAGAGCAGGCAAGTCATCCTTGGCTACCAATTGAGACTCTTGTCTTCATGTTAGCCTCTTCTTCTTCTCCCTACTCAAGTCCAATGCCTCAATTTTTCGCTTGCACTCCTGTCTCAATTTATAGGGAATGGAAGCGACCATGAGATCAGATTCCAAGGCCCACCAATATTTTTGTAGGACCTCCTTGAGTCAATTTAACCCATACAAATCGTCTCTTTTGAATTTTTCTTTCTTTCTGATAAGCCTGCGATAGTTCTGAGCAGGTCTTACAGGTGTGTAATGATCACTGAGCCGAGCAAAAAAGCCCTCCCAAAATCTTTGAGAAGATATCAATGGGTGGCTATAAATCAGGTATTCATCACTATCATCCTGTTACATTTTCCTTGAGGCAACTTGGTTAAAGTCAATATTCCTCAGTTTAGTCGCATGTCACCAAAAAAAAAATTGCAGCTTCATGTAGTTCTTGAATGTCGATGCATTTCATGGACCAAGCCCACTTTGCCAATGAGCTTTATCAGATGATTTTTTGGGATATTAATCTGAATAAGATGGTTAAAATGAGGTCTCACATGATCCAGAGTTTGAACTTAGTATTTACTTGTATGTGAGAACTGCTTGAATGTGCCGACACCAGATATGAGCGGCGAAGAGAAAAGATAATTGACAAATCCTGCAGAATAAGGTTACTATTTTGGTCCATAAAGCCAAAGCTAGCCATGCGACTTTTAGTTTGAATCCAAAGACAATTTGATTCTCTTACACGACTCTTATCCTCAACGATGGGTTTATGGGTATCTCTGTTTCTGACCTTCACGCCTCCACATAGAATGTTTCTGACCTTTCTCCTTCAAAAGCAGCACAATATCTAATCCAAAAGGTTCTTGTTTTGAATTGGGATCCCTGACTAGAGTTGAATTCTAATATTAAGCCAACCTTTTTCAGTGAGAGAATTCTGGGCAAGCAGTCTGGTCGATCCCGTATCCTTCAATTCTTTCTTTTCTTTTTTGTGGGTTCGTACGCGATCCAAATGGCATGAAGAAATCAACTTGCGAAAGATGCCCTGCGGAGGAAAAGTCAATGACTGTGCCACTAAACATAAGGGTTCCTTTTTTGGTGCTGGTTGACTTTGTCCACTCGGCTTACATCTTGCACTTCTTTTGGGGATTGAAATTCCGTTCATTAAAAAAAAAAATTCCATTTATTGCAATACCTCCAAAAAAGTTACCCAGATGGGGACCGGTTGAATTACATGCTGTAGGCCGAAAATATGGTCATCAATCAGAGTGAGAATATCATGAAAAAGCAAAAAAGAATGCAATTCTTTCAACAGTCTTCACTCTCACTTCCCTCTGAAATTTTTAAATTTGGAACGCACAGAGATTTTTGTATGCGTAGCTTCCCAAGTGCAGCTCAGGAAAGGTTTTTGAATTCAGGTTCCTAGAGATCTGTCCAGAGCTTCTAAACGGAGAGAGAAAGAGAAACACTTGAGGTAGGACGGTTAAGAGTTTTGTTACAAGAGCATGCATCGACACTGAATTAGACCTTCATTTCTCCAATTGGAGAGCACTAGTGCAGAAACGGTTGTCAAAGCAAAGAGCCTTTTAGTTCTGGTGTGGTATCTGCGAAAGAGATGAGCATGTTCAGAGAAGTCGGAACCCATGAATGTGGCTGAGACAAGGATAATATAGAATCATTTCACGATAAGCTTTTGTCCTGTCCATAGGCCGATGAAAAAGCTAGTTTCTACGACTGTTGCCTGAACATTAGCAGATGAATCATAGATGGACACACAATTTATGAGCACCACTTCTGGATGTAATTTTTCGGTGAATTTTGGATAGAATAAACCTTCTTTGCATTGTCAGTGCCGCAATAATACTAGCTAATACCCATCCCGCTATGGACGCGTTGGTTTAGGCCTTTCCCCCCTCTAATTGCGGAAGGAAGAGGTTCGAGTCACCGCGTGAGCATATAGCGCGACTTAAGCGGAGCACCGTGGGAGGTGAGTCCCCGCACCAATGCTCCCTGGGAGTTTACGCCGAGCGCTCGCTGTGAGGCAGTTCCTCCAATTCAAAGATAAAAATAATAAAAAATTATAATTATAATTATAATAATTATAATACCGGCTAATTATCTGGTGCGGGGGTGTACATGAGTTAAACATTCACCCATTTAGAAGAATGATTACATATGTGAGACTTAATGTTCCCACAATAAGCTCTCTTGTAGAAGATCTTCAAAGCATACAATTAAACAGTTGAAAATTAGCGAGTGAGAATAGATGCAGGCAGATTTTTTAAACATCATCTAACCCCCAAAATGATGGGCACCAAAAGAAACGAGACTGTAAACGCCAAAAAATAACTCTTTCAACTATTATGGACTTCTGACAAAAAAAAAAAAAAAAAACTATTATGGACAACTTGTCCGTACACATCTAAGCAGATGTGAAATAGACAAGCTCATGAAGATTAAATAGGTAGCTCCTCCATCGCCAAGTAACATAAATATTTATACACATCGAAAGAAGGCAAACTAAACTGTATTCTCTTCTCTAGTGGAAGATGAAAAGGATCAGCAGAAGAAGGAACCAAGAGTCAATATCCCTCCTCTTCCCTACACACGGCAGACAAAACCTGCAACTCCGTCGAAACTCTTCCAAGTCACTCCAGGGGATGAGACAAGAGCTTGTTGGCGGATGTGATGGTAAGAGCCAGGTAGCAGAAGAAGGCCAAATACAAGAAAACAACCGAGACCATCACTTTGTTGCAGAACTTGGTCACTCTGATGCAAAGGCGAAGCCAACCCATTTTCTCCTCCCCGTAGCTACCCACATACCCAATAGCCGTCCCCGCCGCACACGCAGATATCATCAGCACCGTCATTGCCTGCGTCGTCAGAATGAATTCACCAGTTGTATCCGAAAGTCAAGTTGAAGAAGCCACTCATGAGTAACAGTCCATATATCTATTCACTTAAGCACTCTTTTAAGTTAAGAACGAGAGCTTTTGAATATCTATTTGACCAAGTCAATACCACACTACAAGTTCACTAATAACCGGTTCACCTACACTATCGGACAAATGCTGGTAAGGTATTCAAATAGTTTCGATCGTAGGTAAATGCTTGTGCCAGCATCTATATTTTTCATCTCAATTATGAAGTCGATCCCTTGCCCTAAATCCTCCTCTCGGTATCAATTCCTGCTCAATTCCCTGCTCCTGCTCAATTCCCTGCGCTTGCATCTATACTCCTATCAACACGTAGTGAACCCGATCTTACAGGTACACGGATATGTATGCCAGTTCCCCTGAAGCCAATGTATGCCAAAATTATCGAAACAAATTAGAAACAAGCGATGCTCTTACAGTACAATGTTGAAACATTCTGTTCTTAAAAAGTTAATGATCATGTGTTGGCCCTTGGGGCCTAATTGGCGATGGATTATGGAAGCGGCCACCAAGTGCTATAATTAAGCAAGAAAAATGCCTTCAAATAGAAACATCACCAACTCGAAGACCCCAAATCAACCCAAAATAGTTATGGCAATTCTGTACTCTGAGCACATGCCAAGTAACCTTCACGCACAGAAGAAAACGAAAATAGTATACAATATAGAAAGCGAGCAACTAGTTACCAAATCGTGCAAGAACAGGAAGAAGTAGTTCCTGGGATTCGACCCGATCGACTGATGAGGCGGAGCAGGATCAGCGACAGCAACGAGAAGCCACCCACTACGGCGTCCGCACCCAGCAGAAACCTGAAACGCAGCCCCCCATCAAAGTCAATCCTCCATCACCGCTCGTCGCGGCGATCGCAAATACGCGCGGTCAGTCGGGTTCCATTTCTTTTCCTCTTCAGTGTCACCTGAAGGCGGAAGCGTAGCTGTAGTGAGCTCGGAACTTGATGCCGAACAAGACGATGGTCTCGTCGCTGGTGACCAGCACGGCGAGCGCGACCAGCGCCGACACGAAGGCCGAGGCCCGGAGCGAGGCCTGCGCGATCAGGAACCGCCGGCGCGACTGGTTGGGGACGGCCGGCAACTTCTCCGGGAAGGAGTTCTGCTCTTTCGCCGTCTCGGGCGCCATCTCGGTGAAGAGGAAAGGGGTGGAAAGCTAAGGAAAAGGCGGAGGGCGCAGATTTCGCGGGAATTTATAATGGAGAGGAGATGGGTTTGGATATTTGGTAGTGGAAGTAGGAACGGGGAGATCCGACGGCTGAGATTCATTCCGTGACGTGATCGGACGCCTGCTCCCCCAACCTGATGTGACGACGGAGGGTGCGTTTAGACATTGCCTTGAGAAGAAGCCACTTTGAGCCCCTAAAGAATTTTGGGCCAATACAGGTTGAAAGCCCCAGGCAGGTTGGGGCTGCCTCGGGCTTTCAGCCTTCTCAATATGGAGGGGCTAAATGAAAAATCTTCTACCCAAATTATTCTCATTGATTTTTCGTTTTTTTTTCGGTTTTGCCCTCACTATTCATTATCTTTTTTTTATTCTCCACGAGCGGTCACCGACGAAGGGCAGGCAGTCGTGGGCAAGCAGTTGCCGATGACCGTCGTCGAGGGTGGCGCGACCAACGCCGAGGGGTGGCGCGACCACCGCACCATCTAGGTCGCGGCAAGGTCTAGGTCACGGCAAGGTCTGGGTCGCCGCGACCCAGATCTGGGGCGGCAGGGTCGCGGAAGGACCTTACCGCCCCCCATTTGGGTCGCACGACCTCGCCGCCCCCGGATATGGGTCGCACGACTGGGGCGGCAAAATTGACTGAAAAGAAAAAAGGAAAAAGAAAATTAGAGATAAACAATTCGCGTAAGGAGATTGAAAAAATACGGTTCGTTTGGATTTTCTGCGAGAATTTCGTGCATCTCCCTAATCGATTTATTTGAAAAAGATGCGCCACCGAGAAGTTTGTACCCCCTAAGTTTCTAAAATTTGCACGTGGGAGGCCGAAGTTTGTAAAATGTCATATAATGAACTGATAGTGAAACTAATACACTTATGATTCCTTTGTGCTGTGAAGAATAGTTGATTTGAAAAATATTTTTTTAAAAACGATCACTTGTATAAGTAGAAATATTCAGCCAACTATAAATTTTTTTCATTATCAACAATAATTTATATTTAAATATTTTTATGAATAATAAAAATATTTTTTTATTCATTTTTGTAATAAACGACTAAAACAATCGGAGCCATATTGATCATCGTTTCGTGCAGAAAAGGGCAGAATTTTATAATTTTATATAACTAAACTGATCGGCTTGTTTTATCCGGCTATAAAATGTGGGGAGTTTCTTCTCGTGAAGTTGGGTTTATGAACTTCTTTGAACACTTGACTAATATAGTCAATTTCAAATATCTGAGCGGATAGTAAAAAGAGAAGTTTGAATCAAGCACTTGAATATATGATCGGTTATGAACGAAGGAGTATGAATTTCCATCGAATACGTATCTTAGATACATGTAAATATATTTGAGAAAATATTCTCCCAATCATTTATTTTTGGCGAAACAAGCGAAGCCTTAATGTCAATTATTCTTATGCGCACAAAATTATTACCATGGGTAGTATTTTGGAAACTTATATAACTATACTAATCAGCTTGTCTTATCCGGCCTTAATTTATGGGGAGTTTTCTTCTTGTGAAGTTGGGTTTCCCAACTTCTTAAGGCACTTGATTGATATAGCAAAAAAAAAAAAAGAAGCTCGAATCAAGCACTTGAATATATGATTGGTTAGGAATAATGAAGTGTGAATTTCCATCGATACACATCAAACTTTTTAAACAAGCAAATTTGAATTTCGTGTGTGGTTGATGCACAAATTCAGATAAAGTTTTCAAACCATCCGATTTACTGATTTTAGATTTTATTTCCCAAATTGCAAAATCTAATAGGATGTAATTTCTGAGATTAGGTGGAATATTAGTTCGTTACGGATATCTACAAACCTTCGCATGTAGCTCATATTGATGCAATTTCTGAGATTATTTGTGAAGTCAAGCAAAGCAAGATCGTAGTGGAGTACAACTCGGACTCCTCTGACCGGGCAATTGTCTTCACAAGTCATCTCAAATATCTATTGACCATTTTGGTGGCGAATATAATTAGTCTTGGTTAACATGCGTTAGTTGCAATGGCCAATTCCTGAAAACTAAAGCACACCATCCACCTCACTATATATACCGAGAACAAATTCCAAAAAATATATAAAAAAAAAAAAAGAAAAGAATATAACATCTTTAATGCTTTAAAAGAATTGGGTATTTGAAGGCACCATTTGCTATTGGCTGTGTGCTTTGAAACGACGGTTGGTTTCTCCTAGCTTCTATTCAGTCAAGCTTGCTTTTCGGATCTCCTGGTAGGTGGGGTCAAGCACGTGCGAAATTGACACAAATAATTTATAAATTCTTAATTTATTTAATATGATCTATGCAATTTTAAAATATATTTTTATATAATTTAAGGACTAAGAGATCATATTGAACAAATTAAAAATTTATAAACGATATTATATACTGGGTTAAAGTTTAGAGATTACATTATATAAATTAAAAGTTCATGAACCATCTATACTATTATTCCTTAGTGCACTTTTGTGTCTAAATTGAAATATTTCACTTTTCTCTAAATTTACCAAACATTTAGATGATATACGCGGTAAGCCGTGTGCTAAATAATATATTGTTTCTTTAATTGTTTATCGGTTTAAGTTTTAAGAAAATCCATTTGTCTAACATGCTATCAGAGCACGGATTAAAAATTCAAATCCTAACAATCTCTCATTTCTCCCTTGCTAACTACTCGTGCTGTTCCACTTGCTTTTCTTATCCTCTAATTCAAACTTCAAAAAGAAAAGTTTGTTTAACAATGTTGATGCTCCAACCACCCTATCGAGGTGTGAAGTGGCTCCAAGTCTATCTAGTTCATGAAAAATATTGGAAAGATTAGTGTATAACGTAAACAAATGATCCAAGTCACTCGGATAATCATATGAAAACCAAAATATCTTTAAAAATGAATTAACTCACCAATTTGTATCCTTATACTCAATAAAATCCATTCTACTCGTATAAAATAAGTGTGAGCACATGGTTCTTAAAATAGATCCCAAATTTCAGTATATACCACAACTCTCATAGCCCTTGCCATAGAGAAGTGCTTATACACATTTTTGTACGTATGTGTATATGTACCAAATGCCAATGCACGTCTGTCTATAGTATAGCTCATGAAGAATAGATGCTCTTTTTACGACCAAAAACCAAGAAAAGAAGAATAGATGCTCTTCTTATTTCATCGAAGCTGGGCTTCAATCTAGGCCTTATTTAGTGGGCCTCGATACATTCGTGGGCCTAACTCACATGGAGGCCCATTCTAAGAATCGTGGGCAACAGAATGATGCGATCTTATAGTCAAAGATCCGAGTAACAAAATGGAAACAATACTTTTCAAGACAATAAAAGATGAGGAAAAAAAGCACTTTATGGACCGACATGGATATTATGAAAGAGATACGAATCAGCATGAGATCAAGAATCTTCGTAGACCTCGAGCATAAGGATTTTCATTTTCTTCTGGCGGGCTTTTTTTTCGGTTGGTGGTTATGTTTCCGTTTATTTACTGTTGCACTTGGTCAACTTTCTCGTTTCCTTTTTGTTTTTTATCCTTTTGTCTGAGAGAGAAAAAGTTTTAGTAGGGAAGCGGAAGCAAACGAGTTAGCTGTCCTGAACGAGTCTATCCGGCAAGCAAGCTCAGCATGTCATATGTGTATAGACTAAAAATGGAAACGATACTTTTCAAGACACTACAAGATGAGGAAAAAAAATCACTTTATGGACCGACATGGATATTATGAAAGAGACACGGATCAGCATGAGATCAAGAATCTTCGTAGACCTCGAGCGTGAGGATTTTCATTTTCTTCTGGCGGGCTTTTTTTTCGGTTGGTGGTTACGTTTTCGTTTATTTACCGCTGCACTTGGTCGACTTTCTCGTTTCCTTATTGTTTTTTATCCTTTTGTCTGAGAGAGAAAAAGTTTTAGTAGGGAAGCAAACGGGTTAGCTGTCCTGAACGAGTCTATCCGGCAAGCAAGCTCAGCAGTCATATGTGTCTTTATTTTTGGGAGGGCAAAGGCACGTTCAAAATTTAAAAGAGAAAAAAATCGCAGCGAGGAATCTTTTTCCTCTGTCGACACGATCCATTTTCATCTTCTTCATCACGTTGCGTTGTGCATAAGATAAGCAATAGCATGCTTGTGTTAGCACACCCATTGTTCTGTCCCTGGAACAATCTTTTCATTTCATTATGCAATTCGCTCCATTTACGCCCCCTTCATTAGTCTTAAGCTTGTAAGAGCTACACCTTGACCAAGCCCTCTCACCCTGACAATCATTCCAAGAGCTTATAAATAGACGATAGTAAAACACAACTCCTTGCCAAACTAAAGCCGCCACAATGCTTATAATCGTTTCTTCTCTCCTCCTCCTCCCTCCTCCTCCTCCTCCTCCAAATTTCGAAAAGAACTTCAAAGCTGAATTCTCTCCCGCCAGGGCCGTAAAATGGCCTCTCATTGGAAATCTGCTCCATATGAGGGGCTCACTCCCCCACCATCGCCTGAGAGAGCTTGCCAAAACACACGGATCCATCCTCCATCTTCAACTCGGTGAGATGTCGGTCGTAACTATTTCTAGTCCCGACTTAGCCAAGGAAGTTTTCAAGACCCACGAACTCGCCTTCGCTCAACGCCCATTATTCTCATATGTAGAGATGAGCATTCTCCCTAGCCCAACCTTTCTCCCATATGGAGACGAATGGAGAAAGTTGCGCAAGTTTTTCGTCATGGGACTCTTAGGTGGCCAGCGCGTTCGATCTTTTAAATCAATTAGAGAAGAGGAAACCAGGAGTCTCGTCAGCTACATACGTTCGTTGTCGGGATCGCCTTTCAATCTCAGCAAAAAGATGGATGCTTTCACAAACAGCATAGTCTCCAAGGCAGCTGTTGGCCATAAGAACAAACAAAAGGAATTCATTTCTGTGGTCCGAGAGATGTTAACGTTTACTGGAGGCTTTAGTGTGGTGGACGTTTTCCCTTCACTCAAATTTCTTGCCAACATGGTTGGGCTTCATTCGAAGTTCAAGATGCTGCAGAAAAAGATCGATAAGATTCTTGATAGCATTCTCAATGACCATCAGACCAGAAGAGATCGGGTCTTAAGAAACAAGGAAAATGCATTTGGAAGAGAAGACATGCTCGATGCGCTTTTGGGACTTCGCACGACCAATGAGTTCGGCTTGAATCTGACAGACAGGGAGATCAAAGGCATTATTATGGTACGTGTGCTTTAAGCGTCGCTCTTTTTTAGTGAACTAATTAATGTTAGCTAGTCTTTCTAATATCTCCAGCATCAATGTTGATTTTGAATGGCACGTCATTGTCGCAGGACTTGTTTGTGGGCGGGAGCGTCACTACGTCAACGCTTCTCGAATGGGCAATGGCTGAGTTAATCCGAAATCCCAAAGTGATGGCCAGGGCACAAGCTGAGGTGAGAGAAGTCCTAAAAGGAAAGGGTCACGTAGAAGAATCAGACCTCAAGAAACTCAACTACTTGAGAGCAATCATTAAAGAATCCTTAAGGCTGCACCCTTCTGTTCCATTAATTCCCAGAGAAGCCACTAAAGAATGTAAGATCGGTGGATACAAAATACCAGTGAATTCCAGAATCCTCATTAATGTGATGGCTATTGGAAGAGATCCAAATTATTGGGCAGATCCGGAGAAATTTGAACCAGAGAGGTTTCTTGAATCTCCAGTAGAATTTCTGGGGACAAATTTCGAGTTTCTTCCGTTTGGATCTGGTAGGCGGTCGTGTCCTGGCATTGCATTTGCCAATGCAAGCGTTGAATTCATATTAGCGGCATTGCTATATCATTTTGATTGGCAATTGCCGGAGGAGAAGCCATGGAAGAACTTGACATGACCGAAGCTTTTGCCGCAACAGTCACGAGGATGCACGATTTAAATGTGATTGCCTTTCCCTTTACCCCCACGGTCGCAGCATGACAAGAATACGTTGTGTTAAAATAAGCTAGGTGCCTACGTAAACTTCATGTAAAGCCATGCGAATTTGCTTCTAGTTATTTCTCTGTGTTTCTGTGACAGCCTGAACTTTTAAATTAGTTTTCGATTAAATAAATCGGGCTTTTCGTCGACGCGTCTATAGTATTATTCTCTGAGTTGGCCACTCACGAGATAATTGGTCTATCTGGAAATCAATTAAGGAATCTAAATGCAATGATGACTTGAGAATTCGAACGGGAATCGACTGCTCGACCGTGTCGGTCTACAAGGGTCATTGCGGCACTGTCAGAATCGATCAGAAATCAGAGATAGGTCGATTTGGTTGAGATATGTGATCAGAATGTGGGTGATTCCACTTCTCACCGATCGGCACTAAATTGATTTTCTGACGTTTTGGGTACCCTGTGTCCGTATTTGAAACCTCGAGATTTTCACAACAACCGAGAGTCGCTAATGTGTCGAAGATGTACTTATGTGACTCGAGATAAATCGATCACGGGTCAATTGTACCAAAATTCCTAAAAACTACCCGGTAGACTAGGTCACGCTAATAGACGCCGGATTGAAATTAACCGCTTATTTGAACCCGATTTCAGAAATTGAAAGTTCTATGGTGTCACGAGCTATATTAGGAACGTCGACTCATCCTCCGAGAAATTTTGAGAAATTTCAAGATTTTTACGGAAATCCGATTCGGACGTCGCGGAAAATAAACGGAAATTCGGATTGGCCAAATTGAAGAGATTTTCGACTTGCAAATCGAACTATATGGCGAAGGGGACTTGTAGAATTCATGTGGGCTTTTTCTACATCAAAATTGGACCTCAATTTGGGAAATTGAGTGAGGAAATTGAAGACAAAAAAATGGAAATTCGGAGCTATGGTTTGAGGGCTGCATTTTGGCACCAAAATTTGGATAAATTGTGGATATTAAGACAAGAAAATAATTGGGGGGACATAAGAGGATAAGTATTTGGACTCTAGGGGACTAGGTCACGATGGAATAGATATTTTTTTTTTTAGACTTTTCTTCCCCTATCTCAATCTTCCTTCGCATGTTTGTTGCTACCCTCCATCTACGACCGATCTCCTTGCCCTTTTATTTTATTCACTCGGTCCGCTTCTTCTCTCTCTCGTTGAACTCTCTGTCATCTCACCATCTCAAGTTTTCTGCCCATCTCCTTCCACGAAGTAGTTTGGGCCATCATCATTCCCATTTTTCCTTCCATCGTGCGGACGCCAGTCAACCAAGCCTTCTTCTCCTCAATTTGCTGACCGAAGCCAGCACTTCTTCGCGCGCCCACCGATCCACTCAGCCCCGAAGTGCTCCATCGTTTGTTGCAGCTCATCTCACGCGTGGGCCAACAACCCACCGAAGCGTCGCCATCGAAGACCTCAGCTGCTTCTCTCCCCAAGGCCACGCATCCAGCAACATCGAAGCAGCATCACCGTCCACACGCCAGCTCAGCCATTCTTCAGCTCGTGTCTTCATCCAGCAAGCTGCAGCAACGCGCGAAGCAAGCCCGTGAATTCATGCGTCTTCGGCCCAACACTTCACGCAAGCAAGCCCATCCGAAGACAAGCCCGCGACCAGCAGCCCAAGTTGAAAACAAATGGCCCGTTTTAGGTCCGGCCCAAGAGTTTGCTGATACGGCCGAAAATTAAGATTTCGGCCGCCGTCGCATCGTCGTCGCGGTGAACCGGTTTTGCGATCTGGCGGTGAGTTTATTCTCTAAACTCTTCTTAGTAGGCGTTGATCTTAAGGGTGTTTAGATTTATTTAATTAGGAATTAGGTGGTTAGTTAGATTAAATTAATGATTTAAGTATTTAATTGAGCATGTTAGGTAGTTAATATGGTTTAGCTAAGGCCTAATTAAATTGTATTATTTATCTAGAAGGGTTCGGAATTTTCGGGTCCGTATTGGTATTTAATTTAATAATTTTGGCCTAGGTTAGTATTTAATTGAATTAATTAATTAATTTTCGAAATTAATTATTTATTAATTATTTTTCGGAAATTAGGCCGGATGGCCGGTGACCGGAATTTCGTGCTGATTGCAATGGTGTGGTTAGTTTCTTGATTGAGTGTTAAATTATGCAAATGGAGTGATGATTGGATTTTGGTATTTAATTCCAAAAATTGTGGATTTCCAATATTTATTCGAAAAATCTCGGGTGTCGGATTTTAGCACCGAAAATGGTTTTATATAATATATAAAATAGTGAGATTTTAAAAAGGAAGAATGTCAATTTTTTAAGAATTGAGTTGGCCAGGTGTCCACATATGCACGACTATTTTCAATGCGTATTTCTAATACGAAGAAAAGGCCAGGTTATCATTTTAATTGAAGCATTTGAGTGCAATGCGCGGTGCCACAGGCCATATTTGAGTGATCGTGTGATGACAATGAGAAATCGTCAAGAGTTTGTTGATTGGACGTTATCCCTATTTGGGATACTCCTTGATAAAGGAAAGCAGTCGTGATGAGATTTTAGACCCTATCTTTCAGCCGGAAAAGCCGTCGACGAAGTGACGTGCCATCTTCATGGGGTGAGACGAAGCGCAGTAATCTTTAGAAGACCGTCGAACGAGAGTAGGCCGTCTTATATGCCGAGATCAAAACTAGAACGCACGTGATGATTTGAGTATTGTATTCCAATTAATTGAGCTTGAGTGATGCTCTAATTTGTGATATGAGCGTGCTAACTGCAGGTGGGCCGAGACAGTAAGTCTCATTGTTTGTGTGATTGCATGCTTAGGACGCTTCTTAGCGTCTTTCCCTCTAGCCGCCGGTTTAGAGCTTAGAAACTTTGAACGTTATCTCATCTTGGTTATGTATAACCACTTTCCGGGTCATCAAGTGGAGGACACTGGGGCGAGTGAAGGTGATTTGAAGCATAAGTCGGATAGGACCGCTTCTTTTGGAGCACGATCTTTTGTAGTCTTTTGACCATGACTCTCGCACTTGACTTCGCATATGTTTATAAAGGCGTGTTTGTTTGTGAAATTATTGTTCGCTTTTTCATCCCAGAGATAGTTCTTTGTCGGGGGGGATTCTTTTCTTCCGCATGTGCAATAAAGAAAAGGGCTCGGCGGCTAGTCACGGGAAGTCGCAAAATTTTATCGACCAAAGAGGGATGGGTGGGTGCGCGCTCGGGGTTCGAGGCGTGACAGTTTCTGTTCATGCCGTGTTATGAATGAATTCTCTAAGTTGCTATCCCACTCTCAAATCTAAATCATGTCTAACTTAATGAAGTAGTCGAAGGGGTACAGGTGACGTTTGCATTTCGATTACAGCCATTATTTTCAGTACATTTCTCCGGGGAGATTGGCAATAATAACGTAACAGGGAAGAATTGTCAAATATAATCTATCTTTTTGTTTCCAATAATTTACGTATCTGAGTTCTTTGAGCATCAAATCAATGCCCAATGTATGCGTCGACCCATCCAAACCATGACGTAGAATACTCGTTTTCCTTGATTTCCAAGCTGTTAATGATTTCGGACGTATTTTGCAGATTTTTAGGATGTGTTTTGAAGACATTTCCCTCTATCAATATTTTTTCCTTAATCCTGTTATTTGATTATTTTTTTTAAAGGCAACCTTCCTATAAATAGTTAAGATGATGTAAACCGCACTTAATTATTCAAATAAAACATTATCTTTTGGAATCTCTTTCTAAGCATTTCTTCTAAGTCAAACCATCACAGTGGATTATTATCGGAGAGATTCAAGTTTACACTCTGGAGGTGGCCCCAAGAGAAGAGAACAAAAATTTGATAGTTCAAACTCTTTTAAGTCTTGAACAGATTGCTCACGAGCAACCCGGTGGGATTATCTACCCAGTGCTATTATTAAAGAAAGCCTCGATCGTCTCAAGACTACTCAATTTAGCAATACCCTCAACTTTGACTTTGACATTCGCCCCTATATGATATATCGAGTGCGAGTAGTTGATAGTCTTTTTGTTTTCATCGATTCAACGGTCCAGATTTTAGACGGGACTGGCCTTGGAAAACAGGCAATTGGACCTCAGAATTTCCCTTCAAATTTACTGTCACTTACTTAAACTTACCATGCGTGGAATTAATTTTCATTTTTGGCGCACGGAATTTTAAATATCTGCCTTAGTCAGAATTCTCTTTAGTTTGTCAAACCACGCCTTTGAACATGGAGAATTATTAGCTTATATTAACTCGAGTTATTCTGCTGATGTGAGGATTGAGTTCAATTTTGCTAAGACCATTTTTAAATTCGATGTTGGTATGCATCTGATTTGAAATAGTTTAATTTTAACGTTCTTCTTTGGACATATATGATAAATATTCTATTATTCTTTTTGGAGAAAATAACATAAATGGTTTATGAATTTTGCCCTAATATGTAATATAGTCCCTAGGCTTTTAATATGTTTCAACGTGATCCCCGAACTATTTGTAAATGTTAAATGTAGTAATTCAATTTGCTCAAATGACAAATTAGACGTTATTTGATTAAGTGAATTATTATATGTTAAGTTGGATTTGTGCATTTGTTTCATGAAAACCCAAGATTTGAAAAACATTTTCCGAGAATAATCAATTCTATCGCTTACAAAAAGTGACAATGAAAAATATTTTCATCGCCCGTTACACATAAATTACAATAGTAGTGAAAATATTTTCCGTTAAGTGCTGAAGAGTTGGGCATCGAATTCTTTCTTATCCCATTAAATAATTTTTTAAAGCTTAATTGAATCATTTAAGTTGATGTCAGTGTTACTTGTGATTGTGGTAACCGCTAGATTTGATGTTAGTGAATAACTCAGAATTCAGATTACATTAAATCCTCGAGAAGAAAATGAAGATTTGGTTTCTTACTAGGAGGAGAAGTACGAGAGGGTCAGAAAAAAAGGGGGGTTTGATAAATACGGTAAATTCATATCTTCTGATTGTGTCGGCTTGAACCCTTTTCGGTCTTCACGTATTCCATTTGACAAAAGTTCTTACGTATTATCATTTGATGCCGGGTGGGCAAATTGATATGAAATATTCTAAAATCAGCGGTTTTCTATCGACGCATCCTTTTCTTTAGATTGCGTGTTGACTGGCCGAAGAATGCGTGTTCATGTCAATCGTACCCACATTTATTATAATGTTTAGTATTAAAAAAAGAGAAAAAAAAGAAAAAGAGAAAAAGACCGAGTGCATCAATCGAATTCTACCCTTGAGATAGGTTGTGCGTCGATCCCAGTTGCTTAGTTCAAATTGAGTGTATCAATTGAATAATGATAAAACCCCACGTACAAAGGGTAATATACAATTGGCAATACGTGTGAAATGTCCTTACAAAATAATAAATTTTATGACTTTCATCACCATCCAATTAAAAGATTCATAGGTGACATATCGCATTATATAATTGTTCCAAATGAATGAGTTTGCGAGTGTACGATGAAGAAAAAAGGAGTCGCAGATGATGTAACCTTTGCAAATTTGCAAACAACAAAAGATTGAGCGTGGGTTTTTCAACATTGACTAGATATATAAAATCAGTAACGGAAAGTTGAATTTTAGGACCTAAATAATTCCAACCAAAACCCCAATAAAAAAGAAAAATCAATCTCGTGTTCAAACCAACCAAAGTGTAAGCCCATATCATCGTTTTAATCGTCATCATATCATCTATCTTAGTTTATTCAAAGATAGAGACACGCTTATACTCACGTGGAAAATCTGAAGGTTTAGACTAGAACGCCCCTTATCTATCATTTGAAAAGTGTCGTTTTCACGAGGGAAAAAGACAGCACCTCCTTTCTCTATTGCTGAAAATATGCTGAGGCAATTGGGTTCAGCAGCAAAGCATACTTCAAATGAAAATATGCGGATGCAACCGGGTTGTCACTCAACATTCTTTTAAATGTGGTCGGGAACTATACATCTCTTCTAAATATAATACAGACATAGATTTAACTAAACATGTTTTCAAATTAACAGCAACGGCTCATAGATATATACCGTCTGTCTCTATTCAGCTATTAGTTATGATGTCATTTCGTTAATTGATCTTAATCGCTTAGATCGGATCAAATGTAAAGGTAAGAACCGCTGATGAAAAGCAACTATTAGTCATGGTCCAGCTGTTGTTTTAGCTGTGAAAAGCAACTATGGATATCGCTGAAGTTATGGGAGTCAGGGGAAGAGAAGGGGTTGTCATGGCGGTCGAATGGACAAAAACATCACAAACCCTGTCGCAATGTGATTGAGTAAACGAATCCGCATCAAGAGGAAGCACTGCAAGGAGCTCAACGAGAGGAGAGTACATGACACGGGCACGGTACACTTTTGGTAAAGCAAAAGGCGAGAAAATATTGGGTGGGCCAGGCGCTCCACGTCACCGTGCGCCTGCCCAATCAGAATGCGACACGTGTCGCCACCTAGAGCCGGGTCCCGCTTTTGTTTTGAGCTAAATTTTTGCAAATCCTTCTCTCTAGGGGTGTGCGTGGTCAGGGGGCGGTTCCCGACCTAAAACTCGGAAACCGCCGCTAGGGCCCGGTTAGAAAAAAATGGGCAAGGGATCCACCGTTTGTTGCGTGGATCCACTCGGGAGCCGGACCGTCGGTCGGTCCGGTTCCGGGTGGATCCATGGAAACGTCTTGACGCGAAATAATTTTGGTTTTCAACATAGAACGATTACGTGACATCAAAACAATGAAAGAAAAAAACCAAATTTAAGTACGTGGAGATGCGGACGGCGAGAGAAGTAAACGCGAAAATGGCGATAGGATTAGGAGTCGAAGATGAAGGGAGTGAGATGAAATCAGGGTTTCTTTTAATTTTTTTTTTTTTAATATTAAAAGGTTAGGTCCCAGGTCCAGGGTGGGCGGGCGGGCGAGATCCGCCCATGGGCAGGGAGCCCAGGCCGTGCCACCTGGTTCCCCATAAATGGGCAGGGAATCGGGCCGTTCCTCCCAACCGCCGGTTCCTGGCGGTTCCGTCCCAGACCGGGCAGTCCAGGCGGTTCCTGGTATTTTGCACACCCCTACTTCTCTCTCTTCATTAATGGCCGAGAAAATATTGGGTGGTCCGGGACCTCCACGTCAGCGTGGTCCCGGACCACTCACGCGGCGCCACGTGGAAGTGTGGCCCCTTGCTGTCTCTCCTCCTCTTCTCTCCCACGTCGTTCCAATTCAAACCAACGCGCGGGCATTCTCTCTCCTCTCTCTTCTCACTCTATCCCCTCTTTCCTGACCCGACGACTCTCTCCCAAATAGCGCTCGCTCTCCGACGACGACGGCCGCGCTCTCTCCGACGACGGCGACGCTCCCTGCCGACGACGGCCGTCCTCTCTTTGACGACGGCGACGCTCCCTCCCGACGACGGCCGTGCTCTCTTCGACGATGGCGACGCTCCCTCCTGACGACGGCCTCTCTCTCTACTCCACGGCCTCTTCGCTCTCCGACGACGGCGACTCTCCCTCCCGACTACGGCCCCTCTCTCTACTCGACGGCCTCCTCCTCCCGACCTCTTTGTTCCCGAATCGCGCTCTCTCCTGACGCTGGGCTTTCTCCCCGACGAGGGCCGCGCTCTCTCCGCTATGGTCAAAGCCGTCTCTCCCGAGAAGCCCTAGATCTGCGACAATCCCCGCTTCACTTCGTACAGGGCCGACGAGGTCCATGGTCGGAACTGGTGAGTTGGTCCCTCTCGTGTCGATTTGATTGGTGGGGCTTTTCCCGGCCGCCTGCCTCTGTTTTGGTCGGTCTAGCGGGTAGTGGAAATGGAGATTTCTGGGCTCTGCTCTTCTTTTGTTTTGCTGGGATCTATCTGTCGGATGAAGGAGAGCTTGTTTTTTTTTTAAGTTTGAGATATGTTGTAAAGGAGCAATTTTTCCGGCTGCCTCTGTTTTGGTCGTTCTAGTGGGTAGTGGAAATGGAGAGGATTTCTGGGCTCTGATCTTCTTTGTCTTACTGTTTGGGGGTAGTCCTGGGATCTATCTGAAGAATGAAGGAGAGCTTGTTGCTTTGATGTTTGAGATTTGTTGTAAAGGAGCGATTTTTCGCGGAGGGTACGTGTTAACTCATTTGGTATGTGAGAGAATTTGAAGGATAGAAGGAATACGAGGGAAGAGATGTTGATTGGTGTACCAGAGAGCGTGAAAATAGGGAGGTTTTATTGGTACATCATCAGTAATAATTTCAATTTGGGGTGTGGTCTTGTAATATAGATATAGCGTATTTAATAGGGAGACCAATAGAATACAGGATTACATTTCACTTGTAGGACTCAAGGAAAGCTTTTCCGCAGTTACAAGCGAATTCATCATAACTACTCAGCAGTCAGCACATATCCTGTCACGTGAATATGTATCTATTTTTAGGGTGAATTGAATCAGCGATGCCCAACTTGTCCTTCTTTTCTCAATTTTTACATGCAGCATCAAAATATCGCCACATGGTTGCTGCACATGTATTTGAAGAGCAGTAACAATAGCTGCATCCAAGTAATCTACTTCAGGTGCACTGGTGTGAAGAATTTCAACTGGATACTGCCTTCCTGGATATCTAAATATCAGGGTGGAGTGAAAAAAAATCACCGAACTTGTCCACATCTAGTTTGGCACTTGAAATAAGCAACTTCATATCAGGCCTAGAGCAAGCAATATCCTATAAGGCGACAACCATAGAAGTCAGAAACTAATAAAAAGGTAACTTAGACATCAGGCCTCAAGCTGGGTTGAATTCTTAGAAAGCTAATTTAGCAGCAAGCTAGAGATTAGGACTCCTTCTGCCTAACTCAAGTAATGCCACAAAAAATTACAATTCACAATCGTGAACTCATTTCATTTCTAATGTGTTTGCTTTATCTAAAAAAGAAATTGGGATGTGTTATTGCACGTCACATGTAAATATAGACTTCCCTCAACTTCGCATCTCAAAAGTTAACATTGAAAGATGGATACTTTTGAATTGGCTTTTTCAATGGTCTTATGAAAAGCAATGACCTTTAAACCCATTCAGAAGAGTCTACACCATGGAAAATGTCACAACCTAAAAAGATATAAGGAGCGGCCATCATCCAAGCAAGGAGACAGTATGGGAATAATCAATAATAAGGAGTCATATATACCGCATCACTTTGTTCAAGAAGACTTGGAGGGCCTCCCTTAGAAGGCTTCCAAACCAATTCCACCAATTCAAGCACTTCAGCAGACCAAAGTGGTGTCTCATGGAAAACTTTATCAACATTTCCTTGCGACAATTCGTTTGTAGTTTTGGAGTGCCTCACTTTTCTAACAATATCTAGAAGGATGGCTACCTACACAAGTTGTAGGCAATCAGGTCACATTATGCATCCTTCCATGTAAAGAAAAAATACCCTTATGTCATTTAAGCAGGCTTTAATGCAGTTACCATAAAGGAAGAGTTGCAATTTGTAATCAAGAGCGATGAGCTGTTTAGTGATGCAAGAGCAGAGGATCTTAAGTCAAAAACACTAACCCTTTCCAGTACATCAAAAGCTTTCTTCCTTAGCACGGCATCCAATGTGTACATGATGACGTTCTCAATCCCCTATATTTTGCACTTTAATGATAAGAAGAATATACAAATTAGATGGCATAAAATCAACATCTTTCACTATAATACCTGCAAGGCAGCAAAATGGCTAGGAACAGATTATGTGAAATCTAGAGTTTCACTCTCAGTCTCAGTGAGATACCTCCTGTGGTGCAAAGCAAGAAGTCAATGGCATGTTTCTTTAATCTCCAAGGTAGAGTAGCTGAACAGAACATGCCTTAGCATGCCAATTGCTTGCCACCTTCTGGTTTGACTATCCCAAATTTTATTCTTTACAGCAGTTAAATCCTTCTCAGCATTATGAGCAACAGTTGGTTTGACTACCATCAGTTATGGTGCTGGTCATCATGTCAATAGCAGACCCTGTTATCAAGCCAATGTAAGATAAACAGCAACATCTCAAGAAGTGTGAAAGTTCAATCACAAGGCGGCAGCTAAACCAGAATCTTAAAATCGAAACAAGGTAAGATCAGCGAAACCAGAATCTTGTGAACCCTTCAAGTTATGAGCAATGCGATCAGCCATGTAAAGTAATCCTTCGCGTTGCGCAAGGCGGCAGCTAAATTGGGGAGTGAGACTGGAGGAGCTTTTGGTCGGAGGTGGCAAAGGCAAAGGCGGCAGCGTGGTTAATTGGATGAAAGGAGAGACAGCAAGGGGCCACACTTCCACGTGGCGCCGCGTGAGTGGTCCGGGACCATGCTGACGTGGAGGTCCCGGACCACCCAATATTTTCTCATTAATGGCCACGTCCTTCTCCCGCCCTTCGCATTTGAAGTGCCCTTTCTCTTCTGTCTTCTCGAAGCACGAAGTCTCTCTCTCACAAAAATCTTTCTCTTCTGTTTCTCCCGCACGAAGTCACGACGCCTCCGCTGTCCTCGAGACACTCCCTGAGGCGCCATTTTGAAAAAATTTCAGTCGGAGACGAGGAGCAACCGGTGGAAGTGGGAGGTGAGCGGCTTCGAGTCGCGGAAGTAGTCGTCGACCTCCGCCTCCTTCGATGCCGACGACCAGCACCGGCCAAGCGCCCGCCTCGTCTGGCGGTACTCGATCTCCGCCGCCGCCGCCTCCTCGCCACCCTCGCAGCTCCCGCTGGCCTCCAAGGTTAGCGGCTCGCGGACAATGTCCAGGTTTTTCCGAAACGCTCCGATCGTCTCGCGCTCTGTTTTGGCTCCCGATTGAGTTGGGGGATTTGCCTGTTTCGAATTTTTTCTTCTTGCTTCGGTTGATTCCTTCTCTGTTGCTGAGCTCTAATAAGAGCGATTTCCGGATGCGGCTTGCGAGGCAGGATTACTTGGAGCTGAGACAAGAGGCGAGCGAACTGCAGGAGTATTCCAACGCGAAGGTCGCCGACAAGACGCGGAAACTAGGTGAGGCGGTGCGGCGTCTGTTGTGCCTCGACGCACGTTTGCTTTCTCATTTCGGTTTTTGACAGGTTCTGTGCTTTGTGTCAGATCAAGTCGCCCTTGAAGGTGAGGCTAGGTTAGCACCGCTCGTCAGTGAGAAGAGGAAGTTGTTCAATGAGTTGTTAACATCCAAGTCAGTCTTTGGTTCCTTAATTGAGTGCATATCTGGCTTTTCTGGCTGACACTTTCAATTTGGCATACATTGATTGAAAATGTGGTTTCGTTGAATTTTCAAATTGATTGGGACTATTCCTTTTTGTTTTCATGGGATTATTCCTATATCTCCATTTATCTTATAAAGAAAATTACCACAATCACGCCAATAAGGATTAAATGAGATTTTCTGTTTCAGTGCATGCTGTGTTCTGTATCCGGCACGCCTTCTTTGCCGTAGAAAGTTATCATAAGTTGGTTGGATTTTCTAATTCCTGACTCACCCTTTTAGGAAAAATTTATTTCTTTAGGAGTGGCTTAATCGTGTTCAAATCTGCCTCTCGGAGAAATGTGCTGCTGCAATTGAGATCGACTCCCTATATAAGCTGAAATCAGAGGTTATTCTCGCTCTTCTTAGTTCATAAATCGTAAGTACATTTCTGGTTTGAACTGTAGGCCCCTTTGACTCGTGCTTTGACCATGTTCTTTTGGATAGATTATGGAACTTCACAATTTGCTCCCGGAGACTGAAATGCTACTGGAGCTACTAGGAAAAACTGAAACGTACCGACATCGATGTGCTGAAATTCTGAAAGGTCCCATATGTTTAGAGGTTAGCTCAGCAGTTCTCTAATATTTAATTGTCTTCTGTTTTCCTGTGCTGAATGAATGGGACTATCTATTTATCTGGATCTCTTAATTTTGGAAAATCCTGACCCCAACAGAGTATTGAGATGATTCTTCAAGAAATGGACAGTTTCACTGTCAATTTCCCAGAGTTCAAACTTCTGAGGGAATATCATATGCAAGCTAGTTCTTGGATATCCCGCTTCAACCGTATGCGGGTGAACATTGGTGAAAGAGTTGATCAAGACAATGTCGTAGAGGAGTTGACCAACATACTAAAAGATGTAGTGTCTCTGAAAATTCAAGGTCTGAATTTCCTTGCAGTTTTGCTTGTTTGGGGGGAGAGGAAAGTTATTATTACTGCTGTTGTCATGGCAATATGCTTAATACATCATGTTCCTTAGTGTTTGACTTCTTATATGCCAGGAGTTCGGAGGACATTCATGTGATCTTGCCTTCTTTACCTCATATCATCTCGACAATTACAATGTCTAAGTCTTGGTTGAAGAATTCGGTACCATTTTTGGGGTCTGCTCACACGAATAGGGGCTCACCAAGTTTGTTGCTTGAAGTCGATAAATTGAAGGTTCTTGCTAACACCTAAATCTCTAGTCTCACATCCATACATGTTTTATGTGTGCATTGTTTCTGTCGAACTGAGAACATGACCTCCATCCTGCAGGAGTTAGTTTCAGAATCCAAGTTACTGAAGGTATCCCTGGAAGAAAAAGAACACTTGAAACAATGTTGGAGAATTGCTTCCGATGGAAGCAGAAAGCTTGCTCCTTGCTGCAAAATGCAGAATGCTTGTATGATTCTAGAATTGTTAATGATGGACTGCGAGATGGTTTAAAATCATTCTATAATTCCTTTGTTCAGATTTGACGCTACAAAAAGAATTCGACAGATGGAACAAAGTCCGTTAGAGGAATCCCTACCGCGACAGTCATCCTCAGAGCCACGTGAAAATATCTCGAATTTCCACCTACCGATCTTGGCCATGACTGCAGATGTGATTCACGCTACTCATGAAGAATGCACAAAGTATGGAATGGACGGATATGTTTCAAAGCCCTTTGAAGCAGAACAACTTTTTAGAGAAGTTTCGTGCTTTTTCCCAGTCATCATTGAATCGAAACTTGTAGAGAGGCCACCATAGATGGCTAATTGTTTTGGTGAGCAGAAGTCTTGGTTGTTTAGGCACTTTGGCAAGAGCGAGTTCTCTCTGGTCTCTCCTTAGCTACACATTTCTTGATTCTCTTGCTTTTAGAGCAGTTGGATTTCCTTCTGATAGATGCAATTGAAATTCCCTGATATATCTCATGTTAAACCAAAGGGATTTTCTTCGGACACCTTCTGTTGATTTCTTGCGCATTGTTGGATTTCTCAGGTGTCTTGTAACGGGAGCATATACATAAAGAAGCTAAGGTCACCTGCTGGAGTTGAATTTTCATTGATTTCCCTAGGAGTGGCATATTGGTTCAAAACCACTTCAATTATTTTCTGTACAGCTGATCCGAACCATTTGCTAGATGATGGTTGGTAATTAGGCGATCTGAAGTTCACCAATTGAACTCGGGATCGATGGCTGCTTGGAAATGGTGCAAGAATCTCTTCGACATAGGTGTATATCTATAGACTAGACCCTCATAGTGTGTACATGCATGTAGCTTTAGAGATTGTTAGATGGTTGCGTGCTCAAATTTGATGGGCAAAAATTTGATGTTAGATGGTTGCGTGCTCACTGTTATCTTGCTGTACATAGACACAAGGTCATTATGAGTAATGAAGGTGACTCCTCTTAGCAATGATGTTGCACTGTCCACTAAGTTCTCTTCCCCCCTCCATGTTCAAAGGCTAGAGAGTTTTGTAAAATCATCAGCCAGCCGTTTTCTTTATCCATGTGGCGCTTTAAAACAAGATGTTTAAACGTGGTTTATTTGTGGCTCATGTATAGAAATGGCCTATACGATATTTTTTGCTTCGGATGCATGTGAATAGGCAATTGTTCCTCTATGATAGGAGGAGCCTGCGATTTGCCGCCAAACTAGCTCTTTATCGACTCTGGCCTTTGTGATTGTTTTTGGTGTGAGGATCGTCCTAACGGACGAGGTCAAAACCATTATAAATCATATGGAACAAGCTGGGTGGGCTTCGGGCGCAAAAGCTCATTTCGAATCGCACAAACCTTTGGCTGAGTCATCGCGTTGGATGTCAAAAAGAGGAACTTATTCGATTCAAGAGAATTTAAAAGAGAGAAAGGTCGCTCTCGGAGATGGCCAAGAAATCTCACAAGATGAACCTTCGTCAAGTTAGCATCAATATCCAAATCCTCACCTTTGAATTCTCTCATTCAAATTGTTGAAACTTCTTCAATAATGGTCCCTAAAGTGACGCTCGAACTCAACAACCCTTGAACTGAAAAATGGTAAATCTCAAATAACCTACAAAAACATCAATCTTGTTCTTTAGCGTGCGGTTCATTTGCCCCATAGGCTAGCTTTTGCAAAACCCAAAATATATAATGTTAAGGATCCTCAATACATTTATAATTTGAATTTAAGAATCCTCAATCAAAAATTTATAATCTCAAGCAAGAATTTGGTCAAAATTTCAAGAAGTAGCGGCATGGGAAAATATGCAATAGCAAAACAAATTTAATGATATGCCAACATAAAGGTTCACTTTATTCATCCTACAAACAAAATGCACATACATTTACAAACAACTAAAACTCATGAACAACCCAACCAACATCTTCAGATTTGCCAAATCTCACAATATGTCAAGTTTTAAAGCTAAAATTACCATAAACAACACAACCAACACTTTCAATCTAGAATTTTCTTTCTTCTGTTTTTGCCAAATCTTGCTTTAATTTTGCATTGAGATTGGATTCATTGTCCACTGCTTTCCTGCCAATCAGCAACTCCAGTAAAACAATTCCATAGCTGTAGACATCTGACTTCTCTGTGATGCGAGAAGTGCGGCCAAATTCTGGGTCTATGTAGCCAATGGTCCCCATTATGTATGTAGAAGTATGGGACTTCATTGTGCACAGGCTCTTTGCAATCCCAAAATCAGTGAGATGCGCCTCAAATTCCTTATCGAGTAGAATGTTTGACGATTTCACGTCCCTGTGGATGATACGCGAACTACAATCATGGTGGAGATATGAAAGCCCCTTAGCGGCACCAAGTGCTATCTTGAGACGAGTATCCCAATCAAGCTTCTTTTTCTTCGCAGGGCCTACAGAAATCATTAATTTGTAAAGATCTTTGGTCGGAAGAATCCTGACATAATTAAAAACTAGGACTAGTTTATTTTAGATGATTTCAATATACATGAACAGAAGAAAATTTAGCAGGAGTGAAATGAGTACTAATAAAAGCCACTCCAGATTTTCACTCTTTCACGCTCACTCAATCTAGTTCTCATGTATGATGGGAAAAAGTTTTGACATGCATATTCACCTAAGAGGCTCTTGAGCAGGACATCCAAGTCATTAAAAAGAAACTTCACTCACCATGGAGAAGATCCCAGAGGCTGCCATTTTCCAAAGAAAATATAGTACCATTATAATCTATGCAGCATTGGGGACAACAATGGGACAACAATAAACTTACAGAATAATCAGGCTAGGGGTGAGAAGATGTTCTAAGTGGCCTGAAACATGCAGAACCTATTCTAATTGATGTTTATTAAAGCTTATGAAGGATGCCAGAATTATCATGAGAGCGGACTTGGAAAAATTACATAGAACAGGAGAATGAAATAGTTATAAAGATCCTCAATCAGTAAAAAGTTGCAGAAATGGACTCCCCATGCAGATGAAATCACATGCGTAGCTTCAAAACAATCCAATATATGAGAAACTAAGCATACAAATAATGAAGCTTTGACATATTTCCAAGCTCCGGAGGGATTTGTCCGGTCAGTTTGTTGCCATGCAACTACCTACAACATGTTTCATACCCAGGTCAAGCTTAAACCAGCACAAGAAAGATGCCAACGTGACCCCTAGAATTAAGTACAAGTGTAAAAAAATAATAGCAAGTATCGAGGATAACGCACAGTTTTTCCGTGTAGGTGAAATTTCCCAAAATAGGAGGGATGGGTCCAGTTAACATGTTACAGCTCAGATCTCTAGGCGATTAAAGAGAAACAAGATGTTCAGCAACTGTTTGAAAAACAACTATTCTGACCTTAAAATAGGAGAATGAGAACTCACAAGACTGCAAGGGCCTGCATGAGACCAATCACAGATGGAATTTGCTCTGACAGCTGATTACCTTGCCATGACCTAGTACGCAGACAGATTACGAAAGGAATTAGGGAAAGCTGATACAGATCAAATGCTATATATTTGAAATACTCTGCAGAAGTTGCAAACACATACAAGGTGACCACTTGCAGGAAACCAATGTTGAATGGAATTTTCCCTGTTAACCGATTATAGGACAAATCCCTACCAATAAAAGATAAAAGATTTTATGATTTTAAAAAAACAGAACACGATAATGAAGTGATCGTGTAGAGAAAAGGACGAAGCATTAAATGAGAGAGAGAAGCAGCAAAAATTTAACTGAACCCATCTCTAACCCATCTCTAGAATGGTCGGGAGTCTAGAAAGACGGTGTAAGGTGCAGCTGAACTGAAAGATGCATATATGCGTCTAAATATCTCCTCAAATGTCTCTTCATCATACTCATAACCTGCCTGTTAGCAAAAAAATTAAGATTAGTAACACATCCAGACATAGGATTTTGAGAAGTAAATAGAACTCTCAAGCTATTAGCAGAATTCTCAACTTGCAGTACTAAAATCACAAAATGTTGCAATCAGAATGACAGTTACAGCACTTCGATATATTAAACCATTAAGTTATCAACAAATAACTGAACAGCTTCATAAATTTAATAAGATAAACCTGGAACCAGGATTACATACTCAGACATGCAAAAGAAAATAGTATTCTAGCTGCATTAAGCAAGCAAATCACAGAGCTCCATTTCATAGACTTGGCTATCTTACCTGGACAAATGAATTTCTCACAAAAGTTTTCCACCATACAATGTTTGGCATTTAGGCAGCATATCCGAAGCATGGATATTTTTTTGCCATTTCTGTATATGCAAGTTTAAAGCCCTCATGGACGCGCTTATAGTCAGGACATGGAAGACCGACTGATTTGGCAGCCATGCAGTAATAGTCACCAAGCTCCCCTTTGTAGGCCATGAGCGTGCCAGTGAAATCTACAGTGATGCATCGTAATTTAGATAGGATTTTCATTTGCAGATTCTTGATCGGGAGGATAAGGCTTTAAGAGTAAATTCTGGAGTCCACCAAAATAAATTTGGACGACCAACTGTTAAAGTAACTTGAGTTCCCACACATCTGCAAAAAAGGATGAGTTGGATTAATCAGTAAGTAAAGGAACACTAACACCAATTTCCAATCTTAGATTTATTAAACATACAAAGATAATGTCAATATGTTAGAATTTCATTCAAGCTCGTGAATTATGTTGTGCACAAGAGATAAATGATCTCTACACAGGGCTAGAGAGGTTGATTCAATGGGTTTAAATATTAATCTTGCAGATATCGTGTCATACACAATATATGCAAGAGACTTTTCCAATTGTTTTCAGCATGATAATTGCAAAGGAAGAGGTAAGGCCTAAGTTTTCCATGCTTATTGCTCAAGCATTCAATCTACAACATGACACTGAGGGATTCAGCTTGGAAAATGTTAACGACAAGGTTAACCCAGCAGAACGGACAGTCCTTCCTCGAATTTGGCTTGGATTTGATGATTTTGATCCACAACATTCTCCCTAGTTCACTGAGCATGCCCATGTGTTGTGTGTGCAGTTGTAAAGTTAGATAAAAGCAAATACTCAAGAAGCAAAAAGTAACATATGCCACGGCACATTTACCAAAAATGGAGGAAACTACAGACAAATAATGAGCATAACATCCCAACAATTAGATTGTCGAAAAGAGGAAGCCTATCAATGCATCCTTACAATGAGAGAAAGAAACCAAACAAATTATGAGTTAAAAGACATAAAGCTAGGCAATTGGATGACCTGCTTCTACTTAAGTAAACCAGGAAAAGAAAATGATAATGTTGCAACCATCACAGATCACTCGGTATCTCATCATGAGCTCAGAAAATAGGACGTGCATAGGTAACTGGCTCTGGAAAATTACATGGTCAAAGTAAAGACACGACCCAGAAACATCCTTCAAGCTAATGGAATTGATTGACACATATACTACATATTTATCGTGAAGAATCCACATTTTGAGAAAAGGGAGTTCTTATCTTCCTTCAAACATCTATAAAAATTAAATACAATGGCACCGGCAAATGGAGCTACTAACACTAGCTTTCCCAACAGAGGCATGAAACACCGAGCAAAAACTCGGTGGCTAAATTTTTTAAGACAGCACCAATGCTAACTCAGGAATCCTAGGCAGTTAAGTTCTAGTCATTCATCCCAAGAAATGAACTACTCGCCATCCTAACAAGAACTTCACTATCTCCTAAGACAGCAAGCATCAAACTAAAAAGATTGCCTTAAAACTGAAAATATGATTTACGAAGACAAGAGTGCAGGGTGTGAAATACAAATTGCCATCTGCTTAAACAACAAAATTTTGTTGAGTCATCACAGAATCCATACCAACAGGTAAGATTCATAAGAAGGTGCTCTTGGGAGAAAGTGGCAATGGCGGAGGCGGCCGAGCTCGGACGCGCCCGGTGAGCTTTTGGGTGTCCGCGATCACCGAGGAGGCACAGGCGGAGAAGGTCGGCTGGGCTCTTCGGAGCGAGTAGCTCCTAGCGGTGACAGCGGAGGCGATCGAGCTTGGAGGCAAGCAGCAGGCTCTTGGGTGTCCACGCTCGCTGAAGAGGCCGAGGCGGAGATTGTCGGGACCTTTCCACGACCGGCGGGGTTCTTGGGAGCGAGTGGCTCTTGACGGCAACGGCAGAGGTGGCCAAGCTCGAAGGCGACCAGCGACGCTACTTCGGAGCGAGTGGCTCCTGGCGACGACGATGGAGGCGGCCAAGCTCGGAGGCGACCAGCAGGTGTCTGCGCTCACCGAAGAGGCCGAGGCGAAGATGGTTAGAGTTCGGGACCCAGCCACGACCGGAAGGGTTCTAGGGAGCGAGTGGCTTCCGACGGCAACGGTAAAGGCGGCCAAGCTTGGAGGCGACTGGCAAAGGTGACCAAGCTCGGAGGTGACTAGTTGGGCTTTTGGTGTACACGATCGTCAAAGAGGCCGAGGCGAAAACGGTCAGAGCTCGGGATCCAACCACGACCGGCAAGGCTCTTCGGAGTGAGTGTCTCCTGGCGGCAATGGCGGAGGCGGCCGAGTTCGGAGGCAACCGGTGGGCTTTTGGGTGTCCGCGCTCGCCGAGTAGGCCGAGACGGAGATGGCCAGAGTTCGGGACCCAGTCACGATTGGCGCGGTTCTTGGGAGCGAGTGGCTCTTGAGAGAGATGGCGTTGCAGCTTTCATGGAGAAAAAATGCAGGGACAAAAAATTTTGAAAGACAATGGGAGGGGAAGGGACGCACGCTTGAGTGCAAACGGGAGAAATCGTGCGGAGAAAAGGACGAAGCATTAAATGAGAGAGAGAAGCAGCAAAAATCTCCCAATATTTTCTCGCAAAAGGCAGATGTTGGATATTCTCTCGCTGTGGTCAAAGTATGCAGAGACTAATCGGGTAAACGCATTGTCCTTGGCGTGCCTGAGTGCATCCTCCACGCATTCCCTATTCGGCTGCAGAACGCGAAGCAGCACCCGCTCCTGGGTCGACTCGCTCCAATCTTCCTCACTGCATTCAAGATCGTAAAGTGCCGAGCAAATCTCGTTATAGGAATCGGTCTGAAGAGCGAGAGCGTACGCCCGGCTGAGATTGAACGTGGGCGAGACCGCCCGGCTCGATCTTGATGCCCCACCTGGCGAAGTCCCTGCGGCACCAAGTCCGTTGAGGCAATTTCGCAAACACATCGACAGCAAAGCGAACTCGCCCTTCGGAAAAGGGAGTAGACGAGACTTACCTAGTGACGGTGGTGGACGGGAATGGAGGTCCTGTTCCAGGTGCGAATTGGGTAGTGAAGATGAAGAGCGTTTGACGGAGAGACACGGCGACATTCCGGGCGCATGGAGGAGCCACTCCGGGCTAAATTACTGCCTTCCCAAATGCGCTCATCCGGTGCTTCATCATCATCTGTCGATCACCGAGGAAGGGAACTGTAAAAAGTCTCGGCGATGACCATTGACGGAGTTCACCGTGTTGCGTCGAAGCACTCGATGGCACCCCCCACGTTTATTGGATAAAAAAAACCCATGTTAATCAACAATACAAATGCCCAACAAAAGACTCAATAGAATATAACATTAAACCACTGCATTATTGGATATATTTAAATAGCTATACTAAAAGTGTAATTAGAATGCGTATGGTGTATATTTTCAATTCATTATTTTTCTGAAGTGATCTAAGATTAAGCAAAGTACTAACATTAACTTTCGAAGTGTACCAAAAGCAAAACCTAATAAGCCCAATTAAGCGGAATATCAAGGTACTAATTCCTTTCCAGGTTTCTTCCCCCAACATTTTTTGGATAAAACAACCCACGTAAATTAATAACAAAAATACCCAAGAGAGTCAATAACATATACCATTAAACCATTGCATTATTAGATATATTTAAATAGCTATATAAAAACTTTATATTAGAGGTGTTTATGGCGTATATTTTCAGTTCATTATTTTTCTAAAGTGATATAAGACATTAACTTTCATAGTATACTAAAGGCGAAACCTAATAAGCCCGATTAAGCGGTAAATCATGAAGCGTGGTCCTTTCAGTAAGATCAACCAAAAACTTTTATCATCGAATAATGTTCACTACATCAGGAAATAGTTATAAGACGAGCCAGAGCCCGAAAGAGGTCCCAAAAAAAAAATAAAAAATCAAGGAAATAGATCTACCACGCATCATTTACATATTACTTTGGAGAAAAAGACCATGTATTTTTTTATATACATGAGAACATATTCTTGAATTCCAATGTTCACAAACTCTTAAGGGGTGACATAACATTCTCCTTTTAAACCCAATCAAGCAAGAAGAGCAACTGCTGAATTTATATCTCGAGGAATATAAGCGAGAGACCATGTGGGATGCTTGCCGAGCAAGCTTTCCGGCATCCTGTATGGTGCATTAGCTTGTCATGAAAACTCTGAAGCTGAACTTCAGAGTACGGTTGGCCACAAGCCACAACAGACCAACCCAAATTCTCCTTCAAAGATGAGACGCACCAAAAACCAGCTAGTGAACGGGGTCCAGATAGAAAGCAGTGTGCATATAACCTGGTCATTGTTGTGCAGGCTTGAGTGCTCAACTATATGGACACTACATTAGCATAAACACTGCAATTTTTTAGAAGAGAAGAAGCAACTATGTGCTACAT
The DNA here is from genome assembly GCA_014182565.1 of Eucalyptus marginata. Taxonomy (NCBI): domain Eukaryota; kingdom Viridiplantae; phylum Streptophyta; class Magnoliopsida; order Myrtales; family Myrtaceae; genus Eucalyptus; species Eucalyptus marginata. The sequence continues at coordinate 25,338,878 of CM024593.1, read as the reverse complement.
TATGTTGAGAGCTCGCAAGAGCAATAACAGCATCATTCGTGAAAACATGGAGAATTTTAAATGAACAAAATGCCATCAGATGAAACAAAAACAGCTACAATCTTGTAGCAACAGCATAAGATGCAGATGCTTTTCAGGACTGCAAGTCCAGCAGTGCACACCATTTCGCATACCCACGCACACAGGCGGAGAACATTTTGCCGAGAAAGTTGTCCAGAGTGGACCTTCCAAATGAACACGTCAAGCAATTCAAACATGGCATGATCCCATTATAAGAACAAAGAACCAGAGATCGTTCTAAAAGAATGAAGGAAAACAAAGACTTGTTCTTTACAAGGAATCCAAGACCATAACCACTACCCACGTTTATGTAATTTCTGAGGGACAGTCAGCTGAATGACTGCACTTCATGGGTACGGTATCTCCTAAGATTTTGAGAGAGAGAGAGAGAGAGAGAGAGTTCTCCAAGGTCACGACAATGGTGAAAAATATAAGAACCGTGCATTAATTGATTCGTAAGTACAGATAAGATTCTAATGCATTGCTACTAAAAAGAATTATAAAAACAGATAAGATGCTATTAAGACATGATTCTATTACACCAACAATGGCCAATAGCAGTCCTGCAAAGCTATAATCAACATCTAAGTTATTAGCACTATATACAACTCAAGATAAAGCTGAGTATCCCTCCATCCAGCAACGACTAAGAAATGCCTCCAGTCACCAAGTAATAAAAATTTGGCACATATAGAGGTGCAAATACATAAACAATACTGTGACATCCTGCTATTATTTTGTATTGTTCACAACTCTCAGCTGCTAGCATGCACGGACTTTGCCCAATTAAATCAGTACGAATGTACAATCCAATTGGTGCTTGCTCATATCATGTAAGTAAATGGTCAGTACGAATGTACAATCCAATTAGTACTTGCTCATATCATGTAAGTAAATGGTCAGGAAACAATAGAACTATGGGAGGTAATCTCTTCAAGGAGAAGTTTTCTGGCCCGGTTGACCATGTTGAATAATAGGCATATGCGATCTTCAAGTTCCTTTAGTCCATCAAGGAACTTAGCATGGTCCTTGCGGAGATCTTTCACCACCCCTAGTACGAGATTTTTATCCTTGCCTCTCCCCAATCCAAACCGGATTGATTCTCTGTCATACTCCACAGCAGAATGCAAACGATTGACAAGGCGATCAATAGTGTCCAAGTCATGGCTGAGAACACAACCCCTGGCAGCAGCATCAAGTTGAGCAGCATTGGCAAGCTCTTTCTTTGAGAATTTGTCACGTGGAAGATACACCATCAAGCATGGAGCACTAACAAATGCAATGAGTGCATGGGCTGTGACACCAATGGCAGACGCAACAGCAGCAACTACAGTACCGATGAGACAAAGTGCAGACCCTGCAATGGCACGGCGAACAAATTTAACTCTTGATTTGGACTTCAGTAGTCTATGGTGCAGCTGTTGCTTGAGCTCTGAAAAGCAGCTACGCATTTCGCTGAAGTCACTGGAGCCGACTGAATCGAAGGGGTTATCAAGGCAGTCAAATTGGACAAAGACTTCATGAACCGTGTTGCACTGTGATTGAGTACATGAATCCGCATCAAGAGGAAGCACTTCGAGCAGCTCAACAAGAGGAGAGTACATGTCACGGGCGCGGCGCACACTTTGGCAAAGCAAAAGGCAGAATTTGGACGTGTTCTCGCTGTGGTCGAAGTATGAAGAGACTAATCGGGTAAGCTTATTGTCCTTGGCGTGCCTGAGTGCCTCCCCCACGGATTCCCTATTCGGTTGCAGAACGCGATGCAGCACCCACTCCTGGGTCGACCCGCTGCCGTCTTGCTCTTGAAGATCCACTTCCTGCTCTTCCTGACCGCATTCTTCAACGTAAATCGCGGATCGAATCTCGTTATAAGAACTGGTCTGAAGAGAGAGCGTGTACTCCCGGCGCAGATCGAAAGCGGGCGAGACCGCCTGGCTCGATCTTGACGCCCCGTCCGGCGAAGTCCCTGCAGCACCAAGTCCGTGAGGCAATTTCGCAAACACATCGACGGCAAAGCAAGCTCACCCTCCGAAAAAGAAAGCATTCGAGACTTACCCAGTGACGGCGGCGGATGGGAATGGAGGTCCTGCTCCGGACGCGAATTGGGTAGCGAAGATGGAGAGCGTTTGACGTAGAGACACTGCAACATTTCGCGCGCATGGAGGAGCTACGCCGGGCTGAAGCACTGCCTTCCCAATTGCGCTGATTCGGTGCTTCATCATCATCTGTCAATCGGACTGAGGAAGGGAACCATAAAAAGTCATCGGCAATCGCTATGGACGTCGAAACACACGATGGTACCCCCCAGATATATTGGATAAAATAATCTATGTAAATTAATTATACAAATACCCGACAAAAGACTCGAAAATATATACTATTAGTCCATTGCATCATCAAGCCTTAGTTATTATTAGATGTATTTAAATAGCTATACTAAAATTGTATATTAGAGATGTTTATGGTGTATGGTTTCAGTTCATTATTTTTCTAAAGTGATTTGAGATTAAGCAAAGTACTAGCATTGACTTTCAAAGGATACCAAAGGCAGAACCAAATAAGCCCGATTAAGCGAAAAATCAAGAAGCGTGGGTCTATTAGTAAGCTCTACAAAAAAATTGTATCATTGAATAATGTTCACTGAATTAGGAAATAGTTAGAAGACGAGCAAGAGCCCGAAAGAGGTCCAAGAGAAAACAAGGAAAAAGATCTAATATGCATCGTTTATATTACTTTGAAGAAACAGACAAATTATTTGTTTTATATATATATATATATATATGTGCGTGTGTGTGTGTGTTTTGAATTCCAATGTTCACGAAAGGGGAAACATAGCATACTTTCTCCTTTTTAATCCCCATCAAGCAAGAAGAACAGTTGCTGAATTGATAACCTGCATTCAACCAAAAAAAAAAAAAAATTGATATCTCACAGAATATACGTGAAAGACCATGCAGGATGCTTGCCGAGCAAGCTTTCCAGCATCCTGTATGATGCATTAGTTTCTCAAGACAACTTTGAAGCTGAACTTCAGTGTAAGGTTGGTCGCAAGCCACAACAGACCAGCCGAATCTCTCCTTCAAAGTTGAGATGCACCAAAAACCAGCTAGTGAAAGGAGTCCAGAGAACTGACCAAAAAAAAAAAAGTCCAGAGAGAAAGCAGTGTACATATAACCTGTCAATTGCTGTGTAGACCTAATTGCCTAACCATATGGACACCACATCAGCATAAGCACTGCAGTTGTAGAAGAGAAGAACCAACAACGTGCTAGATTATCTGTAGAGTTCGCAAGAACAATAACATCAATCGTGAAAACATGGAGAATTTCAAATGACAAGAACGCCATTGGATGAAGAGCAGCTAAAATCTTGTACCAACGGCATAAAATGCAGGAGCTTTTCAGGACTGCATGAGTCCAGCAGTGCACGCCATTTAACACACGCGCGCGGAACATTTTGCCAAAAGAGTTGTCCAGAGTGGACCATTATGAGAATAAAGCACGGGAGTTTGTTCTAATAGTACGAAAGAAAGTAAACACTAGTTCTTTACATGGGATCCAAGACCATAGCCACCACAAACCATGATCACACGATTTCTGAGGGACAGCCAGCTGAATGAACCATAATGGCTGCACTTCATGGGTATAACATCGCCTCTAAGATTTTGAGAGGAAGAGAATCAGGGAAAAAAACAGCATATGGATCATTCAGGATGTCTACCGACTACAGACATGTATGGAGAATGCTGGGTGAAGAAGACACAGCAAGGACAAACATAAAAGTTGTGCAGATGGCAAACAGGGTAAATCAGAGAGAGAGAGAGAGGCAATTCCACCAGGTCATATCAATGGTGAGAAACATAAGAATCGTGCATTAATTGATTCATAAAAAGGGCTAAGATTCTAAAGCTTGCTACTAAAAAATGATTCTAATACAACAACAATGACCAATAGCAGTCCTGTGAAGCTCTAATCAACATCTGAACCATCAGCACTATATACAACTCAATATAAAGCAAGCATCCCTGGCTCCAGAAATGATGAAGAAACAACTCCAATCCCAATAAAAAATTGGCACATATAAAAACACTAACAATACTGTGACATCCTGCTTGTACTATTTGTATTGTTCACAACAATCAGCTGTCAGCAAGCGGAGTATTTTCTTTGCCCAACTAATCAGAGAATAATTTTCATGAATGTACACAGCAATTAATACTTGCTCGCATCATGTAACTAAAATGGTCAGGAAGCAATAGAACGATGGAAGGTAATCTCTTCAAGGAGAAATTTTCTGCCCTTGTTAACCCAATTCAAGCATAGGCATATATGGCTTTTGAGATCGTCTAGTCGACGAAGGCACTTGATGTGGTCCTCGCGGAGCTTTTTCACCACATCTAGTATGGAATTGTTATCCGTGCCTATCTTCAATCCATCCCGGATCAATTTTCTGTCACCCTCTACAGCAGAATCCAAACCATTGACAAGCATATGAATAGTGTCCAAGTCATGGCTGAGAACACAACCCCTGGCAGCAGCATCAAGTTGAGCAGCATTGGAAAGCTCTTTCTTTAAGAATTTGTCATGTGGAAGATACATCGTCAAGCATGGAGCGCTAACAAATGCAATGAGAGCATGGGCTGTGACACCAATGGCAGATGCAACAGCAGCAATTACAGTGCCAAAGAGACAAAGCGCAGACCCCGCAACAGCATGGCGAACAAATTTAACTCTCGATTTGGACTTCCGAAGTCTATGGTCCAGCTGTTGTTTTAGCTGTGAAAAGCAACTATGGATATCGCTGAAGTTATGGGAGTCAGGGGAAGAGAAGGGGTTGTCATGGCGGTCGAATTGGACAAAAACATCACAAACCCTGTCGCAATGTGATTGAGTAAACGAATCCGCATCAAGAGGAAGCACTGCAAAGAGCTCAACGAGAAGAGAGTACATGACACGGGCACGGTACACTTTTTGGTAAAGCAAAAGGCAGAGTTTGGATATTCTCTCGCTGTGGTCAAAGTATGCAGAGACTAATCGGGTAAACGCATTGTCCTTGGCGTGCCTGAGTGCATCCTCCACGCATTCCCTATTCGGTTGCAGAACGCGAAGCAGCACCCTCTCCTGGGTCGACTCGCTACAATCTTCCTGACTGCATTCAAGATCGCAAATTGCCGAGCGAATCTCGTTATAGGAATCGGTCTGAAGAGCGAGAGTGTACGCCCGGCTGAGATTGAACGTGGGCGAGACCGCCTGGCTCGATCTTGATGCCCCGCCTGGCGAAGTCCCTGCGGCACCAAGTCCGTTGAGGCAATTTCGCAAACACATCGACAGCAAAGCGAACTCACCCTTCGAAGAAGGGAGTAGACGAGACTTACCAAGTGACGGTGGTGGACGGGAATGGAGGTCCTGTTCCAGGTGCGAATTGGGTAGTGAAGATGAAGAGCGTTTGACGGAGAGACACGGCGACATTCCGGGCGCATGGAGGAGCCACTCCGGGCTAAATTACTGCCTTCCCAAATGCGCTCATCCGGTGCTTCATCAACATCTGTCGATCACCGAGGAAGGGAACCGTAAAAAGTCTCGGCGATAACCATTGACGGAGTTCACCGTGTTGCGTCGAAACACTCGATGGCACCCCCCACGTTTATTGCATAAAGAAACCCATGTTAATAAACAATACAAATGCCCAACAAAAGACTCAATAGAATATAACATTAAACCACTGCATTATTGGATATATTTAAATAGCTATACTAAAAAGTGTAATTAGAATGCGTATGGTGTATATTTTCAATTCATTATTTTTCTTAAGTGATCTAAGATTAAGCAAAGTACTAAAGTGTACCAAAAGCAAAACCTAATAAGCCCAATTAAGCGGAATATCAAGAAGAATGCGAAAGACCCACGGTCTTTTTATAAGCTCTACTAAAAACTTTTATTATTGAATAATGTTCACCGCTTCAGGAAATAGACGAGCAAGAGCCTGAAAGAGGTCCAAGAAAAACAAGGAAAAAGATCTAATATGCATGTTTTACATTGCTTGGGAGAAACAGACCATTTATTTGTTATGCATTTGAAAATATATCCTTGAATTCCAATGTTTACGAACTGTAAGGGGCGACATAACATACTTCTACTTTTAAACCCCATCAAGCAGGAAGAATAGCTGCTGAATCGATATCTCACGGAATATAAGGGATAGACCGTGTGGGCTGCTAGCCAAGCAAGCTTCCTGGCATCCTGTAGGATGCATTAGTTTCTCAAGAAAACCTCGAAGCTGAACTTCAGACTAAGGTTGGCCACAAGCCACAACAGAGCAACCCAAGCCTCCTTCAAAGATGAGATGCACCAAAAACCAGCGAGTAAAAGGGGTCCAGAGAGAAAGCAGTGTGCATATAACCTATTCATTGCTGTGTAGGCTTGAGATCTCAACCATATGGACACTACATTAGGATAAACACTGCAATTTTAGAAGAGAAGAAGCAACAATGTGCTAGATTATCAGGAGAGCTTGCCAGGGAAAAAACAGCATCAATAGTGAAAACATGGAGAACTTTAAATGAACTAAATGCCATCAGATGGAAAAAGAACAGCTTCAATCTTGTAGCAACAGCATGAGATGTGGGTGCCTTTTAGGACTGTATAAGTCCAGCGGTGCATGCCATTTCCCAACACACACACACACACACATGCAGAGAACATTTTGCCAAAAGAGTTGTCGAAAGTGGACCTTCTGAATGAACAAGTCTAATATTTTAAACATGGAATGATCCCATTTAAAGAATAAAGAACCAGAGTTCGTTCTAAAGAACGAAAGAAAACAAAGACTCGTTCTTTACATGGAATCCAGGACCATAGCCACTACCCACATTTACGTTATTTCTGAGGGGATAGTCAGCTGAGTGAACCATAGTGGCTGCACTTTGTGGGTACAGTATTGCCTCTAAGATTCTAAGAGCAAGAGAATCAAGAAGAAAACCAGCATATGCATCCTGCAGGATGTCCACCAAAGTCAGGCATACATGGAAAATGCTGGCTGAAGAAGACACAAAAAGGACAAACATAAACTTGAGTGCACAGCAAACGGTGTAAATCAGAGAGAGAGAGAGTTCTACCAGGTCACGACAGTGGTAAAAAACATAAGAACCGTGCATTGATTGATTCATAAGTGGCATAAGATTCTAATGTGCTACTAAAATGATTCATAAAAATGGATAAGATGTGATTAAAACATGATTATAATACAACAACAATGGCCAATAGCAGTCCCGCCAAGCTGTAATCAACATCTAAATTATCAGCAATGTATACAACTCAAGATAAAGCTGAGTATTCCTCGCTCCAGTAATGGCTAAGAAACACCTCCAATCACCAAGTAATAAAAATTTGGCACATATATGGAGGTGTAAATACATAAACAATACTTTGACATCCCGCTATTACTTTTGTATTGTTCGCGACTACCAGCTGTCAGCAGGCAGAGACTTCACCCAATTAAATCAGTACAAATGTACAATCCAATTAGTACTTCCTCATATCATGTAAGTAAATGGTCAGGAAGCAATAGAACTATGGAAGGTAATCTCTTCAAGGAGAAGTTTTCTAGCCCTGTTGATCATGTTGAAGCATAGGCATATGTGATCCTCGAGTTCCTTTAGTTCAACAAGGAACTTAGCGTTGTTCTTATGGAGATGTTTCACGACCTCTAGTATGGGAATTATATTTGTGCTTCTCTCCAATGCAATCCGGATCAATACTTTGTCATCCTCTACAGCAGCATACAAACGGTCGACAAGCCGATCGATAGTGTCCAAGTCATTGTTGAGAACATAAGTACCCTTGGCAGCAGCATCAAGTTGAGCAGCATGGGCGAGCTCTTTCCTTGAGAACTTGTCATGTGGAAGATACGCCGTCAAGCATGGAGCACTAACAAATGCAATGAGTGCATGGGCCGTGACACCAATGACAGATGCGACAGCAGCAACTGCAGTGCCGCAGAGACAAATCGCAGACCCTGTGATGGCATGGCGAACAAATTTAACTCTTGATTTGGACTTCTGTAGTCTATGGTCCAGCTGTTCCTTTAGCTCGGAAAAGCAGCTACGCATTTCGCTGAAGTTGTGGGAGTCAGGGGAAGGGAAGGGGTTGTCATGACGGTGGAATTGGACAAAGACTTCATAAACCCTATTGCACTGTGATTGGGCAAAAGAATCCGCATCAAGAGGAAGCAGTTCCAGGAGCTCGACAAGAGGAGAGTACATGAAGCGGGCGCGGCGCACGCTCTGGTAAAGCAAAAGGCAGAGGACGGACGTGTTCTCGCTGTGGTCGAAGTATGAAGAGACTAATCGGGTAAGCGCATTGTCCTTGGCCTGCCCGAGCGCCTCCCCCACGCACTCCCTATTCGGTTGCATAACGCGATGCAGCACCCGCTCCTGGGTCGACTCGCTACCATCCCGCCCTTGAAAATGCAGCTCCTGCTCGCCCGGACTGCACTCGAGGACGCGAATCGTGGAGCGAACCTCGTTATAGGAACTGGTCTGGAGAGCGAGCGTGTACTCCCGGCTGAGATTGACCGTGGGCGAGACCGCCTCGCTCGATCTCGAAGTGCCGCCCGGGGAAGTCCCTGCAGCCCCAAGCCCGTTGAGGCAATCTCGCAAACACATGGACGGCAAAGCGAACTTCGCCCTTCAGAAAGGGAGCAGACGAGGCTTACCCAGTGAAGGCGGTGGACGGGAATGGAGGTCCGGATGCGAATTGGGTAGTGAAGATGGCGAGCGTCTGACGGAGACACACGGCAACCTAGCCGCGCGCATGGAGGAGCTACGCCGGGGCTAAAGTATCGCCTTCCCAAATGCGCTAGTCCGGCGTTCTATTATCATCTCCCGATCACCGAGAACGGTAAAAAGGTCTCGGCGGCAATCGCTGTCGACGATTTTCCTGTGTCGTGTCGGAACGCTCGATGGTTACTTTTGCTGCTTTGACTAGCGAGCCGGACCGACATAGGCGGTCAGCGAGATTCCTCGGTTCAAGTTTCGGTCTTGGTAACTTCGACGGGAAGGTAGGCGACACGTGACGGTGACATGGCCCAGCGGACAACGGGATTGGAATCGGACCGGGCCGTGAGATCCGATTTAGAGGTTTATTCGCGGCCCAATAATTTTCTTCTTTTTCTTTTTGTGTGGATAAAATAGGAAAACAATGGGGTTCGGGAAAAGAAAAATGTTTTTTCGTGGAACCAAACTTCTAAAAGTCAAGTTGGCAATTTAAGATTTTAGATAATGGGCTTGCTTACGTGAACTGATGTAAGATCCGCACTGTGAACGGGAGGATAAAAGCATCACCCAGATTATCAACATGAATTATAATCGCAATTCGAATGATTATCATAGTTGACTTCCTCCGTCGATGAAATAACAATTCGAATGATTATCATGGTTGATCCATCGATGAAATTGAGTGCAAATGAAATGGACGGACGAGAGAGAAATCTTACAAACTAATAAACAAAGGGAGATATGTTGCTCGTTAAAAGAAAAAGGAATAACGAGTTAAGAAATTGTCATATCGAGCCCCTGACCATGAATTAAGAAAATGAAAGATACTCTCAACTATGCTCTCAATATGCAATCATCAATTTGTTTCAATTTGATTTATGAACTAATGATAAATATTCAATGAACTCATTCTACTTATTCAAACGACGTATCATTATTCTTTGATAGCACGCAATATTACATATTGAGTTGAATTTTCCAAAAATGGCAAGTCAACAGGTTCATTTGATTGAGCTACTTTAGAAAAGGAAAGAGAAAATTAAGGTGTTAATGTATGCATTGTTATATGACGACGTGGACATTATATCTTATTTTGAGATGAATATTTTAATCGGATAATCCACATGTAATTGTTTTTGTTATCCACCATTCAAATTTATGGATTGGAAGTCATGTTGGTATATACCATTAATTTAAATTAACAAAGAACAACATTAAATAATTATGGATCACAATGAATAAATCAAAAATTGCATATGACATTATATATTGAACTAAAGATCACAAATGATTTTCGCTTTCGATTAAGAAATCGGGCATATGATTTCAACGCACCAGACTCACGGCATGATTGTATTGGGAAACATCACTCATAGGGAAATGATTACATAATGGTCTGTCATTTTTTGGCACGAGAATAAACCATTAACCACAAAAAGTGTCGCTTGGTACCTTATGACTGGCTTGTTCGGTTTGTGCAAAATTACCGTTTAATTTTAGACGCAAACTAAGTAAGGATATCAATAAAATGTTAGATATAATAACAATAAAAATAATAATAAGAAATCCAATTGGGATAATAATAATATCAAACGCATGTGTATGTCACACAAATTGTAATTAGGAGTGAGTATGGTCTAGGCGGGCAGTTTTCACCTTAGAATCAAGAATCACTCGCTAATGACTGATTTGGGAAAATTAGAATGGAAACTAGATCATCAGTCCGATCTGGTTCTCGGGTGGGTCAATGGAACCAGTCTCGCCAAATTTCACCAACATTTTTACGCAAGCCAAAGTAAAGCAAAAAACAAATAACATCCCTATTCTTAATTGCAATAGTATTTAAAGATAAGACTTATATTAAAAGTTGAGAGTTGAGGCCGTGAGTCGATGGGTGTTAAGCTTGAAAGTGGAGGTCATGAGTGAGGGATAGAGAGACGACTCAAACAAGTTATGAGTGAGATGAGATGAGTACTCAATTAATGGGTAATGAGCTTCAAATTAAGAATTTTAGGATTTTCATTTTTCTTAATTTTTTTTGTTTGCTTTCTTACAAATTAAATATATTTATATATTATTGGTCAAATCCAAGTGGGCGAGTGGATGGTTTCACACCTAGAATTGAGAACAAGACCGATACCCACTAGTTCTAATAATCGGAATTGAGAACCGGACCGACTCCCTTAAGAATTGCCGGTTATGGTTTGGTCTAATCCGATTTCAAGCGATTTATGATTCTTTTGCACACTCTTAATTGTAATGCATGCACGTAGTCTAAGTAGCACGAACACGCGACACGTCATTTATCAAAAATAGAGAATTATAACACATTAGAACACATTGTATATTGAATGAATATTTTTATTTTTAATTAATTTGATTCAAATTCACAACTAAATAAATAATCATAAAAAGCCTACAATGAATTTACACTAATAATATTAATAAATCTATTTATAGGAAATTCGAAAGACATTCATAGTTAATGCGCATCCATGTTTGGGACATGTTTATAACTTTAACAAAAATTATTGATGAAACTAATGATTAATGAGAAATTAAAATTAACTTATTTAAATAAATTTATAATTTTCTATAATTATTCAATATTCAGTATTTTTTTTTCGAAATGGTTTTATAGCCTCTCTTATTTATTTTTCTAATAAAAAAAAGTCTCATGGGGTCGTCCCCCAATGCCCACCCCCAAATCATTTCACTTCTCTCATTTCTGTCCAACCCCAACCCCCCAACCCGTCACCCCTGTGTCCACCCCACCTCCCCTCCCTCTGGAAAGAAAGAATCACGCCAAAGTCCCATTAAATTCCATTTTTTATTTTTTGAGTTTCCTCCCTCACAAATCCCAGCTACCTCCTCCTCTCGATCTCTGCTCTCTCTCAGTCGCCTCATCACAATCACTCGTCGCCTTGCCTCTAGCCCTCTGGCCCTTCTTCCTTCGCAGCCGTAGCCTCACTGCTGGCCTTCCATTGTAGTCACAACTCGATCTCTGCTCTTCCTGTGGCACTCCCTCACTGTCGCAGCCTCCCCGTCACTCATGGCCTTGTCTCTGCTCCCTCGCCCTTGCCTCCACCCTCCATGGTCTTTTTCAACGATCATCTCTCTCAAACACACATGTCAAAACATGTCAATAAGTTGACCATGTGCCAAAAAATCGGACACGCATTGATCGTGTGTCCGACACGACATGGAAGCTCCGGCAACATGTCCGTACTTCATAGCACGTGGTTGCACTTTGTGGCTTGCTAACACGCAAGTTTCACTTATTAAGATCATTATATTGATACTTTAGCCCACTAAGCCAACGAATACGAGGAAGACAGCTCTTGCACTAATCATTTGAAAAATTCATTCCAATTCACATCAGATGGTTGTTAATCGAATTTTGTATGTCATGAAAAAGCTTTGACTTGCACATTGATAATCTGTAACACTTCCTATTAGTAAATTGATGGCTCTTTTGACCGGTTGCCTGAGATATTCGCGAATGCTACTTGGTGGAGATTTTTCAAATTTGAAAAAAGAAATCAACTAAAACAAGAATAAGGGAATAGAAAAGACAAGAATGAAAAACATCATCAATATATAATAGTTCTAATTCAATATAAAAATAATCATTTGAGCAGCTTCATTGCTAGACAAGTAATTATACATTTCTATTAATGACACCACTGATGTATTATATTTTTCATACTTACAATCAAAAAAAGTAAAATAACTCCATGAAGCACCGCAAACCGAGTGAATTACATTCACATTTTACTTGTTTAAGTTATTTCGACTCAGAATGGTTTGCATATAATTACTAACTAAACCAGTCACTTTTTGTAAGTGAGCTGGAAATAGCTTAAATACATTGATGGTGGAAAACATTTGTTTGTATGTTAATGTGTAAATGAAAGAACTTTATTATTATGTGCTTTTTTTTGTTCAAAAGTGTTATGTTCGTTGATGTGTCATAATCTTCGAGGATTATTTGCGGCCTTCCTTGAATATAATGATTTGCCATATCCACTTGTCAATAACCCCTCCACGCATTTATGAACTCGTAATTATCTATGAAAGAGCATTTGTGGTCCAGAATTCATCCTCATCTTTTAGGAACCACGGAATTGTTAGCTCATCAGCGTGCTTCCTTAGATCACGGCTCCCCACAGGATAACCATTCTGAGTTAGTAATAAACTGTCTTAAAGTCAAAGAAGAAAGGGAAATAAGAGTAGAAGACAGAAAGTCGTGACAGGAAATCCGTGGACCCACACGAGCAATTGAATTGTACAATAGTAGGAAAGAAAAAGGAAAGAAAGTCCGACAGTAGGAAATTAATACAGCTTAAGACAAAATACCCTCCCCGAAGCACCGGATTTATTACAGGACTTGTTTTCGTTCACCGTATTGTTTCGACTCGAAAGCGGGACCCGTCCGTTGACCTGTTTGATTCCCGCTGGAGCGATGGGGCAAATCAGTGAGCTCCCTCGACGGGGACGCTGTGCAACACCACGGTCTCGACCGTCAGCCCCGGCCCGAACCCGAACAGGACACCCCAGTCCAGGCCCTCGCCGGTGGTCGGCCGCCCCTCCTCCGCCGACTTCCGCCGCATCTCGTCGAGGATGAAGAGCACGCAGGCGCTGGACATGTTGCCGTACTCGCTGAGCACGTGGCGGGTGGCCCGCATCTTCTCCTCCTTGAGCCCGAGCTTGGCCTCGACCTGGTCCAGGATGGCCGGGCCGCCGGGGTGGGCGATCCAGAAGATGCTGTTCCAGTCGCTGATCCCGATCGGGGAGAAGGCCTCCACGAGGCTCTTCTCGATGTTCTTGGAGATCAGCCCGGGCACGTCCTTGAGGAGGTGGAACGTGAGGCCGACCTCGCGGAGGTGGCCGTCGATGGCGCCGTCGGAGTCCGGGAGGATGGTCTGGGCCGCGGAGACGAGCTGGTACAGCGGGCGCTCCACGGCGGTGTCCGGCTCGGCGCCGACGATCACGGCGGCGGCGCCGTCGCCGAACAGGGCCTGGCCGACGAGGGAGTCGAGGTGGGTGTCGGAGGGCCCGCGGAAGGTGACGGCGGTGATCTCGGAGCACACGACGAGGACGCGGGCGCCGCGGTTGTTCTCGGCGAGGTCCTTGGCGAGGCGGAGGACCGTGCCGCCGGCGAAGCACCCCTGCTGGTACATCATGTAGCGCTTGACGGAGGGGCGGAGGCCGAGGAGCTTGGTGAGCTGGTAGTCGGCGCCGGGCATGTCGACGCCGGAGGTGGTGCAGAAGATGAGGTGGGTGATCTTCGACTTGGGTTGCCCCCACTCCTTGATGGCCTTGGCGGCGGCCTCCTTCCCCAGCTTCGGGACCTCCACGACCACCACGTCCTGGCGGGCGTCGAGGGAGTTGGCCATGTACGCGCACATCCCCGGGTTCTCCTTCAGGAAGTCCTCCGTCAGGTGCATGTACCGCTTCTTGATATTCGACTTGTCGCCTGTTCCGACCGTCCGACAAGAGAAACGACGTCAGCGTCATCGACAATCAGTGGCAGAATGACGTCAGCAATTTCCAATCAGAGCGGTGCGATTATCATCACGATGGAAGCCAAATTCGTTACCCTAGTACTGCAGTAATCACTACTCCTTGCAGAAAAGGACACAAGAATCTAAATATTTAACATTTCTTCCGTTACATTTGAGGAACGGCTTCCCGTGTACTGGGAGACATCCATGCACCGTGGTCTTTCGTTCGTTTCTTTCTTCTCGCGAGGAGAATTTCCATCTTAAGCAGAGATCAATCGCAACCACGACAACAAGCACACACCGATTGGAACAATCGATCGCGACGAACCACTAAACTACACCTACGATTGGAGATAGAGGGTGATATGTACGTACACATGCGCTTGAACTTCTCCTTGAGGTCGGTCATGTGCTCGCTGTTGGTGATCCGGAAGTAGTAGTCCGGGTAGTCCGCCTGGGTGATGCAGTTGTCCGGGGTGGCAGTCCCGATGGCGAGCACGGTGGCGGGGCCCTCGGCCCGCTGCGCCTTCCTGATCTCCTCAACCGACTTGGTCGCCGCCATGCTGCCGCTCCGCTCCCTGTCAATCGGGCCCGAACGCCACTCGCCGGCGAGACTCGAACGGAAGACGGGTCGAATTGAATCGCGAGGAGGAGCAAGTAAGAGGCGGTAGATGGAGAGGAGTGTGAGTGGGATGGGTCGACGTAAAGCAGGGGGGGAGAGATATATAAAGGGGGGTGGGAGGGTAGGTCGAAGGGACGGGCAGATGGCGGCCACGTGGGATCGGGTTAGGCCGCGCCAAGAAGTGGTAGATACGGGGCCACATCTCTAGCTCTCCATCCTCCCCCCATTTATGATCGACATGCTTGAATTCCATGTTTTAATTTCCTCCGCTCGATAGTATTATTAGCTACACCAAACCCACCAGGTCATTTCAATCCCATTTTTTTTTTCAATTTTCCAAAAAAGTGAGATTTATTTGCAAAAATAAAGAGTTAATATCACAAAAATTTCAAACCGATATATTTGTGACGAATTTACCCCAAATTTATATTTTGACCTCCGAAAATTCTAAAGTGGAAACTTATAACAAATTTATCCCCAAAAAATCCAAAATATATATTTTTGTGATAAATTTACTTTCCGCTAGTTTTCGTTAAATTGAATTAATACCGTGAAAATTCACAAATTAATATAATTGTGATAAATAAATGGCAAAATCCCAATTGGTACATTCGTCAACTACTATGTACCATCCAACTCAATTTTTGATAGTAAAATTTAATGAAAATTAACGAAGGGTAAAATTATCTAAGAGCACTAGTTTGAGCTTTTTAGTGATAAAAAATTTAGTTTAGAGTAAATTTATCATATGTGTATTAATTCAAGGTTTTTTGTATTATTAATCCAAAAAATAAAATAATTGATTTATGTCAATCGGAAAATCATGTGTTAATGAGCACCTTGAATTAGAATAAATCAACCTGGTCGTCCTCAATGACGACATGTTATGACTCGATGACATTGTGTGGGTACACGTCTATTCCGATTAAACATCAAGGAGACGTGTGCCGGCTGCGAAATGATTCGTCCGACGGTTCGCCAACGGCCAATCATCGACCGGCCTGCGACATAAAACTCGTGTTTTCTTTAAGAGTTTTTGTGGCACCATTGAGAAACCCATTTCCGGTTATGCCCGAACTGATAAGACGCCATCGCTATGCGAGGAAGCTACAGAAAAGTTGACCAAAATGAGAAATCAAAGAGACGACTTGACACGATATGTATCGAAAGCATTAAGTAAAGCAAGTTGGGAGACGATTGCTGGAGGCCGTCGATGAATATTCGCCCATAGCCGGAGGTCGTCGATGAATATTCGCCCATAAATTATTTAGGGAATTATATAAACCGTACGATATTAGCCCACTAAACTGCCGCGTATTTTGTTGACGTCAATAAACTTATTGCAACTGGATCTCTCATCGTTGACGAGGTGTATTCAATACTTGTATCAATAACTTATCGGATTCAGCCATTTTCCCGACAGTCGTGGCCGGCCAAATTGTATAGGAGTTTCCTTGACGTCCACATCTCATTGTCGTCGAAATGTGCTCCATACTTATATCGGTAAATTGTCGGATTCAACCATCTTCTTGGCAGCCATGGAGCCAGGAAGGGGATTGTTCCAACATTACATTAAGCTCTTTTCGTTTGTCTTTCCTCCACTTTATAGCGAAAGTCGAAAGGATCATCCATCTAAATTGAGTTTCACTTTTAGCCTTTTCACTTAATCTAAATTTAGTGGCTCTCGCTCTTTGGCTTATTTTGAAATCCAAAACTCCCGAAACTTTCGCAGCGCTCAAATATTGACATGGGTAATCTTTTCTCTTCATGATCTTTTAAATTAGAATAATATTTTAATTTTCTATTGAAAAGTTAAAAAAAAAAATTACTTTCCTTTAAATTGTGAACAAACGGGCCTTGAGATATAGAGTACCCACAATTTTCATTGTCCATCTGCCACAGAGGGTAGGCGTGATGATATTTCTCGATCCAAATTATGGACAACATTAAGGCACTGTTTGGTAATCATCCAAATAGTGCATGATTATGATTTTTTGTTCTCGTGAGCAGTTTTGAAACAAAATTGTGTTTGGTAAAATTTTTATTCCCGGGAACAAATTTCTATTTTTTTGTTCCCAAAATTAGATTTGAAACAAAATCAAGAATAAAAAAAAAATTTAATTTTTGTTTTGGAAACAAATCTAAGAATCAAAACCAACTCTTCTTCTTCTTCTTCTCTTTTCTCCTTCTTCATCGACCGCCATCCCGCGGTTGCCGTTCGCCGCCACCCGCCGCCGCTTGCTGTCGCCGTCCGCCCGCAACCGGTCCGACGAGCTCGCGTGGCCAGGCAAGCCTCACCGATGGCCAAGCGAGCTTTGCCCAACCTCGCCCAGCTATTAGCGAGGCTCGGCTGACGAGGGCCAACGACGCTCGGTGAGGTCGCCGTCGCGCCGCCACCAAGCGAAGAAGAAGAATAAGAAGAAAAAGGAAAAAAAGTAAAAAAATTATTTAGAAATTAAAAGAAATTGATTTGGAATAGAATCAATGAAGCACGGTACCAAACGCAATTCTATTCCAAAATCAGAAATTTTGGATAGTTACCAAACGGCTTAAAATGCTTAGAAATTATTCCCAAGAACAGAATCGTTATCAAACGCACCCTAAGCCAACTCCTAATTCAGGGCAAAAGTCTGAGAGTGAGCGTTAGAATGGAATAGAGTAGGACCGACCGAAAAAGAAAAATTCCTAATTTTTTTTTCTCTCCCGAAAGTCAACCATTAGTTAAAAACGATTGAAATCAACGACTTTCCCGAATGGACCGGCGATTGTCTCTTTGGGTGTGTTTTAAAAAAAATATATATTCATGAACTAATTTTCTAAATTTTATGCTATTGGTTTTGTTTATTGAAAAATAATGAGTTAACGGAAAACCCTCTATGGTTATGGAAAATATGCATGCTTAATGTTAGGAAAGTGAAGATCTCATAATTTAAAATGAGGATAATATTTTCCTGGAAATTGATTTTCTGGAAAACATATCCGTTCGTTGTGAAGTTTTTTTCCCGAAACAAATGCGCCCTTAGGCTATGTGAGGGTGTCACCGTTCGCCGGGAGAAAAAGGAAGATATTAAAGGCGGAAAAAATGAAGAACAAAATATGCAAATTTTAATCACCACAGCAGACCTTCCTACCGACCCACGAAACAGAGCATGATTTTGGTAGGTGAGAGTTAAGCATGGATTGTGTGTCTTAGATGTCACTGGCTACTTGCATCTGAAAAAGAGAACAGACATATAAAATATAAAAATAAAAAAATCGAGAAAAGGAAAAAAAAAAAAAAGAAAAAAAATAGCATTAATGCCAAAAGCACTCTCTATTCCAACATTTTTCACAGGACTCGCGTGTGCGAGGTCCCATTCGAAATTCCTTTTTACGCGAAAGCGAGAATCCTGCTCAATAGTAATTTTTATTCTTGCAATTTTTCCTTGAACTCGTGAAACCTTTTGGAAAAACATTCTTGTTGCTGCTTTTGACCCTCTTATCGTGACCATCTTTAATCAAAGTTACAGCACAATTCGGAGGATCCCTATGAAATGACCCAAAAATATTTATACCATTAGCGATCGGGTCAAGTACAAACACGCACAAGCTTAGATAAGGTCACTAAAGATTCGGCTTTCGCGGAGAAATTAAGGTCTTTGCAGCTTTTCCAGGTTTTATGCTTAGAAAAGTCCTTTACTGAAGACGACTGAAAAATTGATGTTCTGGGAGTAATTAAGAGTTTTGCGACCTTTTTAGGTTTTATGTTCGGAGAAGTCCATTTATTTTCGATAAGTACTAAAATGGATTTCCCGATGGAAATTCCATTTTTCGATCCAAATATAACTCATCCACATTGAAGTCGTGTGCAAAATATCCTGTCATTAAGTTTGCGATTTCAATAGCAAGAAACTACTAAACTTGCTAAGAATGGCTTAAAAAATTGGCTTGCTAAGTGATTTATTGGGCCGTCATTAGTTTTTTTAGCATGACCAGGTTATTCAAAGGCACTCACAGTTCGACACGTTGCTCGGTAAATCGATTTTGTAATGTAGCATCAACAAGTGCGACATTGCTCTTGAAGTATCGTCGCGAGAGATACACCTCGACACTTTCAGATCAATGCACTGGACTAGGACATGGGTCCAAAAATATACCAATATATTGGACACTGGAGTATTGCTCATTACCTTCTGGCTATTATGATGGGAGCTGTAATACAAATTATACAATCAAGCTTATGAAATCTGGTAATCAATATCACCAAACGGACCTTTAATATTCTGAAAACACAAGGGGTATTTCTTAAAGCAATTGGGGAAGGTCGGCTTCTGTGTTAGATGGGCTTAGTTAAAGAAATGTATCGCCCTAACTTCGAAACTTGACGAAAATAATACATAGGGAAAAAATCACCAAAAACCCTAAACTTTGCTTAAAGTGACAAATTTATCTCAAACTTTTTTTTTTTTTACATGAAAAACCCGAAATTTGCTAACCGTGATACATTTACCCCAAATTTTTATTTGTGACACAAAAAACCCTGAATTTTCATTTGTGTGATACATTTATCCTAAATCATAGGGGCATTTTGGTCTTTTTATTTTTAAAAACTTTTTTTCTTTTTTTCTTCTTTTTCTTTCTTCCCTCCACCGGTCATGGCGAAGCCGGCGGAGGGAAGCCGCATCCGGCGAGGGCGGCCCTCATTGGCGTTGGGCACCCCTCGCCCGTGTCTGGGGGAGGGCCTCCCTCACCCAATGCAGGTGAGGGAGGTCCCTCACCTGACCCAGCCGAGGGCCGCCCTCGCCGAACGCCGGCTCCGCCATGGCCGGCGGAGGGAAGAAAGAAGAAGAAGAAAAAAAAAGAATAAGACAAAAATGCCCTTAATGGGGTAAATGTGTCACAGTTTGCAAAGTTTGGGGTTTTTTATGTCACAAAAAAAAGTTTGGGATAAATTTGTCACTTTGAGCAAACTTTGGGGTTTTTAGTGGTCTTTTCCCTAATGCATAATACCTTCTATTTTCGACATTAATATATGACGGAGGCCATGATTATAAAGTTGTCCCTTGGCTACGTTTGGTAGTCTGGATTTGAGTATGAGTAGAATTTTTTGTTATCCTATCCAATGTTTGGGAATGTCCACCAGATCGGACAAATCCAAATACATCCAGATAAAACACCAAATAAAAAATCCGGGGAGGGGGTGGATAAACCCGGATTGGATAAGATTTTTTTTTTTTTTTTTTTGGTTTAAGGAAAGAAAGAACTTAACAAAAAGAGAAGTATCATAAGTATCTACGTCAAATGGATGCCTACGCCTCTCTGATTCATTGTCAGCCCTCTTCTTCCACTTCTTCTCCCATCTTCGCTTCTCGTACTCCAGCAATTGGGTGCCCCTTCCTTTGGATCATGGACTTGCTGAATTTGATTACCAAGAGTGGCTTTTTGAGATGAATAGGGCAGAAGTTTTCTTAGGCATCTATGGAACTAATTGAAGCATTGCGTATGCCACCTCAAACATCGGTGGCTGGAACTTTGGCTCCACCTGCGCCACTTCATTGACAATGCTAGAATCCTTACGAAGTACGTTGGACGTCTCAAGGGAAGAGGGGAAGATGGTGATGGTGATGAAGCAGCTGTAAATCTTTGGTACCGTTGACAATTTGGGACCTTGATCGATTTGAGGCAATGCAAAGACTAATTCAGTGGTCACCTAAAATTCCCCCACCCCCCATCTCTGTCGTAGTCTAAGATTTACCGATTTGCGTCGCCGTTGCACGGCAATGTTGGTGCTCGTTGTTTTCAATGGTGGCCACTGCAAAGGTGGCCACAATTCCTAGATCTAGGGATTTTCCATGGCCTTTAATTAATTGAATTTTCTATTTTTTAATTTTATTATTTAATTGAATATCATATTTATTTTTTAATTTTATTATGAAGTGCGTCAAACACTTGATAGGATTAGATATGTCTACCTTTATTATCCAAAGGATTTAATATCCTACTTTATCCTATCATATCCTATCCTATCCTGATTATTATCCCAACGACCAAACGCATATAGCTTCTCCTAATGCTGCTTTAAGAAGGGTTGATGGGGGCAATGTTGACAAAAAAAGAAAAAAAATCCCCCAAAATGTTGGGGGTGATTGGTCCTCCGGTTTGGTTCCTAAAATTGGAAATTGGGAACCAAACTGGTCCAATAGAACCAATCATTTTTCCCCATTACTCGATGCCACATGTTACGAAGAAACCAAAAAAAAAAAAAAAAAAAAACTAAGCACTAATTTATTTTTTTATTTAAAAAAAAGCATATTTAGTTGAACTGATTCCCCATTGGAACGGGGAACCAAACTGCCCTAACACTGGTTCCAATTTTAAGAACAGGAAACTAGACTGACACTTCTAGAAATTGGACCCAAATGGTTGGTTTAGTTTGGTCCAGACGATTCTTGAACACCCCTACAAAATACAACATATATTGCCATTTTAGCAAAAATTTAAGGGCTCATTTATTTTATGGAAAATTATTTTTGAAAAATTATTTTTCGATTTTTCAGGTGTTTGGACTATGGAAATTTAATTGAGTTACATAATTTTTTTTCCTAAGACTATTTATAAAAAAAAAAAAAAAAAAAAAACACTAGTGCCTATTTTATATACTATATTAGATGACTATACAAGAAAATATATATCAATCAAGATATACACAATTAAATATTTCTCACATAAAAAATTATGCTAGAGAAATCCTTAATCATCTCAAACAAACTTCGATCCAATCCCGAGCGGGTTTCGAAGCTGGTAGAATGAACGAGAGCAACGCTTGAACGAAACACATGTTCTTCACCTTTGTCCGTTTCCTGCGTCCGAAATGCATACAATGAATCTAAGTTATTCTTGCCCGTCAGCGAAGTGGATTAATGTAATCAGATCGTTGGTGGTGGTGTATTAAGAAAGACAGAGACAATCCAAGGCGATTTGCTATTCCCGTCCTCGGATTGGGCTTTTTTTTTTGCTTCATCCGCTGGAATGCCAAGCATGACAGTAATTTTGTTTAGGATTGTTTAGAGTGGACTGAAGATTCGATGAACAGATAATGGATAGTAAAACTTCACTAAATTTCAAATATAACAAAGATAACAAACATCCATTGGTCCGGCCAACTGAAAAGTTCTAATAACTTTCCCATTAAGATTGAGAGAACACATCGAAGGGTTTCAATGGCTTTAAATGTTTACATATGTGTTTTTTTTTTTTTTAAAGATAAGTATTTCGCAGTAGTATTTTAAATTTCTTTAAAAGCTCTCCAAGGAATTGTGAATCTATTTTCCAACTTGTAGTTGAAAAGGATGATACCATTTTTTCTTGGGAAGATGGTGTGCCTCGCGCTTTTTTCATCCTTGTCTTTTTTTGAAGTATGACGACCCGTTATTAGCTTGAATTGTTTACGTCAACCCCTTGTAAGCCCAGCTCTGGATTTAAGCTTATTTTTCACATTTTTTTTCTTATTTTTGTTTTATTTCAATTTTACTAAAAGACAAAGCCAGTCATACCCCTCCCAAACAACAAAGATTAAAGTCAAATATGAGGCTCACTATTAATTTAAGATTATTTCTTATTTTATCCTTCTATTCTGTTTTTTTTTTTGTTTTTTGTGTTTCTCTCCCATTTGGGATGGAATCAGTCTCTCTTATCCAAATAATTAGTTTATTTGACATATAGTCAACTAATTATTCTTTTTTCATCAAAAAAGAAAAGAAAAACTAGTTATTGTGTCAGTGAGTTTATTTTTTTTTAACGAGGAAATTAGTATTCTTAAAATAAACTAATCATAGATAAGAGTAAAAAGAATCATGTACTAGTTTGAACATTGGGATTTGTCTCAAGGAAGAAAGAATTTGGCAAGGAGGTATACTGGCTTTAGATCTATTTCATCAACCCCAAAAAAGTGGCCATAAGTATGATAGACAGATATATCATTCGAAGGATCATGATTGTGGGATGAATTCAATGTTTTGAGTGACCCCAATTTATTTTTCCTTTTATAGCCACGAACTTCTCTATCGTGCAATGGGAATATTATGTCCATCAAGATAATTACTCTCCTACTGCAAACCAGAAGAACATATTTACCTCTCTTTGACCTTTTGATAAAGACAACGCAACATTGAACAAGAAGATGCTCACGCAAAAGATCCTCTTGCCTTAGAAGATTACTAGGTTAAATTTCAAATGAACTTGTTCACATATTTGATTGCTCTTCTTTATTCGCACATTAAAGCAATTTGGGTCCTCTTTAATTTTGTCTTCATAGTGACGGCAATACAAAAAATAACAAAACGATAAATGATTAAATTCTGTATATGCATACATTAACCACAATATTCAATCTTTGAGTAAATTCCTCTAAAGTTGTATTGAAAATCAAAGTCGAAAAATTCATAATTGTGAAGTTTGATGTATGATTAATGTTTGCTTGGATTACAACTATTTGTTAAACTCTTAT
Source organism: Eucalyptus marginata (assembly GCA_014182565.1). NCBI lineage: Eukaryota > Viridiplantae > Streptophyta > Magnoliopsida > Myrtales > Myrtaceae > Eucalyptus > Eucalyptus marginata. Next base: position 25,315,431 of record CM024593.1, on the reverse strand, counting down.
GCTAGAGGACAATGGAGAATAAGTTCAGAAGAAGATAAACATGAAGGAAACATTGAAATAGATTGGGTATGGAAGAAGTGACTAGGGTGAAAAAAAAGTTTAAGTGGGGGCACAAGTGGTTTTGTCGTTTAGTAAACTTGAAAACAAGAAGGAAAAAAAGATGGAAAAAAGAGGTAAGAAATTATTTTAAATAACAGTGGAAATTACAAGGGATGATATGGCTAATTCAAGGTGGTACGGATGTCAGAAACTATCAATTGATTTATTTAATTACGAATTGCCTTTCACGTGATAGCCAAACCGCACTTTTACTCTTTCTCGCATGATTTTTATTCCACATATTATCATATGAATATGATCATGAATTTCGCGTGGAATTTTGTTTGTGTAGAAAGATCTTAATCTTTTCTTGGTTTCAGATTTGTCTGTCAACAAGAACGCGGGGGCAATGCGAAGAAAAATGTAGAGCGATGGCTTGTCTAGATACAGCGTCAAGAGAGTTGATGGGGCCAAAATTGGAAAAACAAAATCCTCAAAAACACAGCAGATACTGCAATTTCGGTAAAAAATCTAGTCACGTGTTGTCGTGCAAGCCGGTCTCTACCTACAAGTCCACGTCCATCGTTGATGGCCGGCATGGCGTCCAAAGCATCCGTCGCAGTCAAATCGTGCACTTCTGAGATTTGAGAATCTGGAAGAGTACGAATCGAGTCAGGTCCTTGCGGTGGAATGAATGAGAGCAACGCTGCTTTGTCCGTTTCCCGCTGCACACGACACGCACGGAATCGTCAGTCTTGCCAGCCCCTCAGGAGACTCTCGCCCAAAAAACAGTATAGAATCCTATAATACAATCCGTTAACTGCTTCGTGTAAGACGTAAAATTCGAAAATATCCCTAAACGAGAAAAGAAAAAGTTTTTTTACAATTGAAAAAATAGAACATATATCAATATATTAAAATAAAGAACGCATTCGGACTAAGCACGAACTACAGACCATCATTGAAAGCTCTTGTCGGAAACTTACTTCCTGTAGGTGAGAGAGCAATGCTTGAACAACACCTCTGTTCTCTGGGACGTAAAATTCAGAGACAAGGGAAGAAAAACTCTTCAATTAGTGAGATAGGGTGTGTGGGTACCAATACATTCAAATAAGAAACATATTCAAACTAGGACCGGTTTGGAATAATGTTGAAAGCTCCTATCGGAAGCTTGCTTCCTGCTAGTGAGAGCAACGCTTGGACAGCACCAATGTTTTTGCTTTGTCCATTTCCCGTGCTGCACATGCCACGCACGGCATCGTCAATCTCCCCAGCACCTGAGGAGATTCTCGCCCTGAAAACAGAATAGGATCCCTGTGACGGCACGAAACTGCTGCTCCCTCGTTCGTCAGCAATGTTGGGTCTATGGTTTTCTATCATCATATGGTCTTTAGGAAAGACAAAGACCGACGATAGTTTTTTAGGAGATTCACTATTCTTGGATAGGGGTGATTGGTTCCCGGTTCGGTTCGATTCCAAGGTGGAACCGGGAATCGGACCGGGAGAATCGATTCCCAATTTTGGGAACCGTGGACCGAATCGTTTGGTCCTAGGACCGGGAATCGGACCGGACCATCAGTTCCGGTCCGGTCCAACAAAATCGGCACTTTCTTTTTTCACTAAAGAACGACCATTCACTAAAAAACGATCATGTTCCAAACCGATCAATCCAATTCGGTTCCCGAGTAATTTAATAAAACTACTCACACATATTCCTACGTTCAAAATATTCAAACTTCACTTGCATGAATATCAATCATAGTTTATGTGTTTCACGCTTAATTTTAAGCATATTGATTAAAAGTTGTGCTTGGCTTAGATTTTATAAACAATCTCTCTTTTATGCTTTGAATGTTTAGTTGATGTGGGAATTTTTTAGGCTTGAAGTGCCTTGTCATTTGCAAGTGAGGGGAGCAAGAGAGAGAGTGTGTGAGCATGAGGAACTCCTAGAGTGTTGTCCTACAATCAAGGGAATGATGAGTACCCATCGGTCTAATTCAAAGAGAGGGAATGGTTACAGAGACAGATGAATCTGCAAAAAGCATAGTTATGGCGAGACCCATGATAGCATGGGAAGCTACAAAAGTCGTGGAAATGGAGAATATGCACGGGAGGGCGACCTTCACTCATCAAGATCAACTAGAAATGCTCTCTTAGTCTCAAGCAGATAGATCACTCTTTTCTAAACATCTGAGAGTGACACCTACGTAAGATTTTAGTTGCTAGGATTTTGCAATTCAAAAAGTATTGTCGATACACCGACATGTAGCATGAGCAAAGAACAACGAAGATGAAACTAACAAGTAAGTTTTCCCTATAAATAAAGAGTAACAACAAGAGCTTTGGTGGTCTCTTGGCCATATAAGAGGTTGTTACTTCAATTGCAATTCCGATTGCAATAAGTTTCATATATGAATATTATATATTATATGTGTTTATATTATATGTATATGAATTATATAAAAAAATTTGGTCCGGTCCGGTCCGGTCGGTCCGGTTCCCACCTTGGAACCGGGAACCACACCAACCGGCCGCCGATTCCAAGATTAGGAACCGGGAACCAGACCACTGACCGTGGGAACCACCCAAAACCAGCCGGTCCGGTCCGGTCCCGGTTCGGGCGGTTTCCGTTACACACCCCTATTCCTGGACCTCGGATTGGTCTTCGCTTCATCTACTGGACCGTGGAGTACGGTGTTCATTTTGATTGGGATTTGTCGAGCGGACTGAAGTGGACGTGAGTTTGATATGCGGATTGCGATGTTCAGATGATCTAAAACCCGTGCACGCGATCAGATGATCTAGAACCTGAGACGCATTGTGTGCATGCCTCTACGATTGTCGGGTTTCAAGATCCGTCGAACCGACAGAGAAACTTGGTTAAACTTCAAATATGACATAAATAACTGGTAAATTAGCGAAACGAGATCCATGGACTTAAATTGCGTAGCCCGCGACCAAATTGATCACTTCCATTGTTTTGCCATCTTCTCCTTCATTTGCATAATTAAGCAAGATCTTTAGCCATTCACACAAATAAGAACGCCACGCCATTTACCCTTTCCCACATAACCTAATATCCACTCATTATCATATGAATAAGATCGTGAACTTTGCGACATTTTAATCAAAGAAACCAGGTTCTGGAAATAGCACAGAGGGAGAGTGTGCTGCTTCGAGGAGAGAGAGAGAGAGGTAGAGAGAGATGAGTTATATAATTAACAAGCTATTCCAGTTTTAACAGAGACAGAGTCTGATGTTCACATGTCATGCTTAAAGAACTGACAGTCATGCTGGGTTCACTCACACCGGTTAAAACTATTTTTAACATGCATATGTAGGGAACGGAAGGCAGGACGTAATAGGCATAGGCATAAGTTAAAACACGGAACATGCGGATCGTAGTAGCTTAAGGTTGGTTAGTTACCATGGATGCTCTTTTTCGAAGATTACTGCGGAGTTGGAGCCTTGCCTTATCCAAGGCAGCCCTTGCGGCGCACCGCTCACTTTCCCTACGTTGCACTGCCAAGAAAACTTCCTGAGAAGCTTCCACCATTCTGCTCTTGGCTTCTTCCACCTCTTGAGTTGTCTCGGCAAGCCGTCCCTGGAGCTCCGTGCGCTCCACCTCACACCCATGCAACTCTGCCTCGATCCTGAGCATTGTCTCCTTCGCACGACGGTAATCTTCTTGGAGACATTTGTTTCGTCCATCACAAGCAGCGTATGCACCCGATGTCACCGAATGTTTCTCGGATACATCATGAAACCTCTTCTTTGCACAACTGAAGTGCTCTAGGATGTCGGGCATTGCAGTTTCATTGGTGGGACGTTCGGCTTCTGCAAGCCGGGAAGCACAGAGGAGGAACCCCTTCACTTCCTCTTTGAATTGGCTACTGTCAATAGGGAGAAAATCCAAACAGTCGAGGCGATCTCTAACCTCTTGTTCCAGACGTGCGTGATCAAGCGAATTCTTCTCGAGCAGATCAATGATATCTTTCTGAACCAGCTTTGCCATCTGATTTAACACCGACACTTTCCCTCTGCTCCAATGGTTTGACACCAATTCAGGATGATTTTGGAATCTGGAAACTTCACTTCTTGTTCCAGACACATGCTCTGCCAAGAAGCTGCTGCTGACAGAAACCTGGATGTTTTGATTGTCCATCTCAAATTCCATAGAAGCTTGAGGTAAATGACTTTGCCTAATGTTGCTGATGTCCATATGATCAACAGCGAGAGAAGGAAAAATTCCTAGTCCATAAGAGGCGCAACATGTATTACAATCCAAGATTTGCCAACCCAAATAGAGGTTAATTAAGAAGGGGGTGGATGCTAGAAAGAGTGCAATTACCACATAAGGAAGGCGTTGGAGATGGATGAGCTAAGCTTGCACGAGGAGAGAAAGCAAGACGCCTGCGCCAGCTTATAACTATAGGGCCCCTCAGCATAACGACATTATCTGCCACCCAAATCGTAAATGTTCTAAAGACTTCCAACAATATTACAATAACAGTCACCTACTCGTGAATGACAAAAAAAAAACCAAGTGCCCACAGTGGGGGAAAAACCCTCAAGATGACTCATAGGTACCTCTACTTCCAGCAAGCATGTCACCAGCAGCTGCTATCCGCCTCAAGTATTCTTGTTGTCTGAGACTAGCTGGAGATGTTAGACAGGAAAGAAGCTGCATTTGCTCTGGTGTAGACTCCCCCAAATCCACACCCTCCATAGTTAACTCTTGAGTATCCAAATCGTCCTCGGGAGTTAAACTCTCACTCTCCAAACCCCTCACATCTCGTTCTGGTGTAGAGAATCTGCAAATGACTCCTTGAATCTCTCCACTATCCATCATCGATAATGGATCTACTTCGTAATCTTCACTAGCATCTGCCATTGTCGACTCAATTTCCATGACTTCTGGAGGTGCAACAACAGAAGTTGCAACATCTTTGGAGGCCACATTTTCTGCTGGAGAATCTGCCCATCGGAAGAAATCACAAGCTCCGTGTCCCTGTGTTCAAGCCAACACAAGTTAAATAAACAACAGCCGAAAGTGCAATCTTGTGAGTACCAGATGATTAGAACCAATGAGCACAAGGGAAGAAACAAGATTGGCACCTAGCAAACTTGCAAAATATGAAAGGGGACACTTTCCAAGCAATCTGCAGAGACTAGGAAGATTTGCTACACTTCTAGTAATTCATAGATCTTAACAGGTAAGAGTAAGGAAAAATTTACAAGACAGGATTTCCCATAGCCACTTGCCTTAACTGCATTTTGCCAGGCCTACTAGAGGATGTGTTGGAAGTTGGACATTATGAATTAGATGCAACTATGAATTCTTTTACGTCAAAATTCTGCCCAAATCAACTTAGAAATTCAATGACAATGTTAGGGACAACAAAGCTTCGATGTAATGTTAGGGACAACAAAGCTTCGATGTTTTACACACAATCTATGAAAAAGTCACAATGGACCAAAGAACCACCAAAACTGCAGCTTTGGATTGGGCTTCATATACATAATTGCTGCCTCAAACTACAAGAAGAAAAAACTTCAGCAAAAAGAGCTATCAGCTCCAGCAAGGAGCCCCCAGCTGCAATCCCCACCTTTTGGTTAGCAACTTGTTGGTACTAGCCAATGAGAAATGGGAACAATCTGAAAATAACTGTTTATCAAAGTACGACAGGATTCAGCAGACTTCACCACTTATTCATTTAGCCACTTTTCGGTGTGAAGGAGAGAATTTAAAAAACTACAGGTCCTAAAAACTACTTCTGCGAGAGCAACACCAGAGGCGGCATGGGTGAACTATGATAGTTCTAAGGCCACAAAGCCAGCAGGACTGTCAACAACTTCTAACTGGAAACCAAGGCAAGAAGCAAAGGACTTCAAATCAAGAAGTTGGTTAGTTACGTGTGGGTTGGGCAAGGTAAAGGGGAACTGGGACGTGATTTGCAATTCGGTATTGATGCAAGGGCATGAGGGGACTTATGTCTTCCCTATATACTCTTTCCATTTCGGGACAAATATGAACTTAAACAGTACCAATAGACTACATATTCACTTCGACTGAGCAAGACAAGCCACAGTCCTGAAGGATCTACCACAACTATCAGCAGGAAAACTTGCAACCATGAACGCTAATAACTCCCAATTGTTGGATACTGACAATAATTTTCATTGTGCAATTTTTTTACGTGACATAGATTTAGAAAAATAATTTCCAAATGATTTTTCCCCGAAACAACCTCAATGATCGCAAAACTTAAGTTCTCCCTCATTTACGCCCAAAAGAGAGAAAAACGAACATGCAACGGACTGCGCCTCCAATCCCAAGCCAAACTCATCAAAGGCTTCCGACAGGAACGAATGATCCTCTAACTCCATATCCCACCACTTCAGTAACTTCACAGCCAACACAAAGATAACAACCATGTTCGGGGCAAACCATGTGGGCACTCGACGAAGATGAAGCGTGTCAAAAAGGGAAGATATCGAACCTTTTTAATACGGCAAGAAAAATATTTTCTACCCTGATGCGGAGGATCCTCAAAAAAGCTGATCCTGCATCTCCCAGCACCACAGGTACACATCGGAGCGCTGTACTTGTCGCACCACGCAAAGAAACCACACCCACCAACCCCATTCTACAAACAAACTCACCACCAAAAGAAAGTAACCAAAATGAGAGGAAATCAGAACGAGATGCAGGAAAACAGGAATACCCAAAAAGAAAAGGAGATGGCTTTTCGCCAGAAAGAACTAGAGAAAGAAAGATGCAGAAACTCGAAGATATGTCGAAACAAAAAAGAACGGACTTTGGAAGAAATGCAGGACAAATGGAAAAGGGTAGGAATTTCGTCTTGAGAGGCGAGATTGGACTAACAGGGGCTGTCCCGGGGCACTTGTAGAATTTCCTATCCGGGTTCTGCTGGGTATGGGAGGTGAGGACGACGCATGCGCCGGCACCGCACGGGCACTGGAGCACCGGCACGTCGGCGGACGGCGGCGGCTGCGACGACTTGGACGGGGACTTGTCGGGGCAGTCTTTCGTCCAGTGGCCCTGTTTCTTACAGGAGAAGCAGGTGTCGTTCCTCATCCCCTGAGACGGAGCCCCATTTCGCCGATCGAGGGAAGGAAGAGGGGACGCCGCGGCGGCGGCGGGCGGGTGCGATCCGGCGGGGGGCTGGTCGGGGCAGTCCTTCCTCCAGTGGCCCTGCTTGTTGCAGTTGAAGCAGACGTCGTTCCTCAGCCTCTGGGACGGGAGAGCTTCGCCGTGCCGATCGAGGGAAGGAGGGGTCGCCAGGATGATGGGGTGCTCCATCGTTGCCTGCTCGCGCTCCGCCGTGCGCGGCGTTTCGGTGTTGGGGTGAAGTGATGGTGACGACTGACTACTGACGAGCGACGAATGCTCAGTTCGCGAAATGCAGAGGACAGGGAAGAGAAAAAGGGGGGAAGTGACCGTTCGCGGTTCGCTAAACGACACGCTGTACGGAGGATTTAGCTTCGTTGGTGGGGTTTTCTCTTTCGGCAGGGATGATGAGCATGCGAAAGGCCGCCCGTGTGAGATTGTGAATTTTTTTTTTTAATAATTGGAATAAATACATTAACAATCCTATAATTTATTATAACTATAACTTTCAAAAATATAATTAAGTTTAAAACTCATCATCAAAATGCAATCAAATCAAGTACAATCAAGTTTTAAAATTTATTTCGAAAATGTAATTGAATACTAAAATTTTTTATTTGATTTGATCAATTTATCAAGTTTTAGAATTTAATTATATTTTTAAAATTTTTTATAACTTTGTAATAAGTTTTATAACTAAATTGTATTTTCATGACGAGTTTTAAGATTTTTAATATACTTATCCGTTTATCATTATAAAATGTATATATATATCTTTCTAGAGTAGAATATACTAATTATTTGTCGTATACAAATTTAAGAAAATTTAATGAATTTTTTTTTTCCCTCGCGGTATGAGGGGCGATGGTGGAAAGAGCTCCATCTCTCAGGGTGGCCATAGGGAATGCGATCCCTATCCCTGTTCGCCTGTGCTCGTCCGTAATTTTTACAATAGAAGATTTATTTTTTTTGTCGATTTTACCATAGAAGATTGCTACGTTGTGCTTTGCTTGCTGACAGCAATTTTTCGAAGGGTTTTGGTTTTCCTCTAATGAGTAACGATGAAAAAAAAAAAAAATTTATCCACATGTTTTTTTCTTTGACTTCTTATTTTGTAGATGAAAAGGGAACGCTATAATTTAACTTGCATCATCCACGCGACTGGTTAATGTTTTCACATTGATTTATATAGTTATTGTAAAGTTTATTTCGAAAGTAGAAAAAATGACTCGTGAAACACTAAATATGTAAGGAATTTCATGGTGGTTTAGCTTGAAGTAAATTAGACTAGAGAAATCCTTATGTCGTTGCATTTATTTTGATTCTCTTGACGAAAAAGTAGCAATAACTTTTGTAGGCACGTTTAGGAAAGGAAAATTATTTATTACAAGTGGCACGACCTCATTGCTTAAATTATGCTCCGTGGAGAAACTAAAAACAAGGATCCTAAATTTTGAGAAAAAAATGTTTTTATCAATGGAAAAATAGATACAGACATAAAAGACTTTAGGTTGTCTATTTTCCGAATGCGCTATCCGAATTAAAATTTTTAGCAATGTATGGACGGATGGAGGGTTGAAGGTTTAAAGCACATACGTAAGAAATTTTAAAAATAAATAAATGAAGAAAAAGACGTGTATAGCATTTGTCAATATCGAAAATTTCAAAAATTGAGAAAAAAATATAGGATGAAATTTTTTCAACTCGAGCAAGTCCCCAGCAAGAACCAAAAACATTTTTATTCTTTGCCCGAAAGAAAAAAATTAGGAATAATCTGAAATAATAGCACGAATGATTGAAATATCAGTAGATATCTAGATACACGAAAACCACGCATCACATTCAAATAAACGTATGTATTTCATGGACGTTTGGATCAATAATTTTTATTCGATCTTAATTAGAATTTAATAATGGCGATGAGCAAGTTGACGTTTCTAATTTACTTACACTGGTCACTAACTCTGCATACGCAATGACAATAACTGAGCATCGAGGATTGAAGAGAGCAAGAAAATTTTCTGTCGTGCATACTCAATTATATCGCGAAGCCTTCAGCTGATCTTGTGGGCCAAGAAAGTTCCCGAGGCTTTGCTCCAAAATTGAGCCCATCGAGCCCGGCGCATCGGGCTCACCAAAGTAGGCCCGGACCAAAATCCGGCCCATAGAGCCTTCCGGGGACTCGGGCGAGTCGAAAGGCGGTTTCGTGAAAGATCTTAATCGGGCCCCGATCATACGCTCCATCAATCCAACGGCTCAGAACGCGCGCCCGTCTCTCTATATAACCACGCCTCGCGGTCTACCACTCCCCCTCTTTCTGCTCCGCCGCGCAAGCACTGCTAGGGTTTTGCCGTCTGCTCCTGCGGGTTCATCCTCCTCCTGCGCCGCCTCCGAACTTCCTTGAAGATGGTAAAGCTCCGACTCTTCTCTTCAACCTGCGCTTCTTCCGACTTCGATGTCGTCTGTGTTTTGGTTATAGTCGCGCCGCATGTGTTTCGGATTTCCCTAGGTCGTGCGTTGAAGCTAGTAGGGTCTCGTGTTCTGTGGTCTTCCGTTTGTGTTTGGTCGATGAGCGGGCGTAAGTGGAAATCGAGTGCTGTCGTACGACTGTGGCCTTGAGATGGAGCTGCGAGCTTTTGCTTGCGTGTTGAGCTTGATCTCGATGTTGGAGGTCGTGCTGACTTTTGGTTTCTTTCCGTTTCGGCCATGTGAAATAGGTGCTCCAGAACGATATCGATTTGCTGAACCCGCCAGCGGAGCTTGAGAAGAGGAAGCATAAGCTCAAGCGTCTCGTGCAGTCGCCCAATTCCTTCTTCATGGTATGTGCCTCGATGTATTACTAGTCAATCGTGATTGTTGTGATTTGTTATTTGACAATTCAAAGAGTGATTGTGCTGCTGATATGGAAGTTTCTTACATACTAAGAATTATAGGCTCCACCGATATGATTATCTGTAGTCCCCCCTCTGTATTACGTTTCCAATATATGTGGAATCGTGGAGTAGTTTGTCTAATTAAATGATTTATTTCTGGGTTGTAGGATGTGAAGTGCCAGGGATGCTTCAACATGTGAGTATCATCTATTGTAATTCTGATATTTGAAGTTCATTTCTTTTTGTTGCGATCCGATGTTAATTGTCACGGTTTGTTGAAATGCAGAACAACTGTTTTTAGCCACTCTCAAACTGTGGTGGTTTGTGGTAACTGCCAGACAGTTTTGTGCCAACCAACCGGAGGGCGCGCCAGACTCACTGAGGGTTGCTCTTTTAGGAGAAAGGGTGATTGAGAAATGATCAGAAACAATTTTCGATTGCCTACCATGGTCGAAGAGCTGTGAAATTTAGTTTTAGGAGAAAATTCTAAGTTCTGTATTTTCTGTTGAAGTTTCATTTTTGGGGTGATCTGCCAATCCTCAATGACATTGCCCTGTGCTGCATATGTTTTGTTTCTTCATATGTGATGGATGATGGATTGTTCTAATATATTGTGTTCCATTTAGTGAGTTCACAGTTTTCTTGTGCATGTCTGTAAGCTGGAAGTTGCCTCGCCTGGTTCTAATACCGCCATTTGAAGATGATCTTTTGGCATTGCAGACTTGCATTTTGCTTTTGCATAAGCAGTTGTTTGCTATTATGGGCTTCCCGGCTGTTTCTTTCCACACGCATCATTAGTTAGCCCTCCATTTCTTGGCTTGTTTGCATGGCTTGAAACCTTAACCACAGCACAATTTTACGTTTGCATTTCATACACTCTAGAGCTAAGGTGGTGGGGGTCTGTGGCTTGCATTTAGATGCGATGAGCTTACTGATAAATAGCTTTTTTTTTTTCTGTTCTCAAGCCATGCTAGGGCGCGGTGGAGTTTTAGTTTTAATCGGGCGAACTATGTTTGAGGTTATTATGTCGTGGGTCCTAACTTGGGGTCCTTACTTGAGTGCTTGAGGCCTAGTGTTGTATGAGTGGCCCCTTTTGGTCTGAGCAGGATGCAGTGAGGTTCACGAGTATCATGGTCAGGTGATGAGGGTTTATTACCTGTCTTTTCGGTAACTTTCTGAGGTCCCCGAGTATGTCGATTAAATACACGAATTTAACGCATCCAAAGACGGTTGATGAGTGTGTGTTCATAGTAACTGTTACTGCTTCGCTTCTGTTTGAAATGTTCCAACCAGAGTATTGCTATGGATCACATGAATGTGTTCGACCAAAAGTGGGGAAGCGTGCTGGTGCCCATTCCATCGGTTGGCCCATTCTAACCCTTGTGCCATGAATTGTGCTCCTTTTGGTATTCTCTGTTCTGCTATTTTCGGGATACTTTATAATTATTTATGTGAAATCACATAAAAAAGGGTCTGTGTAAGATGTTGGGTAACGTAGACTATGGCGGCTCGTGATCCATGAAGACCACGAGGCTATGCACTTGGCCTGTGCTGCCGATACACTTGAATAAATCCAAGTGGCCACAAAGGCCTAGGACCATGGACCGTCTCCGTATGGGTCGGAAAATTGCGAGCGCCACAATGACTAGGGTTGAACGATGAGAGAGTGAGAGAGAGTATTGAGCTCGAGTTGGTGGCGCGGGCGATGCTTCTTCCAACGAAAGGTGGTTGGCAGTTCATAGCGCCTGAAGATCATCCAAGTGACTGAACAATTTGTTTGAACTCATTAGAACCATCCTGGCAGTGATCTCGTGCAAATACTCTTGTACGGCGTGTTCGAGAAGTGATACGCCGTATTGTGGCGCTGCAAAAATTATCGCTAGTGAAAGATGTAAAATCCTCTGGCCATCGGAGTTCCTCTCTACCGCTTGTGTAGCTTCCTCTACCGCCGGTGTCGAAATGGCTACCTCTCCACCATTAAACCTGAAATCCCCCCACACTAATATTCTTAATCCCCCATAACAACTTCTTCCAACCATCTGGCGTTTCTCCTCTCCACCATTCTTGTTTTTTTTTTATCCCAAATCGACATTCCTCCCATCTGGCGTTTCCTTTTTACCGCTTCTATTGTTTCAGGTTTCCGTCACTTCCGCTTCGTGACCACCTCACTTGGTGCTTCAATCTAACAACCCTATACCATTGTAAGAGCTCCCTTCAAGCTACCTATTGCTACGCCAAAGAGTCGGTGTTCTCCAGGGCCAGCATCGCAAATCCTCCTCCTCAGGGTAATCTTCTTACAATAATTTTCTCAGACAGCAGCTGTGGATCGTTATTCTCTTTATTGTCCTGTACAAGAGAAAATGAAATGGATAATGAGTATGATGAAGAAAGAAGAATGGCGGCACTGTGCAAAAGTCTTGGCAATTTGTGGTCCAAAGATGATATTGTTGATGTGCAAGATGGTATTTCTGAAGAAAAACTGAAAGAATGCAAGCTGACTTTGTTTGGGAAGCTATATTCTAAGCCGAATGTGAATTTTCAAGCTTTCCTTAATACTATGAAGAGAGCTTGGAAGACTGAAAATGTGGACTGCACCTTATTAGAGCCCGGTTTTTTCTCGTTTTCCTTTGCCTCAGAAGCTAATAAACAGAGAGTTCTAAACTTAGGGCCGTGGTCATTTTCCAGCAATCTTTTAGTTTTGTAGCAATGTCATCCAGATATTCCTGAATTATGCTATGAGTTTACTCATTGTGGTTTTTGGGTACACCTTTATGGGCTCCCATTTGGTCGAGTTACTCACGGAGTTGTAAAGGATGTGGCATCGAAAATTGGAGAAGTTGTGGAGGTAAAATTAGAAGCCGAAGGAAATAGCAATTATGAGGTAGGCAAAACAAGAGTCAACCTGAATCTGGCTGCCCCTTTAAAGATCGGAGTCATTATTAACTTGGGCAGAAAAAAGGTTTGGGTAGAATTTAAATATGAAAGACTCCCGCACTATTGTTACTCATGTGGAAGAATTGGGCACCATGCCACCTATTGTACTAAGATACCATATAAAGATTCAGGTTTTGAGGAAAATCTACCTGGAAAGTTTGGGCAATGGTTAAGAGCGGAAGTGAAGGAACTAAGTCCGTATGGGAAAATCTTCTATGGCAAGCAGGATATCATTGAGGAGGAAGAGGGTATGGTGACGAAGACCCCTTCATCCCCTAAACTTGAGGTGTCTAGGAAAACAATCATGTCTATTTGTGAGAAGCAGCCTGAGTAGAGTGTAGCACAATCGTCTGATACTCTATCTTCCTCATTTTTAGCCTTAATAGTTATTAAGATAAAGGACAATAGAAGAGGGGTAGTAACTGCCTGGATGATGAATCTTCATTGGTGTGCTATAAAGAACAGTTGAAGGAAATATAACTTAACATGCTGGAAAATTTAGAGGCTGCAAAGGGAATTACAAGGACTAAATCCACAAGTACTAAGCTTTCCTCAACTAAGAAAAAAAAAGATTTTGTCCTTATGGAGCTCAATCCTCAAAAACCCCGGTATTAGACAACTTACAGCTTGTTGAGACTCCCATTGAGGTAGAGAAGAAGTCAACTCGGTGGGCTTTGGTGGCTAGCCCTAATAAGCCATTGGGTTATCCATGAAGTTTCTAAGTTTGAATTGTCAAGGGTTTGGCACACCCTTGACAATTCAAGCATTGAGAGTTTTAGTAACTTAGGAAAGGCCCAATATAGTGCTTTAAATGGAAACAAAAAATCAAGAGTAAATGATGCAACGAGTTAGAAGGCGGCTCAAATTTTAGAACTATTTTTTGGTGAATCCATAGGGTATAACGGGAGGATTGGCCATTTTTTGGGATGACCAAGTAAATATAACAATTGAGGGGTATTCGGGGACTTATATAAATGCCCGTTGTCAAATTTTAGAAATAAGACAACTCATGAGAATCACATTTTTGCATGCCCCCAACAAATTTAGAGAAAGAGTATTATTATGGGAGTTGATCCATAAAGGCAACATTACAAATCAGCTTCCTTGGCTATGTCTAGGCGACTTTAATGAAGTCTTGTATCATTGGGAGAAAGAGGGAAGAATGATGGCTGAGCATTACCGAATGACAGCGTTTAGGGATTTTCTACATGCTTGTTCTTTAATGGATTTGGAAAATAAGGGTTATACGTTTACCTGAACAAATAATAGAGAATGGGATGCATTTGTTAAGGAAAAGCTAGATAGAGCAGTCATGTACAATGGAGTGGAGATTAGTATATCCTAATGCCATAAGGCCTAGCCTTACCAGCTCTTGGCTCATATCATAGCCCACTTATTTTATCATTATTCCCAAGGATTGATCGCAAAAGAAGAATGTTAAGATATGAAGCTTTCTAAGTAGAATATGAAAAATGCGCACAAATGGTGAAGAAAGCTTGGGCTTCAACAAATTCCCAAAGGATTAATATTGTAGATAAATTGAATATAGTGACCCAAAAGTTTTCTAAATAGAGTAAAAACAGATTCTCTAATGCACACAAGAAACTTTCATGGCTAAGGTATGGGCTCCAAGTGCTGATGAATAATCCTAGGGGGTCACATGATTATGTGAAAGTCCAAAGGCTAAACCAAGAAATTGAGAGTCTATGGCAGCAAGAGGAGTTATATTGGGGAATGAAATCAAGAATTAGCTGGCTTAAATGGGGGGATAGAAAAACTATATTTTTTTCACTATTGCTATCCAAAGAAGAATCCGAAACAGAATCACCATGTTGAGAAATTCAGAAGGGCGGTGGATGAGAGACGAGAAGGTTATCAAGGAAATGATAGGGGAGTATTTCAATGATCTGTACAAATCGGAGAGGAACAGAAATTTTCAGCCAATATTAGATCAGTTTCCATGTTCGGTTGATGCAGAAATGAATCAACAAATGATACAACCCGTCACAATGAAGGAAATCACAGTTGCAGTATATCAATTAGGAGCTTCTAAGGCTCCCGAGCCTGATGGGTTAAATGGTATATTCTTCCAACATTGTTGGAATGACTTAAATCAAGAGATTTTCAGAGAGGTGCAGCAGTTTTTTGACACGGGATACTTAAACCTTGAGCTTAACAGAACATCAATAACCTTTATTCCAAAATCCCCAAATCTAGAGAAGCAAGAACAATTCCGCCCTATAAGTCTATGTAATTTTATCTACAAGATCATCTCCAAGATGTTAACAAATAGGCTGAAACCTTTACTCCCCAATCTAATTGCAGTAGAACAAAGTGCTTTTGTAGGAGGACGCCAGATTTAAGACAATATCTTGATAGTACATGAGGTTTTACATAGACTAAGAACACGAGGGAGGAAAAAAAGTTCCAAACGGTTTTAAAATTAGATATGCAAAAGGCCTATGACCGCATAGAATGGGATTTTCTCCGGGAGTGCCTAGTTAAGATGGGTTTTTGTGGAAAGTGGGTGAATTGGGTAATGCAATGTGTTTCAACGGTATTTTTCAACATAAAACTTAATGGGGACGTAATGGGGAGCCTATGCCTTTCTTCAAACCCATTCAAGGAATTCGCCAAGGTGACCCGCTGTCTCCCTGTCTTTTCATTATAGTGGTCAACGTACTCTCTTTCTTGATAAAGCAAGCAGTTCCAGCAAGTATTATTCGAGGAATCAAATTGAGTCATAACTGCCCTACTCTATCGCATTTTTATTTGCGGATGACTCCATTTTTTTCCTAGACGAAACTCTAATGGAATATCAGAATCTAGCAGCTATCCTACATCAATACTACTTTGCTTCTGATCAGGCTATTAACCTAAACAAATCCGGGATATATTTTAGTAAAGGCTGCCCAGAAAGTTTGAAGAGAAATATGGCTTCTGAGTTACGTGTTCCGGTAATTAACAAAACAGGTAAATATCTAGGCATTCCTTCGGATTGGGGGGATCGAAGAAAGAGATGTTCGCTTGGATCCTTGCTAGAGTCAATATGAAATTGAAGAGCTTGAAAGAGAACTTGTTGTCCAAAGCCGGGAAGGAAATATTGATAAAGGCTATGGTGCAGGCACTTCCTTAATACGCCATGTCCATATTTAAAATTTCACTTTCAATTTGTAAAGCTATTGAGAGGAAAATTGCCAATTTTTTTATGGAAAACTAGTAACAAAACAGCTAGTTTGCACTGGAAAAAGTGGAACAGTTTAAAGCTTAGAAAGGATGAAGGAGACCTCGGCTTCAAAGATTTAAGGGCATTTAATAAAGCTATGCTAGGGAAATAAGCATGACGATTAGCTCAGCAGCTAGAAACACTTTGGAGTCAAGTTATGAAGGGATTATATTTTCCACAAGGGGATTTATGGAATTCTGGAAGAGGGTACCATTCTTCGTGGGGTTGGCAAAGTCTCATAATGGGAAGGGATGCTATATCTCCTAGAATCATGTGGGCGGTTGGGAATGGAAATAAAATCTTCATTAGAAATGACAAATGGCTAAAGAAAGGTTCGTTTGGTGACCCGGTAACAAGGAATAAGCCACTCAAAGTGACTAATTTGATGGACATTGAAGAGACAAAATGGAATGAACCCTTGATTAAGACTCTGTTTGATGAACAAACGGTAACGAAAATTCTTACCATTCCTATAGAGTTACAGACTACAGAGGATAAATTAGTTTGGGTTGACAACAAATCAGGGAAATACATGGTTAAAAGTGGATATTTCAATAACAGGAGCCTTATAAATAGCGCTCACACTACAAAAGCATCATATTCCTACCAGGCTAAATCAGATTTGTGGAAATACATTTAGATAGCAGGAACAACGCCTAAAGTTAAAATCTTCCTATGGAATGCCTGCCATAACGCCCTGCCTACCTTGGATAACTTATATAGAAGGAAGATCGTACTTGCACCAGTATGCCCATTATGCAAATAGGAACCCGAAACAATTGAACATACCCTACTACTTTGTCCTTGGACATCACAATTGTGGCGCCAATATCCCCTACAAATTTGTATCAAAAGAATGGGTCTTACTCGGTTTGACGAGTGGTTAACTAAATTGAGGGAGGACCCACGAACCTCGCCTTAGTTTGACCTCATTGCGATGACCCTATGATGTATATGGAAGGATCAAAACAATGTAATCTTCAGGAAAATGCCCCTAAATTCGTAGCAAATTTTAGACAGAGCAATAGCCCATCATGACAGCTTCAAGACTTGGACAACAAAACCGGAGGAAGCAAAATCGCATATCATACCCGAAAGTGGCAGAAACCGAAATATGGTGTCCTGAAGATCAATGTTGATGCCTCTTTTGTTTGTGCTTATGAAGATCCACCCCAAGCCAAGATGAGTAGAGAGGCGAACAGAGGAGGTTTTCGAGCGGCTGTTTCCTTCGTTCGAGCTTTCGAAATTCCACCCCGAGCCGAGATGGTCAGAGATGCGAATAGAGGAGGAGCCAAGACCATTAGAGAGGCAAACAACGAAGGATCTCTAGTGGATGTCTCCTGCACTCAAGTGTATGAAGTTCCAACCCGAGCCAAGACAATTACAGAGGCGAACAGAGGAGAACCCGTGATGATGAGCGAGGCGAACAGAGGAGGATTTCCAGCGGATGCCTCGTTCGTTCGAGCTTTTGCAGATCCACCCCGAACCGAGAAGATCACAGAGGTGAACAAAGGAGAATCTCGAGTGGCTGCCTCGCTCGTTCGAGATTTCGAAGACCCACCCGAGACGAGCCGAACAAAGGACGGTCTCAAGCGGCTATGGCTTGCGTTGTCCAAGATGCGTCCGGAAGGCTACTGGACAGGTTCTCCAAAACAATTGAAGCGAGCTCACCTGAACAAGCAGAAGCTGCTGTGTTGGTTGAAACCTTAATTTTCCTCCTACCTAGATCTATCGAGAACTTGCAACTTGAGTTTGACTGTAGTGTACTTGTCCATTGTGTTAACTCTTCTAAAATGCTGATCTGGGAAGTACAATCCCTGGTGGACCAGGCCAAGGAGTTGAAGAGTAAATTTTAAGGCCTCACCATAGCCCATTGCAACCGAGGATTCGAATATGATCGCGGATTGGTTAGCCAAAGCCCAAAGGCTAAACAATTTACCTAGGAATTGGGTCGCCCACCCCCCTCCCCCCTCTACCCTCTTTGATATGTATATTCTCACGCTCTTCATGTATTTTCAGAGCATTTCGTTAAGTAATGAACATCACTCGTATTTTCGACCAAAAAAAGAAAGATGTAAAATCCATCGGGAAATAAAGAAAATGCAATGAGAAAATTATCAAGTAAATTTACTAATTCAATTCTATATATGCATATATATATATATATATATATATATATACCAATATATATATATATATTACCAATCGAGTGTTAAACTTTTTGTATTTATGTCAATTTAACCCCCGACCAATCTAATCCAAAATCGCCGACATGAATACCAGCCATTCTATATAACATGATCGGCGTTAATGTAGACAATTTTATTTTTTCGATTTATTTATTTTCCTTATATTTCTTTTTCTTCCTCTTTTTCCCTTCTTCCTCTAGATAATTACTCGCTAGGGCGGGTGAGGAAGCTTGACCTTATCGACACTCGCCTCTGGCTACTAGAGGAAGAAGGGAAGGAAAAAATAAATAAATAAAAAAGAAAAAAGAAATAAAATTTCAAAAAAATATTATTGAAAACTTTCTGTCGATCGCATCTGATAGGACGATCAACATCTATGTCAATGATTCCTAGTCAAAATTGGGCAAATATACTTAATTGATACAAATTCAAAAAGTTCAAGGCTTATTTGACAAAAGAAAGAAAGTTCAAAATTGAATTGACACATTTGTAATAAGTTTTGGACTTTTTTTGGTACTTCTTTTCATGTCGGATGAAAATGGGTCATTACTATTTGTTCTAGTAACGAGTCATTAATTTAAATTCAATTGATTATCCAAATAAAATAGATAAACTTTTGCTCTGTCTTAAATTGATGAATTGTCTCGATTGGAGTGCCCTATATAAAAGAAAATGTCGATCACATGATATCTTCGGTTTGAATCTCCCCAAAAGCTATACTTAGATGATTGTTATTTGACTCATTGTCGGGCCATAAACTCTGGGACTTGGTACAACCAGTCGCATAATAATCAAGAATTCAGTATATCCACGTATATCCACGTTACAGTATCATTTTTTTGACAGCATAAAATGAGATGTGTGGTACACGAAGATATTTATACGTTATCTCTTTTCGTTACTTGTGGGGGAGTCGACAGTGAACGGTGCGATAAGATTCCACTTAAACAAGAGTGCTAACCAAGACAAGAGCACAATTAATTAGTTATTAGTGTGGGTGAACGAAACTAAAGTCGCTGTCAGAGAGTGGATGCTCGGTAGAACGTTGATGCCACTAACCTAGCATTATCGTCACGTCGGAATCACCTTTTTCCCATCCATGTCTACCGCCATAGACATGTACGAGGAAAATCTGGAAGAAAAAGAGGGCGCTTTCTTCTTTGTTTGCACCTCGCTCGCACCGAGGGACAGTTTTACCATTACCAACAAAAGATTAAACAAAGGGGAAGGGGGGACAACCAAGTTTTATTCGAGCAACCTTATTTGGTCATGGACCGACGAAGAACGACACCATGTCCTACCTTAATTCCCGGAGCCATTGACATGTGCTTGAGATTTCATCCCAGGAGAACGACCTTAGCCTTTCTTCTCGTAGAGCGGGCCTCCAACCGTGTCGCTTCGACGCACGCTTGCCTGGTCGTTTGTTTTCCGTGCACGCTCTCTCGACTGGGCAAAGAAAAGGGTTCTGAACCTGTGATCGGAGAATGGGATGTTCTTGATAAGTTTTCGGGCTCTTGCGGGCAAAAACAAGACCCGGTGTTAGGTGCGAAACGGAACTGGGTTCCAAGAATCCCACAACCCAACGTGGTCCTTTCGCGACAGATTCTCAAACCGTAAACCTAATTCGACATTAATCTTGAGTGGAAATTTAAAATGAGTGGCACTTGCCCCCGTTCTCCATTTCGAGAAGACCAGGAGGAGATGGAGGACCACGCTTTGCATGCATATGCAGACAAAAGAGAATCCAACCGCGAACGAGCCCCACAGCATAGCTTCATGTTCTTAGGGTTTGTTGTCTCCCGTAGACGCCTTTTGCTTCTTTTGTGACTCGTTCGTGTTGTCGTGTAATTGGAACATGGTGGTTTCTTGAGCGTTATTCTCAGTTATTCTCATCGTGCTTGGCTAATGGAAAACTTAATAAACTTCGAGGCATTGAGGATGTAAGGTACGTTTGCTCCCAATAACTCCTGTCGATTTTCGCTTTAGCTATATGATCTTCGAATGGCACAACGCACTTATTCGAAAAGGGTAGCTAGTGCTGAGAGGAGTTGCTCTAATTGAACTTATCACAGAATATTAAAAAGCTGACACTTGATGGATTTATCGTTAATGTGAAAATGTGTCAAAGAATTCAATTACGAAATTAACTCCAAAACCCACATGCCTTTCCTCTTTCTGTGATTTGGTAGCTAGTTTTAGAGGAACCATTGTTGCACATGCAAGAAATTCCTTACAATCAAATTGACTCGAGCTCCTTTAAAAAAAACCATTGCTAAGATCGATTGCAGAGCAAGCATCTTGGTCGACGCCTCCATGACCATCATCGAAGAAGACAAGCTCCTCAAAAATCGTACACACCCCCACCTTTCAATCCAAATCCCAAAAGGAACTTTCATCCATCTCTCTCTCTCTCTCTCTCTCTCTCTCTCACTGTTCATCGATTCATGCGTCCCTAATGTGGAAATCACGTCAGTCTCCAATTTTTCAAATGCTTTGTAGGGCGCTTGACCTATTTTCCGCATAGGGTGACACAAAATCCCAAGGCTAAGTAACATGTCATCCTCCTCCTCAATTCATCTCTTAAGAGGCAAGAAAATTCCCATCCACCTTTAAAGTGTTTCTTTTGCCATGCACATGGTCCGGTTATGATATAATATGCAGTTTTTGCTTTAGAACTTCCATTTTTTTATTTTCAACTATAAATTATAGTGAGTAGTGATTTTTTAAGAAGAGACCCATGACAGTTTAAATCGTAACTCTTGATAAGTAATTTCATTCTTTTTTTTTTTTTTTTTTTTTTTTAAATTCCAAGACATGGGTAAATACTAAATAATATGAAAACCATGAAACTTCAATACATCCTTTTCTTTTCTATCTCATTCTTCCCTTGATTAGACCCAATCTATAAAGATTGGGTGAATCTTAAACATTTGATATCTAGCAATATTGCGATACATCTAGTTCACATCAACAGGGTTGATTTGATAGATTTTCACTGATCATTGGAAAAAGCGACATTCAGTCAAAGCTATCTTAATTTCTGATTTTGGGCTACCGATGATGTCCTAATCAGGTGGTAGTGGCTAGTCATTGTTTTCTTCAAGAAAGGCAGGCCTACGCTTGTTTCTTTCACATGCTTCCCAACACGGCTTCCTTGACTCAAACAATTTCCATTTCGCATCATACATGCATATAGACAAAAAGGAAAAAAAGAAAAAGAAAAAATAAAGAGGAAAGTCTCAAACTTCTAAAAAATGAATTATTAAATTCAAAAGAACCAAATAATTAAAATAAAACCACAAAAAAATGGAACCTTTGGGTACAGAACAAGGGAGAAGTCCGTGGAACTTATCATTCATAAATAGATTGTCCAAAATCGGTTGCACATGGCTGAGCAATTATTTACTCAAGGACCCCACTTAAAGACCATATAGTAAAATAACATAATAAATAAATTCAAAGAGAAATTAGCACCAAAATCTTTGTTATAAATTTCATTTATCTTTCTAAATACAGAGTTCAATATACTATTCCGCAAATAACCGCCTTTTGCAACTGCTTATGCGTAGAATATGATTGATGGGCAGTTTGGATACTCTTCGACATGGGAAAAGATGATTTAAGAACTCGATTAAAAGAAGTATAAATTCATCATTGGAAAGTTCTTTTCTGGTGATGCTACAGTCCCTTCTGCATCTCTTTTTGTGTAGGGCATGTGGGGACTATGGTAAGCGATGTTATCCTAATGATGGACCCTCACGATCTCTCGATGCGATTCCCCTTAAAAATTAGAGATGTAGCAATTAGACAGATTAGGTTCACTTCCATCAATGGGTCACCCCTTCATGATGATGAACTCAATCAAACAGATGGATTAGAAAAAACCCAAAAATCTGAAAACCCAAGTACGTTGCCGTCATGCACTTAATGAGTTCTCTCAATGTGATGAAAAGAACTTCTCGGTGGATTAGATGGAGTTGGGCCTGATTGGTACAATGATGGTGATAAAGGAGCTTCCTTTTCATCTGAGCTGATCATTGAAAATGAAAGGATGGGTCGATCTCTGATTAAGAGCTTTAGTTTAAGATGTGGTCATGATTAGATCCTCGTTCACACCTTCCATGATTTGAGAGCTCACATGTAAGGAGGGTTTGGACCGTTCAGTGCATTCAAAGTATACGCATTTCAAAATTGGAGAGAAAGAGGAGAATTTATTAGATAATTCATTTAATTTAGGGCCTGATTGGGGAATAATGATTGAGCGGAGAGTATCTAAGAGAACATGCTTATTGTGGCCATTAAGCTCCCCCCCAATCATGCCAATCGACTTCTTTTGCAAGATCCTCATCACTTGAAAACTCAATAGGGTTTCCAAAATTCAAATTGAAAAAAAAATAAAAAAAAATTGAGAGGCGTCTCTATCTTTTTTGATGGGTACCAATCACTCGGGACTTAGATTCTCCATCCCCATTTTTCACCATTCGGATCAAAGAAAAGAAATAAAAGAGCGACCCTATTTGGATCGAAATTGAAAAAGAAAAACGTTGTTTTGCTAAAGATAAATAATTTATGACCCGATAACTATGTTATGTATTAATATGGTGATAAATCTATTTAGAGAGTTTGATTACGCATATATTAACAATTAAGAAAAAGTGACCCTAAATGTTTAGTCAAGTCACTCATTTTTTTAAAAATCGGTTCATGTTACACTAAACTCAATAGATTGGTTGAAATATGAGAAATGATGGCTTTGAATAAACAAACAAATAAAAAATGAAAAAGGTCGAACCTTTTGCATGATGCATGGGACCCGGTCTATAAGGACTCGAAGTGAAATTCCAAAGATTCAAAGGGCAAAATTGGTAAATTGCGGAAGAGTCTCATCGCTTATTTAAGCCCCCACACATGCAACCGCCGAAGAGCAAGTCCACGGTCCAAGAAAATAACTGTCGGTCTCGATCGATTCTCATTCTCTTCCTCTCTCTCTCTCTCTCTCTCTCTCCCCCTGCAACATCCGCGAAACCACAGCGTACGTCCGCCATCATCATGAGCTCGCCGTCCTCCTCCTCCAAAGGCAAGAAGAAGCAGCCCCCCGCCGGGGAGAGCTCGGCCGCGGGCGGCGGCCGGTTCCTGGGCGTCCGGCGGCGCCCCTGGGGCGGTACGCGGCCGAGATACGGGACCCCTCGACCAAGGAGCGGCACTGGCTCGGCACCTTCGACACGGCCGAGGAGGCCGCCCTGGCCTACGACCGGGCCGCCCGCTCGATGCGCGGCTCGCGGGCCCGCACCAACTTCGTGTACTCCGACCTGCCCGCCGGCTCCTCCGTGACCTCCATCCTCTCCCCCGACGAGGCCCAGCAGCAGAACTTCTCCCCCATCTTCGCCAACTCGGCGCCCCGGCCCGACCCGGCCCCGCAGCTGGACGCGGGCGGCTACGCCGAGAACGCCTGGTCCGCCTCCGCGTACTACAGCCAGCAAGCCGACGCCGCCCCCTACGGCGGCGGCGGGGCCTATTCTCAATGCCACTATGACAATGTGGAGCTCCCTCCCCTGCCTTCCGACCTGTCGGGCTACTCGGGCTACTCGGGCTCCGATACCTCGAGCTACAGCTACGGCGACTCGGTCCCTAGCAACTGCTACTCGGATTTCCACGACCCCGCCGCGGCATCAGGCAACGGGCCTTGCTTCGGCTTCGACTCCACGGAGGAGTACGTGCACAGCCCGCTCTTCAGCAGGATGCCGCCGGTTTCGGACTCCGTCCCGGATAGTTTCAACCTGGGCAGCTCTTATTTCTTCTGATCGACGAAGCCAGCCGAGTCGACTCGAGTTCAAAATGCAGAGTACAGCGGACGTGTCCAGTCGGATTTCGGGTCGGGGCAAAAATTTTCCCCCTCTTCTTTTGGCCTTGTTATGGTTCTTGTCTGTGGGGGTGTTTTTTTTTTTTTTTTTTTTTTTTTTTTTTTTTGGGGCGGGACAAAGAGGGACGAGTTGCTTTGGATAGCATGTGTTGCGGTTGGTGAGACGCATGTTATGGGGGGTGACTTTTGTGGGTTATTAGTCCCCTTGTCCTTGTCGAGCTTGGAGCAGTTTGAGCTCACTCTTTATTTTAATCTTTATGGATGGCACTTTCTTATGATTAGCACTTCTCTAATTTATGGTCGCCCCGTGTATCAATCGATCTTTAGGACAACGTCATGATGTCCGACGCCCTGTACGGACCTGGATAGTGATTTTTCGGGACATAAAAGTTGATTGATATTATAGTCTCGAGACCCTTCGGTTGGAATGGTTTGATTTGTTCGACTCAAATAACACCAGTTGATTTTCCTCATCCCCGAGTTGATTTTCGCATTGGTATTGAAAAAAGCTTTGTTTTTCAACTTTCTCCATGCCTAAATGGAGGTTTTTCGAACTTTAGATTATAGTATTGGGATAATGCTTTTTGAAAATTGATAAAGTAGTTAGACACGGGAAAGAAAAATGCAGAATGACCCATAAATTTTTTCGATTTAATTTCACCTTAAGTCTTTCAAATCGGATTCGTTGTGGGATCGAACGAAAAACATGGCGGTGCCGGTGTCCGGTCTAGTTTTCAGTGTCCAGACCGGCGCCGCCACCCACGAGGGACCCACGGACCGCCAAAACGCCGGCCACCGCCGTCCTCAACCGAAACGGACGCTTCACAGAGCGAGAGAGAGGCGGCGCCGACAATCTGCTCACAATGCGAGAGACAAAACGAGCCGGCATTCTCCAAGCGAAACTCAAACCGATGGAAGAAGCAAAAGCGGTGCACAGCTCCTTCTCGATTTCTCCGAGGTTCGATCGGTGCGGCATGCCCTTTTAGTTCGTTGCTCTTCGTTGGTCGACCGTGAGCAGCGGTTCCTCTTCCGCTTTGCGCGCGTGCATGTGTTTCTCTTGTCCAGTTCAACTCGTGTTTGCATGGGACGCGAGAAAGGGGCGGTTGGTTCTTGAATTTTGGAATTGGATGCGTTACCGGTTCGATTCTGTATTAGAGTATTGTTTAGAGCAAGTGGAATTCCTACTTTCATTGGAAGATCACTTGATATGTTCAACCTTTTTCTCTCCGTGCTTTGGCCTTTTTCTGCTTCACCGAATTTTGAGACTTGAAGGATGATATCACGACTCTGCTATGCGATTCATCGCATGATATGCAGATTAAATAGAGTAAAAGCTCGCATTTATGTGCGCATAATTAGGATATGTTGTGTGCAGAGGTTTGATTGATTTAGATAATGTTTAACTATGCACATGATTCGTGGTTTGTTCAAATAATCGAATTATCGGTGTGCTAGGATCTCTCTGTTTCTTCATGTTGTTGGTCTGCATTCTTTTGCAGTTTCTTAGGGAGGGGAGGAGTAACATGAGAATCTTGAGTGTTGATAAGGCATCACCGACTTGCTTCTTGGGACGTCCGAATTGCAGTGTCGCAGAGCTGGGCCCCATCGACTTGCCCGCCTCAGGACGAGCAGAAGTCGTGTGCCCGAAACCATTTCGTCCTAGGGCGTCTCATATGGTCGATTATGTCGATAGGTAGTGTTGCTAGTGTAAACTGACATGCCCTATCTTATAACTGAAGTTCTTATAGAACCTTTCACTGGTCGTGATTGGGGCACCTGCGAGTCTGTTGTAGCTGCCAGCTTTTCCATCTGAATAGGCCAGAATGGTTATTTCCTTTAGGTTTTGAATTGAGCAGAGGTGGGAAGGCAGCAAGCTCTGGCCGAATCAAAAGTTCCAGTCTCTGTCTGAGAAAATATATTATGCCATCAACTTTAGTCTTGTTTTTGCAGAAACCGGTCCAGACAGGAAGGTGGTTTGGCTTCTGACCTTCTTGCTCTGTTTCTTGCAGAGGTACTCGTTTGCTAAATGTTTGGTTAATAAAGTTAAACGGAATAACCGAACCCTTTCTTCTATTTACAGTTCACCTTATCTTCCCTCTCCATGTGGCAGTGCGACAGGGAAGATGTTCCTGATGTTTCTGGACGTGACCGGGGCTTCCTCAGCTGTTCACCTCCTCAGCGCACAGATAACCCGTTGGTGTATGATGCACTCTTTATGAGCCGAACCTTGGCTCATCCTTCCTGCTCATCCCTTGGAGTGAACCGACAGTGACAAAAGAGTCGAGAATCCTTTTCGGAGTGTCTAGTGTCTCTAGTGTGCATAGCATTGTAGGTCATGCCATGGATGCAGGGAAGCCGAGTCATTAGCGTACCTGTGTTCAGTCAGTTATATATTTCTGATTGTGCTGTTAGTGTCCCCCCTGTACATCAATCTATGCTAAATATCAGGATCTGCAATTTCTGGAATTGTTATAGTTGGAAATTTGGCATCTGTACATGCTCTAATTGCACTACCTTTCGCTTTTTAAACCTCGTTGATGATAGCTTGCTTCTGATGACTTCAGCATTTCTTCAAAGGAACTTTGGACACCTCCTAAAACGATACCGGTTTCTCCGTGATGTTTCACCGTTGGCACTGGTTGTAGAGGCTTGGAGGGTTTCCTCCAACTGCTAATTTGGCTCCTAGCTTTCGTTCCAATGCCTTTCCGGTAGAAGCCAACTAAAAGCTCACCTAAGAAGAAAACCGAAAGCTTTTAGTTAAACTATATGTGAAAAAGTGAAGGGTCATCATCTCTTAAGTTACAGTCCAATTCAAGAACAGCCATATGTCACGGGCCGATCGATTGGGATCGTAACCGCGCGGCGACTCGGGCAACTTTGGATCACCCAAGCCAAGCCTTGCTCGATCAACGCTCGCACACTCGCTTGTACACCCGGATCGTAGAGAGAAAGCTTCTAGAGAGAGGAGCTCGGAGGAGAGAAAGGGAGTTTGTATTATTGAAAGAGTTGGATGGATACAAAATGAGGGGGAGGGCACCCTTCTTATACTCGAGGCCTCCCCTGATTACATCCGTAGATCTAGATCTTAGTCGGCGGACGAGATCGCACCGCCTCAACTACCGACACTAATGGCGCTACTAACCACCGACATAAATGAAAGCTATCAACTACCGACATAAATAGAGATAGGGTCTAATGACGGTTTCGCCCGCACTTGGATACTTCGGGAGAAGACTTGGCGGGAACCCGAGTGAGAGAGGGAGATCCTCCAAGGCTGCGTCACGGTCGTCCTCGGGAACCTCTTGGGTCGGCCTTCTTTCGGCCGTGACATTCTCCCCACTCAATCGAGCGACGCCCTCGTCGCTCACGGCTCGACAGCAGCCTTCCTCGCACGAGCACGGGCTCTCTTCTTTTGATTACGCTTGGTGCGGACGCTCACGTACGAAGGACCACACCCTTCCATGATCAGCTCGGATTTGGTGCACGGTTCCACCTTTGGCTTGGACGGGGCACGCGGCGCGCACTCAACCTCGGGGAAGAGCACTTGGATTGGCATGGCATGGGTTGGAGTAGGATCCAATTCAACCTTTGGCTCCACTTCGGACAGCTTGTTCAGTCGCTTCTCGGACTTCAAATTCTTGTCGATGCGTCGGATCGTGGCGATGGTCTTGGTGTCGACCACCCCTTTGATCATGGGGATCGTCGTCGGGTATTTCGGGTCGAGGATCACAAGGCACTTGGTCCTCATGTCGATCATGGATCTCACACTATGGAAGAATTGAATACCAAGGATGAGATCATAATCATCGAGAGGGATTACCTCGAAATCCATCTTGCCCTTCCATTCGCCGATCTTGACATCCACATCCGAAGTCGACCCTACGCCACGGACGCCTTCCGAGTTGGCGGCTTGAACGTCTTATCGGTTGGCTCCACGCGAAGGTTCAAGGCCTTTGCAACTTCGGTCGACATGAACATGTTCGACGCGCCGGTGTCGACCAAGGCGTAAAGCGTTCGGCCACCCACTTCGACCTCCACGAAGAACATGTCCGTGTTTGGTGTGATTTCTCCTTTGACGATCGAGCTCGGACGGAGTTGATTGTCTTCACGCCTCCAAGTCGGATTTGCCGCCTTTCTTCTTTGGGCTCCTCCTCCACCTCTTCGATGGCTAGGAGGGCGTTGATCCGGCCCTTCTTCGGGCACTTTTGGGTCCAGTGTGGACCTTTGCAGATAAAGCAAGGAGAAGGCGGGGGTTGATCGAACTTACTCGCGTAGTCCGTCGGTGGTCGACCCCTTTGGAAGGACGGCTTGGAAGTGCCTTCGCCCCATGTCTTGACTCGGCCGTGTTGATCTCTCGGCGCACGGGAGCATCTCCGGCTTCATCCTCGGATCGATCCGACCTCCACTCTCTTGCCCTATTCCTTGGTTCCGCTCTGGTGAGGTCGACGAGCGACTCGGCCACGCTTAGTGCTCTCCCAAGACTACTCACGTCCCGGCGCTTGAGCTCGAGTAGTGCCCATGGCTTCAACCCATCCATGAATGCTCAGGGGGCCTCCTCTTCGCTTAGGTTGCGAATCTGGAGTTTGAGTTCCGTGAACTCCTTCACGTACTCTCGGACCGTACCTCTTTGTTCGAGGCGATGGAGCTTGCTACGGGCTTCCTGCTGCGCGAACTCGGGGAAGAAGTAGTCCCGGAACTCTCTTACGAAGTCATCCCATGTGTCCACGGGATTGGCACCGCGCCTAGTCTCATCACACCTATTGCGCCACCAAAGCATCGCCGTATCAGTAAGGAACATAGAAGCTGTTCGTACCTTGATCGGCTCGTCGTGTATGTTGACGGCGCCAAAGTATTGCTCCATGCTCCAGACGAAGTTGTCCACCTCCTTGGCGGATCGTTCGCCTTTGAACTCCTTCGGCTTTGGCACTTCAATCTTGGACACCGCTTGGGTAGGTGCCACACCGTTGGTGATGCTAAGCTTGCATAGGGCGAGCTCGGTCTTGAGCTCTTGAATCTCCGCCTTCATGGCTTCGACCTCGTCCCTACATGGGCTCACCTCCTCGATCACTTGGACTCGCTCCTTCAACACATCGATCGATGCTTCAAGGGCTTCGTCCTTGTCGTGCAACGGGGCTGTAGCTTCGTTGAGGCCGGTCGTGAAGTTCTTCAAGCGAAGTCTCAACCTCCATGACTCGGTCTCTCACCTCGTCAAGACCTTCCATGAGCTCGAGCACGCACTTCGGACCTTCCCGATCTTCTCGTCGAACGCGCAGCATGCAGCATCCATCGAGGCATCTCTTTTCTTCGCTCGGCCGCGAGGTTCCTTGACTTGCACGGCCTCTCCATCCATGACAAAGATCCTGGCTCGACATTCTCTCGAGCGGTTGGTGCTCTTCAATCTCGGAAGCGGATCTCTCCTTTGCTCGATACCACTTGTCACGGGCCGATCGATTGGGATCGTAACCGCGCGGCGACTCGGGCAACTTTGGATCACCCAAGCCAAGCCTTGCTCGATCAACGCTCGCACACTCGCTTGTACACCCGGATCGTAGAGAGAGAAAGCTTCTAGAGAGAGGAGCTCTGGAGGAGAGAAAGGGAGTTTGTATTATTGAAAGAGTTGGATGGATACAAAATGAGGGGGAGGGCACCCCTTCTTATACTCGGCCCTCGATTACATCCGTAGATCTAGATCTTAGTCGGCGGACGAGATCGCACCGCCTCAACTACCGACACTAATGGCGGCTACTAACCACCGACATAAATGAAAGCTATCAACTACCGACATAAATAGAGATAGGGTCTAATGACGGTTTCGCCCGCACTTGGATACTTCGGGGAGAAGACTTGGCGGGAACCCGAGTGAGAGCAGGAGATCCTCCAAGGCTGCGTCACGGTCGTCCTCGGGGAACCTCTTGGGTCGGCCTTCTTTCGGCCCGTGACACATACATGAAGGTTGAAATCCATCATATCAGTCCCTGAAAATTAGAAAATGTCGCTTTGGACTAATTTGTAGGCTGCACCTCTCTCTCAACGGAGGCTATAAAGAAATGAAAAGAAATACTCAGGAACATTATCAGGAACATTAAAGAATCGATTAGAACCGGGCAATAGAGCGTTTTGGTGAGAGAGACGGGTAAGCCAAGAAATATATTTCTTCTCCGGCAATCTTGGCGGGCGCAGCTGTTGGTTTTTTAATTTCAGAAAACCGTTGGAGATTATGCAGCTCCCTTCTAAAGAAGCATTTCTTATTCCATGGAAGTAGCTTCACCTGTCCAACGGCCATGACCTGTGCGAAGACCTTTCCTCCTTCACAAACCTGCCACCGACTGTGTGATGCCGGTCAGCCTCTGCTCCCCCAAAAGTTTGATCACCAACCTCTCTCTCTCAGTCTGTCTCTTCGGACACTTTTTTTTTTTTGTTTTATATAGCTGTTCTTGGGAGGAGCTTAAGGTACCTCGTGCACTGAAAACATGGAGAGAAGGGACGTTTGGGCAGGGCTTGAGATGGCGGCGGTGCTGGTGCTTCTGGGGCTTTTGGCGGTGGAAGCGCAGGCGCAAGATACGTCCTGCCTGAGCCGGTTAGCTCCTTGCCTGAACTACCTCAACGGGACTCAAGACCCGCCGAGCGCCTGCTGCGACCCTCTGAAGTCCGTGATAAGCTCGGACCCCAAATGCCTGTGCAGCTTGATCAGCAACCAGGGCGCCCAGCAGGCCGAGCAGGCCGGCATCAATGTGAACGAGGCTCAGCAGTTGCCCGGCCGGTGCGGGCAACACGTCAATCCCATCGCTTGCCTCTCGGGTCAGCATCGCATTTTTTCATTCTCTGTCGTGACTTTAGTCCTATCGCTTTCACACGCAAACACGCCTGAAGTTACTGGTCCTTCCATCTTTACCATCTTTCAGGTTCTCCTAGTTCCGGGAATTCGGATGAAAACTCGGCTGGCCTCTTTCCAGGTTCGTTGTGGAGGACGCCGATGGCGATCGTAGCTCTGCTGGTGACTGCTCAGATTCTGTGGGATTAGAACAGTCGGTTTCCTTTGATCATGCTTCGACTGACCACTGATCTGTGTCACAACTGAACTATGGTGTTTGTTAATTTTTTTACATTCTTTGAGCTTCCTTATTGAAGTAATTGTTTTGATTTCTCGGGCTATGAATTTTCTCAATAAACGCTGCTTTTATTGAGAATAAATCCCTGTTACATTCGAAGCAAAGTTCAATATTTGAAAGAATTGCATGTAAAGAATGGTGTTCTTGAGATAGGGTGATTGGTTCTTGAGTTGGATTGGTTCCACTTTAAAATTGATAGAGCTAGTTTCTACGTTCTTGGAATTGGGATCGAACCAGTAGGGTAGAGAACAAGATTGATTGGTCCCAATCCGATTACCGGTCCAGTTTAGGATTTTGTTAATTTCATTTTCTTTACTCTTTTAAAGAAAAGGGGAAATTAAAATTTATGTGTGTGTATATATAGGCCCGGACTAGTTCAATTTGATCGGCATGGTTTAGTTCCACACCAAAGACCAAAAACTGGATAAATTATTTCTGATTCCAAAAATTTGGAATTGGAAACCATGTTGATTCTTGAGTCAATTCAGTTCCATGCACACACCTACAGTCAAGAGTTGGCTTGAATTTCTGTAATGTAATCAACAAAACTAATGGTTACCAATCCGACAAATGATTCCTCTTGGAATTGACCAAAGGCATCTCCCGAAATGGTAGTATGCAATAGGGATAATTGATTCCTAGTCCGGTTCGGTGCCACTCAAAAATCGGGAACTTGATTATGAGAACCAAACACGTAAAAGTCTGAAAAACTAATTGGAAGGAAGTTTTTTTCTATTGAAATGACCACAATTTTTAATTAGAGAGAAAAATTGTCAAGAACACTTCAAATATATTTCATCTTCGAGAATTAAAATCTAGAAAAATTCCAAACTAGTAGAAAAAAAAAATTAGTGGTATAGATTGGCATTGTTATAGTACAATCACGGGAGCCGAGCGGGCGTTGTTTAACCGCAAAGCTCATTAGCTCAAAGCCAAAATATCCACTCCCCGCCAACGTATCTTCTTCCACATGACCGCGCTCAACTCCACAGAAGAAATATCGCTCTACTAAAACCCCAAAAATGCATGATATTTCGTAACCGATTCTCAGTCGCATTCCCCCAAAAACCTCCCCTAAAACCTTCATTCCCAAATCCTCCATCCCTCCTCCACCTTCTCCACCGCCACAGCCGCCGCCGCCGCCGTCGTATCTCTCGCTCGCTCTCTCTCGATGTCCGCGCTATGTCCGGTGCCGGACATATCCACGCGCTTCTTCTCCAGGCCCCGGCCCCCCGGCAACCTGTGGAGCATCTTCTTCGCCGTCCGGTGCCCCCGCTCCCCCAGGACCGGCCGCTCCTTCCGGATAGCCAGCGCCGTCTACACCGAAGGCGCCTCCCTCGGCGGCGCCGCGAGGCTCGCCGGCCAGCGGCAGCGGCGGGACAGGCCCTCCGAGTCCGAGCCGGACGCGATCGCGCTCCTGAACGAGAGGATCCGGCGCGACCTGGGCGGCCGGGGGGAGGCGTCGTCGAGGAACGCGATGGACTCGGAGGAGGCGGAGAAGTACATCCGGCAGGTGAAGGAGCAGCAGCAGAGGGGGCTGCAGAAGCTCAAGGGGGACGGGGATGGGAAGGGCGGGACGTTCAGTTACAAGGTGGACCCCTACACGCTCCGCTCCGGAGATTACGTGGTGCATAAGAAGGTAGGGATCGGGAGGTTTGTCGGAATCAAGTTCGATGTGCCCAAGGGATCGACCGAGCCGATAGAGTATGTTTTCATGGAGTATGCGGATGGAATGGCGAAGCTCCCGGTTAGGCAGGCGTCCCGCATGCTTTACCGATACAATCTGTGAGTTTTTGAGAGTTGCGGTCTACATTATAGTTATCTTGTTGATATGGTTCAGCATATTTCTCAATTATATGATGCAACTGAATCGCTTTCTGTTCGGCCTCTGCCATACATATTATGGATAGGTAGGTGATTGTTGCAGTAGCTGAGACTTGTTGCTCTCAAGTCCACCATATGTAGGGATGACTGATACTTACAGTATTTGGAGACATAAAGTAGGCACTACACTATTTGGTTGCTTAATTGTCAGTATGCAAACAAAATTGAACAGAATAATTGTGGTTAAGTTGAATCTGAGTATTCTTAAAACTTAATTGGACTGCTAAAACTAACTGACCTTTTTATTTTTGTGGAGGCGTCTTGTTCATGCCGTGTAGTGTTGGGAAAGCTACGATAGATAGTTGCCTCCACAACCCATTCTGAATCTGAAATTTGTCGAGAAGTGGTTGTTAATATCTGCGGGGATAGTACCTGGGATTTATAGTTCCATTAGAGAGTCAACTGCTTATTGGCACTTAGCTACTTGTTTTGTTTCGACATTCAATGTGATTTGTAAGATACTTAGTAGTAACTTATGTAAAGTTACCTTACTTCTGTAGCCAGTGTATCTTTTGTTTTCTGACTGTCTTGCTGTGATCACCGTGCAGTCCAAATGAAACAAAAAGACCTCGGACGTTGAGCAAACTGAGTGATACTAGTGCATGGGAGAGAAGAAAGACTAAAGGAAAGGTTGCAATCCAGAAAATGGTTGTTGACTTGATGGAACTATATTTACATAGGCTTAAACAGAGAAGGCCTCCCTATCCAAAAAGTCCTGACATGGCTGGGTTTGCAGCTCAATTTCCTTATGAGCCCACCCCGGATCAGAAAAGGTCTAATTTCTATCTACAGATTTTCATTGCCAAACAGAGAAAACAATCACAAGCTTCACTGATACGTTCTTTTAATTTTGTGTGTGTACCAAAAAGCATTCTTTTGGTGGAGAGGGCGCATTGAGTGTGGAGTGGTATATTTTCCTCCGGTTTTTGAAACCCAAAAATAAAATAATGCTCTCATTTCTATCTTGAATTATATGGTGGTGCTTTAGTTTTCTTATATTAAAGAAAGGATTTCTCCAATGTCCTTGAGCTTTAAGGAGACAAGGGCCATGTGATTGGAGACTGTTTTAATATCCAGAGAAAAACAGGCTGGCTTCATGTTGTGAACTGAGTCTATGTAGAACCCAAGAAAGTGGAATAAATGCCAAAAGAGTTGTATAAAGCTCATTCCCGTCGTATTCATTCTTACTTCCCATTTCCTGAAAATCCCTTATTTATGGGGTTCTCTCTTTTATCAATTCACCTTTATTTGGCACAATGAGCAAAAGTTGAAGAAAGAGATTGCATTTCTGAAGTCTGTTTATTCCGACTTCACGTGAAAAAATCATTGTAATTACTAATTAAATGATCTAAGTACAGATCTTCTATGGCCCTTTCCTCTTACATATTGAACTCTTTATACAGGCTTTTATTGATGTCGAGAGGGATCTGAATGAGAGGGAAACTCCAATGGACAGGTTAATTTGTGGCGATGTTGGATTTGGTAAAACTGAAGTTGCACTACGTGCAATCTTTTGTGTAGTCTTGGCAGGGAAGCAAGCTATGGTTTTGGCACCAACAATTGTTCTAGCCAAACAGCATTTTGATGTTATCTCTGAACGGTTCTCGCAGTACCCCAATATAAGGATTGGACTTTTGAGCCGATTTCAGGTAGCTATCTTAACATGCATCTAAAGCAGTTAGTAATATTTGAAATTGTTCATAGCAATGTTTTCAGCATAAAATGCTAAAGAGTACATCTTTTATTTTATAGCTCTGAATTTTGTGGTCTATTTGCTGCATGCTAGACATTGACTTATGGCTACTATTTTTTTTTTTTTTTTGTTTGACATTTTTTGTGGCTACTTCAATCCTAGACTAATTGAACCTCTCATTCCTTGCAGACCAGATCCGAAAAAGAAGAGTATCTTAACATGATCAAGAATGGTCATCTGGATATCATAGTTGGTACTCATTCACTTCTTGGAAGTCGTGTAGTGTACAATAATCTCGGGCTTCTTGTGGTGGATGAAGAACAGGTTTTCCAACTTCTTCTAGTTTTCACTTTTCATTGTGCACCTACATATTGTTGTATTATTCACGATTTATCGAATGGGACCGCTTTTTCTTTGCTTTACAGAGATTTGGTGTCAAACAGAAGGAAAAGATTGCTTCATTTAAAACTTCAGTTGATGTTCTCACTCTCTCGGCAACACCCATACCACGAACCCTTTATTTAGCATTGACTGGGTTTCGTGATGCAAGGTATTAAGATTTTCACAAATCTTTGAGCAGGAAGAAGTTATTTTTCTATTGCTTAGCTGATGTTAAAATTTGATGTTAAGGAAATATAGTCTTGACTTTTTCACAGGTATACTTGCTGCTCAAGCTGAAACTAGATTCTGATGCGTACTCAAATAGTTAAATGTAATCCTGCATTTGAACTTTTGAGGGATGAAACGGATTTTTTATTTTTGAGCATTTTGCATAGTTGTGTAGAAGGATAATGTTAAAAAAATTTATGTTATCTGCATACACAGAAAGATTTGCATTCTTCATTCTGTTATTTCTGGGAAAATAAGTGTGAGATTATCATCCTTCTGTGTCATATTGCAATATACAAGCAAACCTTTCTTTTAGTTTCCTTCAGATTTCATTTGTTTTCAGTTTGTTACTTTAAAATTTTGAGTCTCCATTCCCTCCATTATATCTGTAAATCCCGAATTGCTGTATGGTATAATTATAGAAGTGTCGTATAATTTAATCTTGGTGAATAACACTATTTTCCTCTTATTCCTTTTAGATGTGAGTCCCTTCAAGGGTTAATTATTCTGATGTCTTTCCAATTATGGATGCTATTTTAAGGACGCTTGTGCATCTGTATGTAACTTACATTTTGGTCAAAGATTATTGGGTTCAAGAACATTTTTGAAAGTATGATAATCTTGCTTAAACGGTCCTTCTACACTAGCATTTGGGAGGCACTTGATTGGCATGCATAGTTTTGAAAGGTTTAGTTGCATATTTTCCCCCGGCTTTGGAGTTGATTGAAATATATTAATTTTCTTTCAATTACTACAATTAGGCCTGCCCTTGCTTGTAAGTTCATTTCTTACCTGTAGGCATATCACATTGTGATTTTCTTAACCATACCATGCACTGAAAAGTTGGAATGTGAAGGTTATTGGGAATAGGCAAGCCCCATAAAATTATTAAGATTAACCGTGAATAAGAAACAGCTAATGGCCATATATTAGGTTGTAATAATTTTTTGTCCATTTCTTCTAGTTTTTGTATGTTTTTTGGATCACGCTGATGTAGAATTAACAAGTTCTGAGTACATGATGAAAGAATATCTCACAATCGTGTTTGCTTCTCCAGTTTAATTTCAACTCCACCTCCAGAAAGAGTTCCTATAAAGACTCATCTTTCAGCCTTTAGCAAAGAGAAAGTAATTCAAGCAATCAAGTATGAGCTAGATCGAGGTGGCCAAGTTTTTTATGTTTTGCCAAGGATTAAAGGTAACATCAAACTCCTCTTCTTTGGCTTCCTTGGTATAATCAGAGCTTTTACAGTTTGTCATTCCATTTCATTAGTGGTGGGATCAGGTTGAATTAGGTTTCCCCACCAGTGCGAGTAGTGTTAGTTTTTGTGTTTATAGTTCATGTACGCTTTCCTTACTTCTTGGTACTTTTGGTTTTTCTTTTTTGGGTGAAGGAAACATTTGGTTGCCTAACTGTTGCCAAATGTGCCATCGTGTCCTCGAATTATATTTGTGCGCAATCAAGTATTCAAACTTACCTAATTTGTGCAATAAGTCCTCTAAATTACTTGATTTGTACAATCGGGTCCTTCCATCACCTAGCAGCAATAATTCTGTCAATTTAGCAGATGTGACAACATAACGTGACGATTTAACAAATATTTTGAGAGAGAGAGAGAGAGAGAGAGAGGGTTAGTGGCCTCGCTGATGTCTAGCGAGGCCCAGCTGAACCTTGTTGATTAGGGTGTTGCCAAGGGCCCTTGCTCAGTGTTGGCACCACCATTGATGAGACTTTGCTGACCCTTGTGGGGAGGTCACCGAGGCTGGCCAACCCTTGTATTTTAGTGGTGCATGGTGGAGCCACCTCTGGTGAGGGCCCTTGCCTCTGCTTGTGATCACGGCAAGAGCCATGGGGACTTTGCTTGGCACCCACGAAGATCACCAGCTGTCACAGTGGTGGAAGAGTGACGAGTTAGGAACCGAAAGTGCACTCGACCTTCCTTCTTAGAATATTATGGGGCTGCAGGTTGTTTTAGAATTGTCTAGAATTTACTATATTAGATGGAGTGTGGATAATTTTAACATTTTTGGATGAATATTAAGACCAATTTGGTTGTTCGTGACCTGTAGTATGTTATATAATGAGGTGACACTCGGGAAGAAAAATGAAATCTAAGAAAAACTGTTTAAGAACTTAGGGTGGGTAGCTGTGATTGCGTAGATTTCGACAAATATGTTCTTTGCAAATTTTAGGTTGTATCTTTCCTCTGGTATGGCCCTTCTCACCATTATCACGTGACAGGACTTGAAGAAGTGATGGATTTTCTTGAACAGTCATTCCCAGATATTGAAATCGCTATTGCACATGGCAAGGTATGCTTCTCTCACCAAATTTTCTTTCCTTATGATCAGTCGTGAAATGTGAAAAAGTTTCGATATCTTTACTGATGTAATCGAAGTAAAAAAAATTGCATTTTGACTCAGAACTTAGTTGAACACGATTGTCTTCAGATTACCCCAGGTTTTATGTCTTAAAGCAGTGGAATAAAGCTACATATCCTGTATTCTGTAAGGTGCCATTCAAGAAAGGAGATACTCAATATTCTGATGAGTGTCTTTGTTGGGATAAAAATTGGAAATCCGTGATATTTTTAGAACTGTTGCATGTCATTCTAACAGTTTATGCCAATTTTAATGGTGAAACCTATTCATGATACCAATCACTTTGAGCTTTCATTTTTCGATTCTGTGCCAGATGTAGGAAAATCATGAAACTTATTGGCAGGGCGAACAACTAATGAGGCAAAATAAAAGAATATCACATAAAAATTCTGTCTTACAGACTGGAAATCTACTTAGTGAACCGCAAAGATCTCACTTGAGTTATTGGAGACATTTTGGTAGACTGGCCCCAGAAAATTTATATTGTGATGCATGCAAGTGTACATGCAAATGAGCTAGTGATGTTCACTGGTATGATCTTGAAAGGCTAATGGCCCACACATCACTATACTCACTTAAGGATCAATCATATCTCCTGTCCTGTTAAAGTATTTATGTGTTTCTTGGACACTTTTGGTATAGTGTTAAGCCATGGATGTAAATGCTTTGGTCGGCGTTGTAGATGTTGCATCTTGTAATATAGTTCTTTTTGGTTCTGAGCTCTTCTTGTATATGGGTTTGCACTCTCTTGGTGCCCTATTTGTCTTTTACTTATCAGAAAATAAAAATTAACATGTGCCTTGGAGCAGCTGAAGCTGACTCTTGGGGTTGCATAACTAGAGTTTCAGAAGAATTAATAATTTTTTTGTACCAGCTTAGACTGCAATTAGAGTGTCATGGAGGTGGTATCTTACTGAAAGTGTATAAATTTAATAATATATATATTTTCTTTTCATTTTTTTTGGGGGGGGTCCGTATCTTAGGAGTGACCTTAAATAGTTTCTTGATGAGAAGTTACATTCTCATTCTATAGCATAAATTTCATTTGAGCTTCTACATCTCAAAAGTTTCTTGATGAAAATTTACATTCTCATTTTATACCATAAATTTTATTTGAGTTTATATATCTCGAAGACAAATGAAGATATATGTGAGTTG
Source organism: Eucalyptus marginata (assembly GCA_014182565.1). Taxonomy (NCBI): domain Eukaryota; kingdom Viridiplantae; phylum Streptophyta; class Magnoliopsida; order Myrtales; family Myrtaceae; genus Eucalyptus; species Eucalyptus marginata. The sequence goes on along the minus strand of CM024593.1, from coordinate 25,276,341 downwards.
GGCAAATGCTCTGGATATGGTCATGCAGTTGCCTGGCCCAAACATCAACAAAAATTTATTTATGGGAGGTTGAGAAGAAAATAAGGCTGCTTGTTTATTTTTCATGTTATGCTTGCCTTATGTGCTGGTTCATCATTCACATTTGTTTGCTATTTATTACATCCCATTGATTTATTTCCTTCCTCCAGCAATATTCAAAGCAGCTTGAGGACACCATGGAGAAATTTGCTCAAGGTGACATCAAAATTTTAATATGCACGAACATTGTGGAGAGTGGCCTTGACATTCAAAATGCAAATACCATCATCATTCAAGATGTTCAACAATTTGGACTTGCACAACTATATCAGGTTCAGTGTCTGTCCTTCCCGTTGTATTTTGCTTTAAATTTCCTAAAAGTCTCAATATCATGAAGTCAATATTTTGCCGATTGTTCCCATTGAATGTTAGAGTTAAATATACAAATTGAGAAAGGAGCGTTATTCATTGTACCAATCATGCTATATACCTCGTTGAAGTACTCGGGTAGTGGAGTACGTTGATAATTCAATTGTCATATTGTTAGTGCATTTAAAGATCCCTCGGTATCATAGTGCAGAAATTTCTGTTTCACAACATGATCTTGCATTCTTTTTTTTTTTTTTAAATATCTTTTTGAAAACTTTTACATTCTTTGTGTGCCTATGCGGATCATAAGAATGCACTTTGTTCTCTAAGCATTGACCAAGTTCCTCTGGATATTTGCAGTCATTGATTCCTCCTAAAATGGGAACTATGCCCTTTTTCCCTGACATTGCTATGATTATTCTCTTTCATTAGTTGCGTGGAAGGGTGGGGCGCTGTGATAAAGAGGCTCATGCACACTTGTTCTACCCTGATAAGTCGCTGCTATCTGATCAAGCCTTGGTACGTGTTTGACTTCTGTTCCTTATGTCTCACGCAAAAGAGATAACATGCACTTGCACTATTACCCAGCCTGGTGTCATACAACATGTTTCCTATGTTGTATGCACAATTTTTTCTTTTGCCCACACAAAATAATGCTGTGGATGCGGACATTATCAATATTGGGCTACAGGAGAGGCTTGCTGCTCTTGAGGAATGCCGCGAACTTGGCCAAGGTTTCCAGCTTGCAGAGAGAGATATGGGTATAAGAGGCTTTGGTACCATCTTTGGCGAGCAACAGACAGGCGATGTGGGGAATGTCGGCATTGATCTCTTTTTCGAAATGCTATTTGAGAGCTTGTCAAAGGTATCTTCTGCTGTATGATTAGCTCAAGCAACTGTGGCACCCATTAGCATCATCATCATCATCACTTTTTATGAAACTTCACATTTACCTTATGTTTGTTACCTTGCAATGGCAGTCTTTGTTATTCTGTGTTATTGATCGAACCCCATTGTGATGACGTGAGATCAATTGCTTTGAGCACCTCTGAATGCTTAAGTGCTGGCAGCTTGTGTTCACTTGTCTTATTAGAGATGTGATCCTAAGTTCTAGCTGCCGAGACAATCAAATTTATTTTCATATATCATCTACTTTTTTACCATCTCTGTTTACCATAAAGGTATGTAACTGGATTTCTATATTGAGTTGCTGAATTTGTATTGAGCATTTCAAGTCTTTGCTTCGTTTTTTGGTAGAGCTGCATCACATACTTCCAGCTTATGTTCTGAACATTGCAACTCTTTCATTTGTTTCTAGGTAGAGCAGCATCGCGTACTTCCAATGTATTACCAAGATGTCCAGGTACTTCGCTATTCTCATCAACTTATTTTCTGATAAGTGAGCTGTTGTATTGTTTTGAACTCCTGAAGGATAATACATTACCACTTAATTCATATTTATGCACAAAGAATGTGGTGCTTCATTTGGTGTGCCATAAGATTTCTTTTGGCTGGCATTGGACCAGGAAAGGCCAGATATGATGTCTCTAGGAATCTGACTAGTCTTCCATAGGTCATAAGAGTACAACAGTAATAAAGGAAAGAATAGTTCTCATAAAACAGTATGTATGAAACATAAAGTTGGACCATTGCATAAAACTGGTAATGACTTGGGTTTTGATTCGAATCATTATCTAATTTGACCCTTCTGAATTCTCTTTAGTTCGTGGAGTGGTGGAGGGGTCTACATAGTTTTTTTCTTTTCCTTTCACAAGTCTACGTATTTTAGAATGTGTAGGGAGAAGGGTTTTACAAATAATGACTCTTCACTCTGGCCTTTCTCTCGTGTACAAAGCACAGTATTATCTCCCTTGTCCCCAGCACGTTCTGTACATTTTTTTCACTACATTTTACAGGGTTAATGGAAAAAAAGTGTTGGCATCTGAGCAAAAGTTAAGTCTGATGTGAATTTCGCATTCTTCAGTAATCACATTAGTTGTGATTGATTTAACTTTTGATTGGTTGAAATGAACTTTCTTATTCTGGCATGTCAAATAGCCTCAACTGCTTAGTCTGACTTTTGTTCATTGTTGGTTCTTACCAGATTGATATAAATATAAATCCCCATCTTCCTTCAGAGTACATAAATCATCTTGAGAACCCCTTGGAAATTATAGATGAAGCCGAGAAAGCTGCTGAGAAAGACATTTGGAGCTTGATGCAGTTTACAGAAAATTTACGTCGGCAATATGGAAAAGAGCCTCGTTCCATGGAAATTTTGTTGAAGAAGTTTTATGTGAGAAGAATGGCAGCAGACCTTGGGATTTCAAGGATCTATGCTTCAGGAAAGATGGTTGGAATGAAAACAAACATGACTAAACAGGTTTTCAAACTAATGACAGATTCGATGGTCTCTGATATGCACAGAAATTCATTGGTATATGAGGGAGACCACATTAAGGTATGACATTCGTTTTTGTGTTTGGCTTTGATATTCATCAGTAAACTTGCCTGTTTCACTTGCCATTTTTTATGAGAGAGAATCTTGCATATTGTAGATTCTTTGCTTGACATGATGTACAATAAAATACCAGATGGCTATAAACATTTGGTTTTTTTTTTCTCTTCTCAGTCTTCGGCGGTATAGTTATCAACTTCATGGGATAGCGATACATTAAGCCTATATATCTATTAATGATCTCTGGATATGTGATTCAAAGTTCAAGTCACTAGTGAAAGTAATTAGATCTATCAGGTTTACAATTTTACTGCATGTTTTTTTGCCTCCTGTCTCTTTTTTAATGAATTATATCGAATTGACGTCTATCAATCCCTACCTGTATGATTATACCTTTTTGGTAACTAGAGAGTATTTGTTGAACTTCTAGGCCCGACAGAAGGAGTTTCTTTTCGGGTTGTTCTAGTTTTGTATTTCATTTTGCTGTTGAGTATCGATCAATTTATCCATCTTCCATGCAATGTAATGCAGGCCGAGCTGCTTTTAGAGCTTCCAAGAGAGCAACTCTTGAATTGGATTTTTCAGTGCTTGGCAGAACTATATGCTTCATTACCGACTCTGATAAAATACTAGATATACAGACACCATACGTCAGGTTCCCTCTCCGTCTTTTGACTGTCAAACTCTATTATGCAAATTAAGATGGCTTATTTGCGTCAATTGCTTCACCGAAGTTAAAGTCAGTTGGCTCTACATGATAGTGGTGCATGCCTGGGGTGATCAGGTGATCCAACACGAAGAAGTCTAGATGACTTTCCGTGAACTAACAAGAAGTTGGTCTAAAAAAGTGCGAAGAGGGGGCCGCTACTACACTTCAAGGGTAAGAGAAGTATAGTTATTGGTTATTACGTGGTAAACATCTCTTCCCAACACTGTCTATCTGCAGGTATTTGGTAGCAGCACCAGAGGTCAGCTTTATGGCATGCCTCGTTATGGACATTACGGCAATATACCTTCAACAAACAGATTCACCACCTAATAGATCGATGCAGCGCTGTTGCTGGTTTATGGGTGAAGGGGGCATAGTGTAAAGGTACTTTCTAATATCTGTACATGTATTATTGAATACTCTGATGCGTAGTTACAAATGGCCATGGGTGGCTTGTTATAGTTTTAGGTGACTAGTTTAGCTTCATCTTTTTTTCATCCGTACTCAAGTGTCGAGTAAGCTTTTTGTTTTGAGAATTGGGCGGTTGAGGATCGGTGAAGTGTAGAAAGTTGAAGAAACTGATGTTACATGTTGTCAATCAGAGTCACATCTTCTGGCATTCACATCTGCCCGATTGAACCAGATTGATTTCGCAATGTGTCAAAGGGTTCCCTTGAGCATTCGTTGGTTTTCGTGGGATTACGCGGTGGAAGTAATTGTGGAAAGAAAGAGTTAAGAAAGCATGATTCATCGACGATGACGTTCTTTGGGACACTAGTGTTACTGGAGTTTTTCCTCATGAACTAGAACAGAGAACTCCCTCTCTCTTTCCGTCCTCTTCTCCTGTATGCTTATTTTTAGGGTCTTGATATTTTCATCTCCTTGTTGGCTCCGATATGGAAATTATAACAAAATTAAAACTAAGAAAAAAATAAAAGAACATCAATTGACGTGGAAAACCCTTAACAGGAAAAATCACAGGGGAGAAGAAGCAAAATTCACTATAGAAATTCAAGAATTACATGAGGTGGCTTTAGAAAATTAATATTTTTTTATCTCAATTTCTTAACCTAATAACTTGAGAAAAACAATATTTATATTGCCCCCAAGCCCTCATGTTGGCCCAAGCCTATAAAGAGTTCAAAACATAATTAACGCCCATTTTCCATTAAATTGCGTATGTTATTCATTGAGGGCCCCACTCTTTATTAATAATTATTTCGTACTTTTTTTCTCTTTCTTTTGTTTTAATTTTAATGAAACTACCACTCCTTTCAAACAAAATTTATTAAGGTTAAACATGGGATCCACTCTTAATTAAGACTAATGCTTATCTTCTTCTTTTTTTCTTTTTTCTTCTGTTCCAAAAAATAATTTATTTTGTATATAGCTACCTAATTATTGTATTTCTGACCAAAAAAACTATTTATTTTGTTAATGATCTGTACATATCTTTTTTTTTTTTATACTAGGATAAATTCTTGTAAATTTGTATGAAAAATCGAAGTTGAAAAATTCATGATTTTGATGATAATCTAAGGAAATTAAGTAAAAAATTTGCAGATAAAACTAACATTATTTTACATCGGTATATTATTAGTGTTTTCTCATAGTAATGGAGAATAAGTGAGAAGAGGGCAAACGTGAAGTAAAAAAGGTTTTTCCTTTAGTAAAATGAAATTAAAAATAAGAAATAATCGCAAGAGATAATGTAGTTAGTTTAATGTAATATGAGGTGTCATGAGTCAATAAGAAGGTATAAATAACGCAAGCCTATTTTTTTATCCATTTGCTAAATTTGTTTACTTTCCTTTGGAGGAATATTTGAGGAAAGTGACAGCAGTAATTAGTACTGATCTTCCTCCGTGGCTCTATCTCGTAATATAATGGGCCGTAGAAGAGCGTCGTCCAATATCATACCCTCCACCCTCGGGCCGGCCCTCCAAGCCGGAAAAGCCCACCCCAAACAAGGTCAACGGAGCGCGTGCGCTCTCTCCGACTCGGACAGCGCGATGCGCAAGAGAGGCAAATCTCAAATCTCCTCGTCCTTGTTCGGGCACTGTCGGAGGGAGTGTCGTGTTCGCAAGACATAAAAAGTTTTCGACCTGCGACGATCGCCATCGTCGTATCATCGCCGAATGTCAACATAGCCTCTCCAACTCCCCAACTCCGACTCCGACTCCAGTGTCACGTCGCGTCCAATCTGAACTAAACCCATCATCCCATCCATCATCATCATCATCAAGAACCTCGAACCTCCAGATCGATCACTTCCCTCCGATCGATCCGTCCACGACCCGATTCGAATGGCGGCCTTCCTGTACCACGTCTTCTCCTCCTCCTCCCTCCTCTCCCTCGGCCTCTACCACTCCATCTCCGCCACCCGGAGCCACCTGAAATCCCCCTCCACCTACGCCGCCCGGCCCTACCACCCCCTCCCGCCGTCCGCCCACCCCCGCCTCCGCCCCCTCCAGCTCTACCTGGCCTCCCTCTGCCTCCTCGTCGCCTTCTGCCACCAGGCCCTCTCCGCCTCCGACGCCGACCCCCTCCTCAAGGGCTCCACCCCCGTCCACCGCTTCTCCTCCCTCCAGTCCGCCGCCGTCCTCCTCCTCTTCCTCCTCCTCTCCCTCTCCCTCCTCCTCTCCGACCTCCTCCCCTCCCTCCTCCCCCTCCCCCACGACCTCTCCTTCGCCCTCGCCTCCGCCGCCTTCTTCCTCCAGTCCTCCTCCTCCTCCGCCGCCGCCTCCGCCCAGAACTCCGACCTCCAGGCCAAGTGCGACTCCGTCTCCGCCCTCGTCTCCGCCCTCTCCTCCCTCCTCTGCCTCGCCCTCGCCTGCTCCCCGCGCCTCTTCGTCGCCGACGTCGCCCTCGGGGCCTCCTTCTGCCTCCAGGGCCTCTGGTCGCTGCAGACGGGGCTCTCCCTCTACGTCGACGCCTTCATCCCCGAAGGGTGTCACAAGCTGCTCGATGTGGTCAGTGGGGTGGAGGGATCTACCAAGTGCGATTTGGATGAGTCGAGGTTGAGGGCCGTCGCCATTCTTGATCTGGTGTTTGTGGTCCACGTCATGTTCGTGGTGGTCATCGTGTTGGTCGTTTACGCCGCCGTGGCTAAGACCGTAGGCGTGAGGAGGATGGGTTCTTACGAAGCGTTGCCTACTACTGGGGATAGAGATGCGAATAACCATATTCAGATGAAGGCGTTGACCGGCACGCAGGCTTGACTCGATCTCCTTTTTTTCTCTTTTTACTCTTAGCATTGTTGGGTATGAGTGACGAGCTGAAATGGAATCTGACGAATCCTTTTCTTTCACTTGAGATTTTGGAAAACACTGTAACCCTCTTAGAGTTAGAAGAGGGTTTCTCTTGTACACAAACTTGGCTTTTTATCTCGAGCTGTAGCAATGGTACTGGCAGTTGATTTTTGGTCTCTGTTACTGTCTGTCATCACTGCGGTGTTTCGCGACAGATCCGCTTGGCGATCATGGTGGAAATTATCTTCTCGTTCTAAGAATTGTTGTAAATAGACGGTAGTTCTGGAACTTGAATTATCTGCTGACTAACTGTTTCACTCTCAACAAGTTGTGCATCGTCCCTCCAAAACCTCTCTCCTCATGCCAACCTGGAGGATGAAGAGTTCTTCTTTCATTTGATAAGGCCCAATAGAAGCTCCCATACTAGGCCAATTATATTGTTGCCAGACTACAATGAATTTGAACCCATAATTGTCTAAAATTCGTGAACAATAGCAAATACTGGTTTCTATGCTCTTCTCCTTGAAGCTTCTAGTCTCAGAAATTACATTAGGTGGTTCTGTATGGCTGAGTGAACTGAATTAGCGAAGGGACATGTGTATAACTTAGCGCAAGCCTCTTACTGACAAAAGAATACTTTGTGGATGTTGAAACTGCTTTTCTTAACATGACTGTCGTGTAATATCAAGAAGGAAGAGATGGTGACATCTTTATGTTACTTAATTGCTGCCTTTGAATCTTTGGCCCTTCTTGCTGGGTCTGCAAAGTGCAAACGAACCATAGTTCCAGTATTCTATACATATTGCCAGCAAGTTGGCTTGTCTTGTTTATAGCTTGCATGGTGGTGCATGAATCTGGCTTTTCTATCTCTTGCGCCATTAAAGGTTTAAAGCTTCAAGTGCTCTGATCTTGCATTGTTATCATCTTTAGTAGTAGTTGGTGATTCTGTAGGTGACCTATTTGAATTCTAACGTTGAAGTTCTGATCTAGTTGTCCTTTAGGTCTCCTTGAAATAAAGTTTTTATTTGACTGGGATTTGCTTGACATTCTTCATTTGCCTGCTATATTACCTGGAGTATGCATGGCTCCTAGTTTACTAGAAGGAAAACATACGCCATGTGTTGTGGACAAGACTATCTGGATGCTTGATTGAGTTGCTTCAAGGTTGTTTGGCTGTTTGTGGATGTTCCTATATTTGGTGCATAGATTAGACTCTAGGAGAGAGTGGGTTTCTTTAATTTGTTGTTCTTCGTTGCTGCGTTCAGGAAAATAAAGGTGGATTATTCCTTGAGCATTTACTTTCTGCACTTGAGCCCATTTGAACATGCTTTAGGTTTAGTTCTTAGTTCAGCTTCAGTAAAAGTACTCACTTGTTAGCACTTGACGGTGTGATATTGAAATTGATGCGCATTACATGATACTCAGGAGATAACGGTTTGCATGTGTTTTTATGTGACTTCTTGCTCATTCATCAGCAAAATGCTCCTCTGCTTTTCAATCTGGAAAATCTGCACAAAGACAAGATCTTTTACTAGATAGTATTCTAAATCAAAAATCCAGTGGGAGGAGTGGTTATTCCATAGTACCTTCTTCTGAAACAGTTGGATGTCATGCTTAACCTGAATAAGAGTGCATGTACCCATTTGTGAGTCTGGCCGTTCTGTCTAAACCAGAGGCTAGTCCAACTACCATCTTTGTTTCCACCCTGATTGACATTACGAGGCAATTCTCTGAAGGGGGTAATGCTATTATCATTGGTCAGACACCTAGATCGGGGTCGTCCTGTTCTCTGGATCAAACCCTCTCTTTTGTCGGTGGCTTCACAGTCTGGATCTGTTGATTTAGTATCATGAATCATCAGGCTATGACCAAAGACAACCAACAGATAGATGATTCTGACCTTGAATTACTCTTGCCGGCCAGGAACCTTCATTTTATATGGTAATTTAAATTCTAGGATCTTCTTCCTAACTAAATTGCATGATGGCATGTGATATGAATATTTAGGAGATTGTTGAACATCCTATGGAGTGGGTTTGCATGGATGGACCACAGAATGATCTCTTTGACAGGTTCACCATAGCATTGCTTCGTTACGGTTGCAGCCAGCTGAGTCTAATTCTACAACTGAGCATTCTACTTGGGGGTTGCAAGAAGCCAACTGTTGACCAGTTTCTGCTTCATGAGGTCTGGCAGGTATGAGTGGTTAAGAGATGATGCGATGTAAATAAAAGATAGATGAGCAGAGGAATCATCGGCTCATTGTTGTCACAATGACAACATCCTGAGTCATTTCCACCATTCAGTGTGTTGGATTTTTGTTTCTTCATCAATAAAGATGAGGAAATTTCGCTGTCAGGACCAAGAAACTTCAATGTGCTCCCTCTTCAAATTTGGATGCAAGCCCAACAGATTTGTTTTCATCAATCGAGTTGCGAGTGTAACAGGAGAACCGGTAGTTGCAGTGCAATTTCACCCAGTGTTAGTTGCTCGATGTTATTAGAAACGAGCAGATGTTGTTAGAAACGACCAGACAAACAAGGGAATATGAGTTGGTTTCCTATGTCGAGGCGCGCAACCCAGAAGTTTCTCCTGAGGTGGTATGTGAAGGTTCACCCTGTCTAAATGGGACAAGAAAGAGTTGACTTTTACATCTCGTGCTGTGCCTATATAACGCTGCCTTTTACACCATCATCAGCATCTCTCTCTCTCTCTAAGCAAGGAGGCGTTCATCGACTGAAACATCAGGAGTCTTAGAGAGATAAACTATATTTGAATTCTCTCCCTCGCAGGCTTCCTGTCCTCTCATTTCTCAGTGTCTTCTCTCGAGCATATGATACAATCCACCTTTTGACTAAGACGTTGGGGTGACTCCTCCCCCCCCCCAAAAAAAAAAAAAAAAAAAAAAACAGCGTAGATAGTCTTTGCGATAATTGCTTGTTGAACTTACAGGGCAAAAGGAGGAGAAGCCGGCAGGGACGGAATTCATATAAAGTTTGTTTCTCTTCAAAATGTTCCTCAATCTGGCCCCGCAAGCAGAATGGGCGAGCTTCCTGCAATTTGCTGCCAATCTTTTGTTACAGCTTTTTGCCAGTGATAAGTTTTTCTATTACCAAAAGATAGAATTCTGCAAAATGGGAATTAATGCATTAACCCTTATTTGGAGAACCAGAATAAACTGCACGTGTTAGGCGATGGGCATTGAAAATTAGTTTTTCGACCAACCCAATGAGGGAATTTTTTTGATGATATCCTCTCTTTACTTGAATACAAAAGGAGGTATATTCTCATTAGGTACAAAAATATGCGATTAAAATACATCTTAAGTATCCATGTGAATTGGTTGTCTTTTCTGATTCCGTGGTCAAACTACAATACACGTCAAGGCTTAGCTAGTTGATCAGCTATTATTTTGCGTGACGTGTACACTCATTGTGCGTATGTTGGTGTGGAATTTGCTATTTTCAAAGACCAAAATACACATGATAGCGAAAATAAAATTCTGTATTAGTAAGATTTAAAGGGAAAACAAAATTATGAGGAATTGAACATTGAACAATAAGGGTCCATGCGAAGACGATTCCCAGTCTCCCAGATCAGGTAACATGAAAAGCCTTGAGCAAGCTGACTGCTTTATTTTTATCATTTTGGCCAGAACCAGCCCAACGGCAGTAAACAGTGCCTTTCCAACTTGATTTCAGGTGCGTCTCTGCATGTCGAAATTGCAGCCAGCTGGTAATAGAACGATCTTCACTCGGAGCAAATTGGACGTTGAATTCCATGTCCGAGACAATATTCCGATGTGAGATTGCAGAAGAAGTGCAAGGACCAGGATCTGAGGATTATATTTACATGCCAAGGGACGAACTGATCATTGCCGTCCACGAGAATAGCAATCCCATGAGCAAAATTACCTATAAGACGAGGCTGCAAACACAAGGAATTGCTCCATGAACCCACGTTTACTTGTTACTCAAGGCTTCGGTACTTGGAAGCGGTTGTATCTCATTACTTAGGTAGGACTTAATTACAATGATCTTGGCATTACCAAAAAGCCATAAGACAGGAGAAAAAGGAAAACAAGAACCTTACTTACAAAAATGCGTATATGTGTAAATAATAATGTTTTTCTCAAGGAAAAATACAACATCATGAACCAACAAGAGGTCGTCCGTATCTTTTGGCTTTATCAGTATATCATCTTTCTCCTCTTGCTGAACTTCTGCAAAATAGAATTTCGTATGAGCATGTGGACTTCCAGCACTTCGCACCAACTTAAGTTCACAAGTTAAGCCCTTTCATAAAGAGTTGGTGATATCTGTATCTTGTACAACTGAAATCAGGAATATCTGGAGAAACATCAGTAAGAAAGTGGGGAAAACACATTGAACCAAGCAGATTTCATTAGAAAAGTATCCCCGACCTGATGAAGGTGCGGTCAAATAACTGGTACACTTGTACCGCAGCTGCAGGGGGCACTGAAGATTTCTGCAGTGATGGGCAGAAATTATGAATTATGGCTCACGGATTTGTCTTTCAGCCATTCCCGAAAGTATGATTGCATCTTGTCTCTAGTAGAAGCATTCCCAACATTCACAGTCGGAATGATCTTGCTTGGCCTCAAAAACTGAGAAACAGCAGATTTTTAGTTATATACCAAACCCAAACGTCAAATTTAAAGAGAACAAGTTCATGAAAAGATAATGACTCTGGAAGCATACCTGCACAAACTCCCGCAATTCTGTAAAGCTGGAGTGCTCACTATAAGGAACTCCTGCAAAGTGCCAAGTAGTGGTCAAATGCTGTCTACTTTTGTCACCGGATCTAATACATCGTCAAAAGGAGATACAAAATCCTTTACAACCAATTTGCTTCCCCACCCCCCTCCAAAAGAGAACATACAATTATAAACCGAGAGGCCAAATTATGCTCACTGCACTCTAACTTATTGCTAAAGTAATAAGATGTGCTTTTGGAACTACTGATGCGGTTTGCAGATTGTTCAGTTCAAGTTTACCCGATAAACATAACATCAAATCTCACCATAAATGGTAACTTTGCCTTTGGAGATGGGTTTGATTAGACTCAATTGTGTACGCTCAGAGTAGGTCCAACCTGGGGAAATGGAATCGAGGACCATAAAACAGATTGCAAAAGAATTTGTCTCAATAGTTTTTAAGATATAGAGCACTACCAGTTGGTCGGAATGCCAAAACATCTGTGTATTGATTCCCATAAGACTTCAAATAACCATCGAGGATCTACAAGAAAGACATTAGCGTCGTCAGTTATGTGGGAAAAAAGGATAAAAAGATAAAAAGGTTGCATCTAATCTTCAAAAAGTTAGGCTTAGGATCAAACTTCAAACCGCAGGGATGATATAGGCAGGACATGAAGATATGTATCCTTTGGATTTGAGCTGATCCTCTCGGACAGTTCAGACCAGTTGAAGGACTGCAAGATACGTCTCCGTGATGCATCTGCGTGGATTTTAACCTAAAGCAGCAACCAAAATATACTAAGGACTTTTTTGTTTGTAAATTCTTATTTGTCCTACGAGCTGATAGTTTAATGGAGGCAGCAGAACTCAAAAACATCACGGAGAAGCTGACTGATAATGATTGATGTTGTTGCCCTATTATCACTAAAAACTAGCTCCAAAGATTATCTACAAGAACACTTACCACCAAATGTGTTCCATGTGAAAAAAATTTGAATTCAATCAGCATCTCATCAGTGCATGACAAGGTAACAACATTAAAATGATAATCCTTTTACCACCTATCCCCAATGTAGAGAGATGTACAGTAATTTTGCAAAGATATGTTCAGCATTCTGAGGTCGTTGGGAAACAATACTAGCACTGCAAAGCTATTAGAGAGAAACATGCTGATTCTTCCAAGTGAGCACAGACCACATACACCAACTGCACTTGCTTTTTACGTTGGGAGCCTCGTGGAAGCGGCATAGAGACCGTCAGACTTGGGTTAAACACAAGATATCTGTGGCCTAATATTTGACTGGTGCTTGCTTCCCCGATTATCAAGATCAAGTAAGCCAAATCAGTTTATCAGACTAGTGTTATGGAGCAGACCTATAAATCAGTACGGCTTCTCAGATTTGGTTCTGTAGTTGTATCTTGACCCCAGAAGAATTGAGACTATAACTGCCTACCCAGCATTCTAAACCACCACATGACAGATATAGTTTGAGAGGCTTTATTTGCCGACACTCTGAAACAAACGAGTATGACAAACCCACCTGTAGAGCTTCTGTCAAATACACCTCACAACTTGGATGCTAATTGCTCTGTGAAGTGCAAATGTGTTACAAAAAGAGGAGGAAGTGCATTGCCATACCCCTAATGCCTTTGAAAGAGCAAGGTAGACACATTCTTTCCCAATGCTATAAGCCCCGACGACAATTAGGGTCTTGGGTCGCTTTTTGAGGAAGTCATTAGAAACTCTGACGACATGACTTAGTACATCTTCTTTGGAAGGGAACCTGAAAAGGACCGATTAAAACAAACACTTGGAATAAACAAGTTGTTTGCACACAAGTCACAACCAAAAAGATGTCTGTCAGTTATACTCTGCAGAAAAGCATCATACTTGTATCTTGGATTGCAATAAGTTGTGTCCAGGTAAAGCACATCGACTCGTTGGTTTGCAAGAAGAGGGTAAGCTTGCATCAGCTTTGAGGCTCTAAAGTCTCCCGTGTGCAGGTAGCATTGACCATTCGACAGACGAAAGTGAATCAAAGCTGCACCGGGACAATGATTAGCTTCTAACAGTGTGACTCTAACTCCTCCTATTATATGCTCTTCGTTCAATTCCAGAGGCCGGATAAACCTGCTTACACAGGAAGCACACAAAACTATTCTGAGTACACTCTTAACACCATGCTGTGCAAAGTGGCAGAAACAAATGCTTCTGGAGTATAAGCACGAAAGGAGAGAAAAAGGAAAAAAAAACAAAATCCGGTTCTCACAATGGATTGACATAGAGACACATTCTAACAAGCCGAGCAGTGAGAGGAGTGCAGTAAATAGGGCCGTGAGACCATCCTTTGCTAAGGCCACCATAGTGATCAGCATGAAAATGGGTGAGAAAATATGCCGAACATCCTTCAACACAACCATAGCGGAATGCATCAACAGTGAATGGCGTCCCTGAGAAAACACCAAAACATCTCCTTTACTATACAATATATAGGAATATCACTCGTGACCCATTTTCAACCAACAAATTCAACCCAAAAAATAATAAGTTTCTGCATTTGAGGAACAATCAACACGGGTGTGTTAAGTACCCATTAACAAACCAAATTATTGAGTACTGAGTAAGTCCCAACCTGGAATCTTTTTGTAGAAGGGGCAAACTCTAGGCTGAGCCACCCCGGCTCCACCATTACTCCCCCCATTCAATCTCCTTGGCCTCTTCTTCGCCGGAGGCAGCTCCGACTCCATGGGAGCAACCTCGCATCCTCCATCTCCCGCCCCTTTCCTCTTCAAACCCCACATCTGGAGAAGATTGCCCTGCCTCGGCTTCCCGGCTCCGATCTCTTTCATCTTCATCCCCCATAACTGGAGAAGACTGCCCTGCTTCAGTTTCTTCTCCGACGCCGTCCCGCTTCGCAGGCCGCCGTCCTCATCCAAAATCACACCGCTCCTGTCGCCCTCCTCCTCCGACGATCGCAGGCGAGACCAATCAGTCCCGCTGCCATAGAAGCTGGACGCGAAACTCCCCCCGTCGCCCTCGATCCCTTCGACTCGTCCCCGCCGACCACCTCCGAAGGGAAGCCGTCTTCGTCGTCGCGGTCGAGACGAGGCGATTCGGGGACGCAATCAAAATGACAGTCGTCGGAAATGGAATCGAGATCGTCGCCGCCATCTTCGGATGCGCCCATTTTTTCCCCTTCGTCGCTCCGAGTTCGCGGGATGGTTTCGGTTTCGATGTCGATTTCGATTGAATTTGTGTCGAACGCGCGCGCCGCCAGGATACGGCGTGTTTGGACATCGGACTTGGATTTGGCGTGTTTGGCTTAGGACACATATTTTCCCCTCGTTAGATATGATGTAGGGAAGTGTTTATTATCAGGAAAAACATCACCAAAAACCCCAAATTTTATTCAAAGTACTTCAAATTTTTTTTAGTAATATGAAAAATTCCAAACTTTACTAACCGTGGCACATTTACCCTAAATTTTTTTTGTAACATAAAAACCCTAAACTTCTATTCGTGCGACACATTTATTCCTAAATTATAGGACATTTTGGTTTTTTACTTTTTTAAATTTTTTTTTTCCTTCTTCTTCTTCTTCTCTCTTCCCTCCGCGGGCCATGGCCGGGGAGGGAAGAGAGAAGAATAAAAAAAAAAAAAAAAAAATAAGACGAAAAAATGTCGTTGGTGGGATAAATATGTCGCGGTTTCCAGAAGTTTTTAGGTTTTTATGTTATAAAAAAAATTTGGATAAATTTGTCACTTTGACAAAATTTAAAATTTTTGTGGTGTTTTCCCTTACCATTATTTCGCCTTCAAACTTTTTGAAAATGTACCAAAATTTTGAACTTGGATTTCAAATGTTTTACGATAAAGTCAATGTGTGTGATTGGCAATATATATATTTTAAATTATAAATGAGAAATTATAATCACTTTGAAAAATCAAATGCCAAGGCGGCAATTCAATCCGACAAAAAAGAATGAGATTGTTTTAACGGCCGATGATTCAAAGAAATTGATTAAATAATCCTGCTCTGATTAATCCCTTCTAGATGGGTTCGTGATCGCGTGATTGATCATGACAATACCAATTAGCTCTTCTTAATCCTAGTTTATTGGCAATATTCCCATTTCCCACGTGGGATAGTGACCACCCATGTTGCGTTGCATGCTTCTCCAATAGAGTTCTGGTCGTCTGTGTGGGGTACAGGGTGTCGAAATTTGACCATAGAACAAATGAATTTGCAAAAGTGCCCTTTAAATCGGGTGATTTTAAAGATTGAGCGCGAAGCCAAAGTTTTGAATTTTTACAAATACCGTTTAGATCTTGTGAATTTCGAGATTGAAGGTGAACATATCAACCCAAACAAAATTTTTGATTTCTTTCCACTGCTCCTCTATTCTCAAATAAAAGTTCATTTTGACCTCTAGTACTTCCTTCAGTCTTCTTTAATTCTTTTTGAGTGGAGATTGTTTATATTCGCTGATCAAATCCCACAAAAATAAACATGTAAGCATGAATTTATATCCAAGGAATAAAGATATTATCAAAATTTCAAACGATCCATGATAATAAATGAACTCCCTATTGAGCTTTTTCATTCCCGCAAGCCAATGTGGCAACTGACCTAGTTAACAATGTAGAATTGTATAATAGACACTTCAGTGACGTGCATTCGTATGGCGAGATGGTATATTTCTTGAGTTTTTAAATTGAGATTTGTCTATTTTGATGGGGCAAAACGAGCAACCCTAATTGAAAATAGTTAGGATTTTGGAGTTGAGTACTTGTTTACTTGATTCCAAAAATCAGACTTCCAAAGCAACGGTTTGGGCAAACTCATCCATTTACGTGGATAGAAAAACTTGGTCGGAACTTTTATCCATCGAGTGAGAATTTGTGCATTTTTTTGCCATTTGACGAGTTAGGATATCATGTATCCTATAGGTATAAATTAGCAAATTATTTTTTATTAAGATACATGTGTAAAATACGTTAGAAATGTTGCGAAAAGTGAGTTAAACTAGATATGTTGACAAATTAAAACTTGAGCTCTTTATCTACGCACTTTGTGATTTTCCCTTTATAGATATCGAGCTTACATTGCTCACTCGGCAATAATTGGTATTGGGTCACTCCTAATCTGTATTGGCGCGACGAAAGTGCTTTCGAGGGATTGAGTGGATAAATACCCCTTTCCGAGCATCTCCCAAAAGGAGACAATAAGAGCAAACTCTATAATTAGCCACGCCCCAAAGTGAAACATTTCCCAAAAAAGGGGGAGCGGGGGGAAATAATTAAAATTCGATTTTCAAACGAAATTGGGAACCACTAATTCAAACTTTGACTTCCCCATTCCACGACATTTCAACGGCCGCCATTCCTTGCTTTTCCCAAACGACGATTCCTCAACGTAATAATCCCCCAATCGCCCCCATATCCCCTAGATCGCGCCACATCATAAGAGAGAGAGACGAACGTGGCGAGCTCGACGGCCCGCGGTCAACGGGGCCCACTTTCCACGCATCTAGCGGCATTGCGCCGGGCGGGACCACGGGGCCCGCCGTGGGCTCGGCCGCAGGGGATCGCGCGGTGGGTAAAGCATCGCGCTTGTTCGCTACAGAGACCCGGCATCCTCAAATTCTTTCTCTCTTTTCGTGCACTTTCTCTTTCCTTCCCACTTCTGAGAAATTTTCTATTCTCTGTATTTCGCTTTGACGAAGAAGAGTACAAGTTTAGGAACAAAGCAAGGAAAAATTTTCTTCCCTCGACCAAGAAAAGAGAAAAATCCCCCCCAGAGATTTTCTTGGGGCCGCAGCAAAGCAGCAGCAGCAGCAGCATCGGATCCACCGCGTGCCTCGAAGCGTCAATCATTGCGATCCGCGTGCGAAAAGAAGGAGTCTTGGGAGGGGAATCGAGTTCCCTGCTTTCGGCCAAAGTGCTTTTTCGGGAGGTTGCAGCGGGGAGCTTTTTGTTCGTACCCGCATTCGTTTCCCCCGCCATCATCGGCCTCGTCTCGGGGAGGTTAATCTCTTATTTTCTTATCTTCTTTCTTTTCGATCTGCCGAATCTGGGTTTGGTCGGGTTTGTCTTGATGTGGGGGGAGCTCGGTTAGATCAGGAGGCGATTCCCTTTTCCGGGTTCCGGTTCTTGTGGATTAAGTTTCGATCTTTCGTGTTCCCGATGGTTGGGTTCCGTGTATGGATGCAATTTCTCGTCTTGGAGCTGGTTAGCTGGAAAATTTGTGCATTTCTTTGTTCAGTGATCGCAGATATTACTTTAATTTTCGTTTTGTTTACCCTAAAGTATATTATGGGTGATAGGAGCTTAGTGAGGATGAGATATCACGGCGTGCTTTGGGTTCGTGCTTTTTATGGTTTTTGCTGTAATGTTGGAATCTGAAGTTGGGTGTCCGTGAATGTCGCAGGTAAAGGGTTTACTGAGTTTTACTGACCTCGGTGTCGAGAATTCAGCTTGAAGCTGGGTTGTGAGACCTCACTGATCTGCGAAAGTAGTCTTTCTGAGGTGATGCTTTCTCAAATGTTATGAGACTGCGTAGCTGACAGAGGACGGTGCCTGTGTTTCTTGTGCTTTATGCGGGGTGTCATTGGCACCTCTTAATCCATGGGGGAGTGGGTAATTGGAGCTTTCATCAACCTCTTCGGCAGCATTGCCATCAACTTTGGGACGAACCTTCTTAAATTAGGTCATAATGAGGTATGCCCCTCTTTTCTTCTGTCGTGACGATAGTTTACTGGGCTGATCTTTGCCCACTCTACCAAGAGCTGCCAAATTGATGGTCTTGGAGAACTCTTCTAGAAGTACTGTTCCCACATTACTCTTCTACTGTTATGTTTTATTCCTGGGTCGTGCTCCACCTACAAAGTTAGCAAAGTGGTAGAGAACATGGTATTGAGCCTGACAGCTTATGGCAACTTTTCTGCTTAAACTTCGGCCCCTCGTTCTGAGGAAAATCAACCGGATTTTAGGTTGTTTGGATTGGAAAGATATGGTTGGTTTGTCTGATCAATGACGTGCAGCTGGTTACTTGGAATGTAGGAAGATGTGACTATCCTATAGCTGTTTCTTACACGATATTGCTTATCGTTTATATCTGATCTTCTTAAGCATGATGTGAAATGAAATGAAGCAACTTATTACTATCACAAGAATCACTTATTGCTTTAGCAAAATTAGGTTTAATGAGCTTCGCATGAAATCTTGCAGAGAGAAAGGCAGTCCGTGCAAGATTTGGATGATGCAAATGGCAAGCTTCCTTTAAAACCTATCATATACTTCCACACTTGGAGAGTTGGTAAATTCTAGTCCCATGGTACTGTTTATGCTGTAGGAATTACATAATTTGTGAAACCAACGGCCTATGTCCTCATTTGGCTTTATGTTTCAATGTATGCAGGCATATTATTTTTCTTTCTGGGGAATTGCCTGAATTTCATTTCCTTTGGATATGCTGCCCAGGTGACCTATTTTATATACTAAGAGTGTACCTACTGTTTTGATTGTCATGGAGACTTGGTCGAGAGGATGGATCACATAGCTCCGTTTCTTGATCCTTTTAATTTCAATTTCTTTTCATCCAATTTGTCCCTTTCATGCAGTCACTCCTTGCAGCTTTGGGGTCAGTTCAGTTTGTATCCAACATCGCTTTTGCATACTTCGTGTTGAACAAATTGGTGACGGTCAAGTATGTTGATTAGAACCTTTTGAAGAGTAAAGTTTACCTTCAGGACACACATTTTCTATGGATCATATTATGAAATGCTGTATAATTTCTTGTTACAGGGTCTTGGCTGCGACAGCATTCATAGTCCTTGGAAATGTTTTTCTTGTTGCGTTTGGAAACCATCAGTCACCTGGTTAGTGTGAGCCGCAATCTTTTTGCTATCATTTGTTGCTTTCTATGTCAGGCCTTACTGACATTCAAACTAATGTTGCCAACATTTGGTACTTAGATTCTCGAAAATTGTGATGTTGTCTTATGTCTTAAGTTGAGAGTCCCACACTCATACAGCAAAAGTGTTGTCATTCATGGGGCTTTTATGTTTTCCATTTAGATATTCTCTTACAACATATTTTGGCTGTGCACATGAGATATGCTAATGCCGCTATGGTTGTGATGGATGTTTCATAATCCGTTGATTGTAAATTGTTCATCTTTCTGTGGCGTACGTCTGCTTGTTCTTGTACTTGAGAAGTGTCTCTGCATTGTCGATGAACAATGTCATTGCAACTGCAATGTCAATTATTTAGCATCAATTTCGAAAACCATATGTTACTTCCATTAACCATCATAGTGATTAGACTCCGGTCACGCTTATTACTTATAGAAAGATTGTCATCCTTTCTACAGCATGGCTGAATCTCATTTTGCTCTCTACTCTGCGTTTAGCTCTGGAAGGTTCACATAGAGTTCTTTTTTTCTGAAACATCATCTGTCGATGTGTTGAGTCCATGGCCTGTTTGGCTGTGAAGACAATTCTGTATGTGATTATTGGCAGCAAGCTTAGAGTCTCATAATGTTCTATAGAGACACTTGTTTCATAATGTTTTATTTTGACTCCTATTCTCTACCTGCTTTACTGGTTCCTTAAGGTGGAAAAATTAAGTTCTGTTCATTGGCTTTCCTTTCAGTATATACACCAGAGCAATTGGCTGAAAAGTACAGCAACATCACATTCCTTCTTTACTGTCTGATATTGATGCTAATTGTTGCCTTTCATCATGCAGTCTACAGGTGAGCTTTGCAAAATCTCATTTTCCCAACTCTTCATCATGTGTGTGTTTCTTTACTCACTATATCATTGGGCCTACAATTTCTTTACCTTGTAAGGGTTGGATTGCAGGAGAGGAGAGCTTCTTATCGCAGTTTCAGGACAGGAGCTGAGACCATACTGGCATATGCTGCTTCCTTTCTCGTATGCTATAGTTTCAGGTGCCGTAGGGTCATGCTCAGTGTTATTCGCAAAATCTCTGTAAGTACTTTATACATTGTAAACTCTTGTGGTGCGAGTGACCAGTAAAACGTGCAGTTGTGTGGTATTAACACGGTTATTTCTCTTGTTTTCAGGTCGAACTTGCTTAGACTGGCAATGTCTAGCAACTATCAGTTGCACAGCTGGTTCACATACTCAATGCTTCTTCTGTTTCTCAGTACTGCTGGATTTTGGGTAAGATAGCTGTCATAGTTTCTTACCTGGATCTTACAATATACCCAACTGTTGCAGAAAGCTTAACGTTTTTTATTTTTTTTTTTGCTTTGCAGATGACACGGTTGAATGAAGGATTGTCATTGTATGATGCAATTCTTATCGTTCCAATGTTTCAAATTGCGTGGACATTCTTTTCCATTTGTACAGGATTTGTTTACTTTCAGGAATATCAGGTCCGACAATTAGACAATCATATTGTTTTATTCAGCCAGAAGACAATCAGTTTGTGTGTGATTCACCCATTTTTCAAACAGGTATTTGATGCCTTGAGGACAACCATGTTCATACTGGGAATGTCGTCCGTATTTGTAGGGATTTGTTTGCTGGCACCTGATGAGTCAAGAGGTACCGAGTTTCAAGAGCAATGAAAATTTGGTGCATTAAATAGATGTAGGTTTACTTACACTTTTGTCTTTCATCTCCTCTTCAGGTGGTGAAGTAAAAGATAATCCATCCTTAGCGTCTGTGAAATCTTCAGGCATCTCAAGTGAATCAGACAGGTAATTTTGAATTTGCCAAGTGTGTGTAGTCAAGTATGTAGAATGCCATCGAGATATTTTCCTGATCTGATCTGTGTGGTCCCTCACAAAATGAGGATATCTACTGGTTGGCATTCATATGATCTTGCATGAAATTTGACAATTGAAATGTGGATATCAAATGTTGTGCTGTCTGTGACAGATTGATTGTGTCGACTGGAGATGGACACGGTAAAGAGATGAGATCATCATCGTTCATGCAAGAAGTGACCTTCAGGATTATGGACATATTAGTGAGGGCGAAGGTACTAATTATGGAAGTCAACAAATATTTATCGTTGCAAATGCTTGACACATGAGATAATTAACATGACAGATCTCCATGATTCTGCAGAATGCTTGCTCGGTTTCACTAGGATTCACAGACGATTCGATCAATGCATCTGCTGTGCTTGTAATGCCCATGGTGTCTTCAAAGATCACGGGCTTCAGAAGCACTGGCTTTGACCGGTCAAAGGTACTCTCCATGAAGAACTTTGGGTGGAGCAGGATCTCACTCGACGAGGAGGGCGCGAAGATGATGGACACGGCCGTGGTGCTCCCATAGGATTCTTTATTCAGACTGTTGTAGCATATCATCGATTTGAACATCCACGAAGTAGGGAATGTTTAGATTACACGTATTTAGGAGTATATCCCTCTCATTACGTAGTAGCCTCTTGTTATGGCTTTTCGGGGCTCGAAGATGGGGGGGTTAGCACGGAGAGGCGACGTGCATTTGCTGTATATCTTGGTTCACTCGATAGACAAGTGAGAAACATTGTGGCTGTTTTGAAAACTTTGCTGTAACTAAAGTAAGTGTATCACGATCAAGTTCATTACTCGATCTTCACTGGACTCATCGTGTTTCATTTCTGTATGTATCTATGCATATGGGTATTGCGTGGCTGTGGCTACTGGCTAAGCCCTGTATATCTCCGTCGTTATGGATCGATGTGGCTTCACCTTTGACCGGCTTCCATCGGAGCAGCCTCGCGACTCGGCAGTTTAAGTGCAGAGTCCGATTGCTGGTCTGTCATGTTAATGCAACTGAGGACCACAGGATCCAAAGATGGTGCGGTCGCGGTGGTCCATGGGTCATTCGAATTACGCGTCTTTCCTTATGGGCGAAGTTAACTCGATTCAGTAGAATGAGCATGTAGCAGTATCGTTCGGAAATGACAGGTGAAGAAATTGTTCATCTTGATATTGCAGTATATTGCAGTATTTATAGGCAAGTCCTTCACGCCTACACGCAACTGAAGAAATTGCTCATCTTGATATAAAGGCTCGAGAGAGAGATCGAAACCCATTTCGCCGCTCGTCTCTCCGATACCCTTTTCCGGCTCGGCGCTCACATGGAATCCAGCGCGTTGATCGTCAAGCTCCTCCACGGCAAGGACGTGCGGGCGTTCAACTTCTTCCAGAAGCTCAACGTCTACGCCCGAGCCTCCCTCGTCAGCGACGACCCGAGCAAGAAGCTGGACCAGAGCCAGAGCCAGAGCCAGCAGCAGCAGCAGCGCACTCCGACGGTGAGGGAATGCGACGGCGACCCGGAGTGGAAGCACGAGACGCGGTTCGACCTGTCGGGGATCCCCCTCGGGGACTGCGCCCACGTCTTCCTGCGCGTGGATCTGTTCCACGAGGGCGTGATGTTCGGCGACAAGCACATCGGCGAGGTCCGCGTGCCGCTCGCGGATTTGGCGGAGCAAGGGGATGGGGTGGTCCGGTTCGTGAGCTACCAGGTGAAGAACCCGGAGGGAAAGCCCAATGGAGTGCTGACCTTCTCGTACAGCGTGCTCGGGAAGGGCGCGGCGGCGGCGGCCGGGACCGCGCCGGGCCCGATCGTCGGCGGGTATCCGGTCGTCAATCCTCCCCCGCCGCACGGAGGATGGGTCGAAGCCGGAGCCCCCGGCTCGGATAATCAACCTTCGTCGCCGGAGATTAAGTACCCAGTGATCGATTTCCAGAGCGAACCAGTAGAAGCCTACCCTGTAGCAGTACCTTACGACAGCTATTATCCGCCGCCGGAGAGCTACTATCCTCGGCCGCCGGAGATGCTGCATCCGCTGCCGCCGCCGCCGCCGCCGCCGCCCCCCTTTGCGCACGGGCCGTGTCACTACCCGCCGGGCCCGCCTCCGTTCGGACCGTGGCGGCACGGTCCGCACGGCTTCGGCGGAGGGTGGCGGGGAGCGCCGTGGGAGCGGGACCGGGGCTTGTCGTATTGGAACGGCAGGTGAGATCGCGACGGCGGTTTGAATTGTCGTTGGGAGCTCGTGGGTAGCGTCGATGTATGCGTGTAATGTGTGGATATGTATGTATGCACTGAACCGAATGGCAGTGGCCGTCGACCGGCTGTTGAGATCAAGATTCTAGATTTTCCGTTAGGCGTCGTTGTACGTCACTTTCCCCGGAAAATTTCCGGCCGGGGGAGGACGATTTGACGGGAACATCTGCATGTTCTGGCGACGGATTTTAGCATTCTCGTTGTGTAGCGTATGGCTTCAGTTGTCATCAGACATTATCAATGGAATGGAAAGTTTCCGACTTTTGGTATCGCATGGTGTTCGGCGTTTGATTTCGATCTTGCTTTGGACATTCCGAGCACTGACGCGATTGCTAACACGGACGAAAGCGTGTTGCGATGCAATCGGTGTTCAGCAGCTGCTCGCAATCGATTGAAATGGTACTGGCTGGACCAACTTCGAACTATGCCAGTGTGTAGGGGCGAGTGCCTAATCACATCTCCCTTAACTAGGAGAAAATATTCAGTGGTTGGTGCGCGCCATGTCATCAGTTAAGAAAGAAAATATTCAGTGGTTGGTGCGCGCCACGTCATCAGCTGAGTTACTAGGCGTCGGTTTGTGTCGACTTCGAGCCATCGGTATTGGGTTTTGGGTTTCTCTCGAGTAGCATTGTCGAGAATTTACCACCTCGGAATCTACCGTTTTGATCTTATTGGGCCTTCATATGGCCGTTTCGCTAGAAGACAGGGGACGAAGGAGAGGGGGAGAAGGAAGAGAGGCCCATTTTATTTTTTTGTGCTATATGGACGTGTGTAAAGTGGAACGAGTGCGCCGTGAGCTTGGGATTCTTTGTCCATGGCGCATTGTCTTGATCGTGAGGCTCCCAATCGTCAATGCCCATCACCTTCCACCAATTTTCACTCTACACTAAGAGTACGCCATCAAAAGGGCGGGTCCGGTTGTGTTTGGGTGAGTTGAAAATTGTCCAACTCCTATTAATATGCAATACAAATTTTATGATCCTCACTTGACCTAACTCGGATTTCTTTTCTTAACGATTTTTCTCTTTAAATTGTTGTCTTTGAAGAATGGATGACTCTTGGATTGGCTTGCCGAGTCGATGAAGGAGCTTGGTTACTTGGGTTGGGCCATGAGCTAGGACTTTGCGTAGAAAATAAGTGATGTGGACATGCTTAGCGCTGTCAGGACAAGAATACCCATGTGGATGGATTCAAGGATTAGTCTAACCTGAGAGCTAGACTAGTTGAACCTATTTAGAATTGGCTTGAACCAATTGGCCTTGGCCTTGGGAACCCAGCACGGAATGGTCTAGGGTCAGCTCTAGGTTCGAATGATAGTGTAAAAAAACTAATGCTATTGACAAAAGAAAATCCTTCAATGATAATAGCTACCACTCATTGACCAAAATTGAGAACTAGACTGGTGCAATCCGATCACTAGGTTAATTCCGACACAATATTTACCTCTAAATGTCCTCATCACCGTCTTATCGCCACCATCTTGATGTATGTGAAAATATAGCATATTTAAATAAATTTGATAAAAGAAGATTAATAAAATTTCAAAAGTACTTTTTTGCCGAAAGAAAATCTTAAAACCTTAATAAATCGAAAAACACAAAAACAAAAAGAAGAAGAAGAAGGAATGACAATGCTTGCCTTAAAGCTACAAACCTACAACGACATAGAGAAGGGAAGATAAAGAGCATCTACAGATGCAATCGACCAAGCCACAGAACGGCGCCCAATCATCCAAATCCTCAAGAACCTCCGAGTCCTTCGACTCCTCCAACCCATCTTACCGTCTTCGACCTCTCTCAACTTAATTAGCTTCGACTCCTCCTCCAATTCGTCCTCCCTCTCGACCCGACGACACTCCTCGTCCAAGCTCAAGAATTCTCGCTCGAGACCCCCTCAAACACGGCCTCTCCGACCTTCGTCTCGCCGCCAACAACTTCCTCTTCGGCCACCTCTCCTTCTCCCGGCTCGCCTTTCGGCACGGCCTCATGTAACCCCTTGACCTCCGCCAACTCCGAGTGAACAGTGCGTGAGGGAGCTTTAAGGGCCGAAAGTGGATTTTATTTGTACCGTAACAAAAATGGACTTGAAAAGGGTACGTTCTCCACCCATTCCGAGCCACATATAGTTTGACATTTAATTCTTAAATCCATCTAAAACTGTTTGTAACATTTTAGCCAATCCATTTATGACCCATTTTGACACCTTTAACTAATAATAAACTATAGATCAATGGGAAAATTTCTTTATGTTTTAGGAAAACTATTTCTTCAGCTCGACATGCAGGAGCTAGGTGTTCTGAAGGCTTTATTTGTGAGGGGCAAATTGACGATGAATGAAGAAAATTAGCAGAACTTTAAGATTGTTCCTCCAAGTCCTCCTTACAAAAAATTCGATTTCAATCCAATTTTTCCTCAACCCCATCGTTTTCATACTTAATGTCAATCAAATTCAATCATTGTAAACTCACAGTGTACGTGTAAATTAAGACTACTTACAAGTGGCCGGTCTATTTATAAGATCGTCAAGACCACATCTAACTTTTGGACACATTTGTATAATGTTGTGTCTAGCCCAAGTTACTGTCCGTGAGATCCTGAGTATGCTCAATAGCTGCCTTGGATCTTGCTTCTCTGGTGCTCGAATGTGAGCATTTGCTTCACGAAACCAAACGAAACCTGTTTTTTTGTCCCCCCTTTTTTCGGCTCCACGGTTCGCCCGAACGGTGGGCATTGTTTAGCATTCTTTTTTTTGAATACCACCAAGAATGCTTAGCTAAGCCAAACGTGAAGATCCAACCTGGCGATTCCGATGTCCAGACAGGCTCTTTTAACGTAGGTAATAAACAAAGGTTCTCGAGCACGTTGCGTCTTATATGTTGTGTTCCATCAGAAGCAGATCGACATACACGCAGCCTCACCCACCACGTATTCTCACAGAAAGTTAAAAGGAAAAAGGAACTCTTTTTTTTTTTTTTTTTCTGGGGCCAAATTGCTGATCCAACATGCATGGAAAGCGAGGAGGAGGAGGGTTAGGTGAAAATCATGGACATCGGTGTGACTCAAAGCAACCAAAAAAGAAAAAGGAGCAGAGGAGCAACAGCTGCAAGCATATGTCGTTATTATGAAAGGCCAACTAAGCATCGTCCATATTCTAATATGAGCGTGTTTCATAGGAGGGAAAGAATAGAACTCGAGAGATCTACAAGCACGACACGACCGATTCACGGTGTACATAGAAAGGCCGTGTAATATATATCATCGCTATTTCGGTAGTTGGGATTTGGAGGTTTGATCTTCGTGAAGTGATAGCCATCTTCATCTCCATAATCTCGACCCGAAGCGAACCAGATAGGGCGAATGAACAGTGGCATGCCCCTTTCGGGGTTAACTGCTAATTTGATTCTTCAAGATGTGGCACCAGGTTCACTTAATACTGCAGAAGTTGCATCCCACTTTGCATTCCCAATTGCTCACGGAACCTCCTGATGAACTCCTCGGCCTCGTCATCGACCCTTCCGCTATAATTGCCACCTTCTTCTTCATCTTCATCTTCTGATGAATAGTTCGAGACCCTCACGGCGAATGGAGATAGCAGCAGAGGGCTCAGCTTCTCATCCTCCTCGTTGACGCGTTCACCGCGGGCGCCGAAGTGGAAGCTGAAGTCGTACTCCGGGGTCTTGGGCATCAAGACAACGGCTTTAGCCTCTTTTTCACGATCGTCTTCTTGATCTTCCTCTTCTTCTATGACTTGGGGAGGGTTGATGCATGGGAAATAGTGGTGCTTGTTCCGTGTCGGCACGCGGAAAAAAACAGGGTTGGGGCTGTTGCTGCATGAGAACTCGTATTCCTGTAGAGCAGAGCCACCGCGCGCCATGGCCTTGGAGTGGTGGTGGTGATGGTGGTGGTGGTGGTGGTGGTGGTGGAAGAGGAGGTTGGTTAGGGTTTTCCTCATGAGCTTCCCTCTCTTCATCATCATGTTCATGTCCATGATCAACTTCCTCTTGGACATGATCCCCTTCCTTATCATGAAGAAAGAGACTCTAAGCACATTCCATAGCCTCTTGGCCATGGCAGAATTCACTCTAGAATCATGCATCTCCATAATTTTTCACAAAGCTAATTCACAAACCACTCTCTCGAAAGCTAAGAAAAAATTCTGATAAAAGCAATAAGATAGATTCTTCTTGCTAGTGTTGATGAGAAAGAAAAGAGTTAGAGATGAGGGGTTTTCTTGTTTCTACGAGGCGGGCTAGACCCCGCAGAAGCCGAAGAAAACCCTTGATGATGATGAGTATGATTAGGGAGCCGAATCGGGTGCCAATTTATAGGGGAGGGACAAGGTGTGCCTTGAGAGGAAGAATTTATTATGAAAAAGTGAAGGCAAAGGGAAATTAGAAAAATAAAATTAAATGAAGGAAACGGGAAATAGGAAAGATGTACCCATCAATGTCCTTTGGAAAAGCATCGCGACCATATATTTTCAAATGATTCCAACAACCGCTCCTCCCCTCTTTAACATTAAGAAAATGTTTATTTTTGTAAAAGATGAAAAAGAATTTAAAAAAAAAAATTGGGAAAATAAGAATGCGAAAGGTTGAGGAGACCACCTATATAAATAAATAAATAATGTTTTTGAGTTCAATACAGCTAACGCGGTTTTGTCTGAATGAATAGTGGTAATAATAGAGCTGTGGAGTGGGACTACTTTTGGTCGGTCGGACAGAGGTTTGAATTTGTTGTTGCCATCTTTTTCTTCAACGGCTATTTAATCGCCTGCACTAAGAAAAGAAAACTAGAAAAATCCGCGCTTGAGTGCTTGTATGGACCTCGTTTTTGCAAAAAGTAAAATGAAGAGGCAATTCAGACAATGTGGATTCATTTGGAATATACATGATGCGAGCGTATGTTTACTTGTATACTTCGATCATAAGATAATACTGTTAGATAATTATCCAAAAAACCTTAAATCTATTACGCGACAACCAATTTAGTCTTAAACATTTTTAAAAAATTTCAATATTGTCATTTTGATTGAAAATTATTAACACGGCGATTCAGTTAGCATTGATTGTCTTCCATAACACTGTTAGCGCTAACGTGGATGATTTTTGCAAAAAATTTAATTTTTCTTTTTTTTTCTTTTTTTCTTTATTCTTGTTTCTTTGGTGGTCACTGATTGCTGGCTAGGAGCAAGGGTATCGTGGTTGGGTGAAGGCCATAACACCTTCACTAGATGTTCCTAACATAGATTTGGGCTAAGGCAAGTGAGTGAGGGTAGTGCAACCCTTGTAGGATTTGTGCGAGGGCCATAATGCACTCGCCTATGGCTAGTGGTTGGTCAAGAAACAACAAGGAAAAAAAATAAAGAAAATGACAAAAAGAAGAAACAAAGAGAAAAATTTTAAAAGTTTTCGAAAGTTTGTAAAAATTATCCATACGCCGATTGTGCCACGGGGGATGGTTAACGCTAACTAAATCATCATATTAGTGATTTCAACTCAAAATTGATTAGATAAACTACATTGAAAAGTTGGTAAAAGATTTAGGAGTAAATTGACAAAATTGAAAAATTCACGGCTAACTTGATCACCATATAATATGTTTAAGGCTTTTTGAATAATTTTCCATTAAGATCACTCTTAGAATGTGTCCATCCCAAAAGCTTAAGGAAATGACACATGTATACAAAGAGCATGTATAACCTCATTACCAAGCGATGTGGAATACTGTAACACCTCATCTTACGTGCAAGTCTGATTATGAATGGCACACGATATTTTATGAACAAGAACTAAAAACAATACATGAAATTCGATGAATAAGGGTTGCATGCACAAAAAAAAAACTAGAGCAGAACCTAGCTTCGATATTATATTAAAAAGTCAAATCCAAAAGTTTAAACTCACAGATAGAGGGAGAGCAAAATGCATATGAACCCTTTATACGAGTAATGTGAGATACTTTGATAGAACAATTCGGTTTGATCTATCATTTGCATTTTACTTAAAACTAAGTATATATATTACTAATGGAGTTCATTTATTTATCGGCATAATTTGATGAATAAAGTTTCAGTTTTTGAAGGTCTAGATTTTTTGGCACGTTGTTAAGCTACTCGCCCCTCTCAATTATTTTGGGTTGAGAAAGTCCCATTCGATAGATAATTTGGTCAACATTGGCAGGAGGCTGAAATATCTAAAGACCCTTGTTGCAAGAAAACGCCAGCTGTGTACTGAAAGAACAGGGGCCCCACAGTCCAGAATTTATTTATTTTCCCTCAAACTATTTCCTCTTCTCATTAAGATCTGCATTGAACTCATGCAAAAAAAGGAAATAAATCTAAATCAAGCTATTTAATGGTTGGATCCATGTCTTTGCTTAAAAGCTGGAATCATTGGGGAGGAAGTAGGTGGTCAGGCAGGGACTCAATGACTTGTTGTCTCCAACAAAAAAACATTTTCTTGAAGGAAAATCCTTTTTTTTTTGTTTGTTTGTTTGAAAATATTAACTAAAACTACTAATTAGGAGTGAAATCATAAAAGAATATGCATTACAAATCACCACCGCAAATTATCTAAATTTAATTCTGTAGATGTGTAATTTGTTCATTTTGAATTTGTGATTATAAATGTATTATTTCTTGTGTAATTTTTTTAAATTTAATGACAACTACCCTTTACTTAGGGGATATATTGCAAACTTGCTTCACAAAGCATTGCTCTCTATAAGGATGGCTCAGCAGCAAGATCCCAAGTTATCCCTATTTGATTGCGATATTTCATAGAGTTTTGATTTAATGGGTTTGGAACATGATTCTTTGGGAATTACTTGGTTTATATGCACTATATCCCCTAATCACGGTAACCTATTCACTCTGGTCGATTTCCTACACCGTGATCACCCCATTGCATGATTCCGTCCACTAACCATCTTAATATTCTCACTGTAAATACCTCACCAATCCATTCATTTGGAGGGCTTTTGGTTGCTGGCTCCTTTGTACTTCTGGATTCCGATACATCCAAACTTCAGGATTTTTACGGTCAAATCACTGAGAACTCTTCCGTCTTCACAATCACAACCGATGACTATCTTACTTCTTATTTCCAACGACTTCAAATGACTCGGCAATCCCACTCGGCACTCGAGTTTAATAGAGCCGTCCGCTCCTCCTTCCACGCCCTCTCTAATTCATCATGATGTCGGTGCTGGACCTCAAGACGCTGACCCTTCCATAAAGCTAAGGGATCTCGGGAACAAACCTCCTCGACAACTTTAATTATTGCCGATGGAGAGTAAGGCCATGCGGTAGGAAGTGGCGTGGTAGATCGGGAGTAGTCATCGCGCACGAAAAGCTCGCGACATTGGAGCACCACATGGGGTCGTATACTTGACGTACGGCCCCGAACCAACGTAACAAAAGTGTATTCTCTTGTCCAAAAGCTATGGACAAGCCCTAGCGCAATCATTGTTGAGTCACATGTAGTTGTTGATCTGAAGAAGCATCGACGCACCATCCTGTGTACTTGTTTGTCAAGCTCTAAAGCTAGGAGCCAGGCCTCCATTATTTTCCGTAGCCCACCAAGAAAACACTTTCGCAACGATGCCTGATCGAATCTCCAATTATATGCCGAATATTCACATGAATATATGTCGAATTAATGTAGTAGAAGTTGCTCCTAGCGTCGCCAAAGGCAAACCTCTATAGAAATCTACATGCTTGTCGTGGGGTAAAAGCATTGATGTCGGCCGGGGAATGCTATCGAAATATCACCACCGATCGAGAGTTATGGTTAATCAAATCGTGCGCGTTCTTACAAAAGCTAAGTTTGCCCGTGGCTTTGTTTCCGAGGTCAGAGAAAGCGACGCAATTTTCATCTCTCGTTCTGATCCCGAGATGCGCAAATAGTAACTTACGAGACAAGTAAGTAGGTTTTTCTCCTATCTATCATAGCATGTGATGGCACGACAAGAAACACATCGAGGGCATGTCTGTTTTTCCTTTTCTCCAAATCTTGATAGCGATAGGCGTGCATCGAAGAGGAAAGATTCCAGCGTTCCAGCTTTGAAACGTCAAAGGAAGTGCTCCTGAAAGTGAGTTTTGGAACCTAGAAGGAGCTGTGACCAGTCTGGATCGCTCCTTTCTAGCTTTTCCCCTTAGCACCTAATCAGATTTCGATTAATTAATCAATCACTTAGTTAATTTTTCCACGCGAAACATCTGGGAAGCTTGACTTCTCCGCTCAATAATGGAGCATGAAGTGCGGCTCAAGTCCCCCTTCTCCCGCTTTTCTCAAGGGTTGAACGAATTTTTGAGATTTTTTTTTACCCTTTTTTTCAACTTTTGAATCTCAGACATCATTAGCTTTTGTAGATTCGACCCCATTGTGTAAATCGTCTTAAAAAGTAAGGGTTGGCGTGCAAAACCCATGTTCAAAGCCCATGTTTTTCGTTCAATTCCTTCCCTTGTAATCAAGCTACAATGTGGTTAGAGGAGGACGGAAATCGTGCACGTGAGTTTTGTTCTTGATTTGGTTTGCTTTTTTCTCCCTTTGATATTTTCTTTTTACCTTTTCGCCATACAATGCATGGAGCACTCCACTTGATCATTGGAAAATGGCCTTTTTGCGAATGCATTGGTGTTTACCTTACCCCCTTTTCCTTTCGCTTTATTGTCATTGAGTGGTTCTTGTCTTTTTATGTCAAATTGTAAAAATGAAAAGGAGAAGGAGAAGAAAAAAGCCATCATGCCAAGCAAATATCGCGAATCACTTTGACATCTCGTGACTTGACGTTGTGCTGGTTTTGTGCCAATCGGTGCTCTTGCCAACCTATGATCAAGCCCGCCCCTTAACCTTTCTCAATTTCTCAATCGCCTTATAATCATCTGGCTCTATTTGTTCTAGCAAGATGCGAGATCTAATACCGTCGATTTCTAAGGGCTTGTTTGGTAACTGGCCAAACAAAGCGCAGTCTGATTCTATTCTTTTATTTTCGGGAGTAGTTTTGAAACGAGGATCGTGTTTGGTAAAATTTTTGTTTCCTGAAATAAATTTCTATTTTTTTGTTCCCTTAGAAGTAGATTTCAAACAAAATCAAGAATAAAAAAAAAAAAATTAATTCTTATTTCCGAGAACAAATCTAAGGGTCATTCGTTTCGTGAAAAATTAGCCATTTCCGAAAATATTTTCCCATAAGTCATTTTCCGGAAAATGATAATATTTTCCTGTTCTCGGCTAAAACCTGAAAATATTTTGGAAAATATTTTCCTGTTTGGCAAGAGAAAATATTTTCCGCTCACTAGATTGGCGA
Organism: Eucalyptus marginata; assembly: GCA_014182565.1. Classification (NCBI taxonomy): domain Eukaryota; kingdom Viridiplantae; phylum Streptophyta; class Magnoliopsida; order Myrtales; family Myrtaceae; genus Eucalyptus; species Eucalyptus marginata. The sequence goes on along the minus strand of CM024593.1, from coordinate 25,243,466 downwards.
GCGAGAGCTTGAGATCAACGAGTTTGAGGTTCACTTGGTGACGGCCGACGACTAGTTAAGAAAGAAGATGGGAAACAAAAAAAAAAAAAAAAAAAAAGAAAATTAAAAGAAAATTAAAATTAAAATTAAAAAGAAAATTAAAATTAAAAAATAATTCAAATAAAAAAAGGAAAGAAGAAGAAGAAAGGGAGGAGAAAGTGAGGATTTGTAGAGGTGTGAGATAAGAGAAATCAAGTGAGGAAAATATTTTCCACTTTTCAAAAGTGGAAAACATTTTCCCTTTCTTGGAAAACATTTTCCCAATGAATTCATTTTCCATGAAACAAATCTTTGGAAAATCTGGAAAACATTTTCTCGGAAATTATTTTCCGTGAAACGAACGGAAAGATAAGAATCAAGCAATTTTCTTCTTCTTCTTCTTCTTCTTCTTCCCTTTTTTTCTTCTTCATCTACCGCCACTGCCACGATTGCCGTTCATCGCTGTCTACCGTCTACCATCCGCCGCCCATCGTCGCCGGTTGCCAACAACCGGTCCGGCGAACTCGCCAGGCCAAGGCGAGGTTCGGTGAGCTCGCCAGAGGTAAGCCCAGCCATCGGCGAGGCCCGCCTAGCCATCGGCGAGACCCGCCTAGCCACCGACGAGACTCGAGGCCAAGCCTCGGCGGGGTTGGGCGAGCCTTGTGATATGGTGAGGCCGAGCCTCGTCGGTGGCCAGGCGGGCCTCACCCAGCCATAGTGAGGCTCACCTAGCTGCAGCCGAGGCTTGGCCGACGAGGGCCAGCCTTGTCAAGGGCTAGTGACCTCACCACTTGAAGAAGAATAATAGGAGAGAGAAAGGAAAAAAAAAGAAAAATAATAATGAAATTATTTAAAAATTAAAAGAAAATGATTTGGAGTAGAAATTTTGAGCATAGTACTAATTTTGAACAGTTCTACCAAACTTTAAAATTATTAAAAATTATTTCTGGGAACAAAATTGTTACCAAACGCACCCTAATCCAATCGTTACTAGTTTCGATTATTTCGCACGAAGAATCATGTATACAGGTCGTTTGAGCCTTGCCGTGTCTCGATAGATGGACTGTTGGGTATATCCTTGAGATATTCTTTCCGTAAGCGATATTGGTAATTTAACAGAATTATTGGTATAATAGAAAGAAAAAGTGTCGGGCCTCATAAAAGTAACGACGAGAAGGCTATGGGCCTGAACCCACTTAAGGATAGTAACCGGCAACCTGAAGTTCAGGTCTCCAATTATTAACATGCTGAGCTCCGTATGATCTATCGATGGAACTAGATCTATTTCTGACTTGGTCCTCGCAAATGTTGGGATTTCTACCAACGGATGTCGAGCAAAGAATTATTGACACGTATCCTAATTCCTGAATAAATATAAGTGTGCCCTCTTACAAACCTCTCTAGACAGGTTTTGATAAAAACTTTTAGATTAAAAATCAATTTAGGTTCGCCTCGCGTGCATAATCAGATATACACACAGATGAGTCTTAGTAAAATTTATATATTTTTAAGTTGATCCATCTATAATATATCTTATAGGATATGGAGCTAGGGTTTGTAATCCTACGAGATTATTATCAATTTTTTCATTAGAATCATTGGCATGATTGTTTCGATTATCATTCTTTTGAGATATAATTATCAAAAAAGTCATAAACCCATCATACGGATGTTAATACACTTCTAAATCTTTCATATTTAGTCAATTAAGTTCTCGATTTTCTAACAATTTGTCAATGTAGTTTCTACGGCCAATTTTGGCCGTGTAATTATTAACATGGACAATTTTTTGAATTTCTTTTTTTTTTCTTTTTTCCTTCCTTCATGGTAGGCAAGGCGAGCCTCGCTGAGATCTAGTGAAGGATGGCAGGGATGAGACTTGCCTGAGGCTAGTGAGGTTAGCCTTTGCCAAATTCGACAAGGGTTGCCATGGAAGAAGGGAAAAAAAAGAAGAAAAAGGAAATAATTCAAAAAACTATAAAAACTCAGAATTTTTTTATAAAAACTTGTTTACGTTAGTGCGAGCTGTACCATGTAAGACAATTAACCTTCATGTCAGCAATCACTGATCAAACTTGATTGAAAAGACTATTGACAAATCACCAAAACAACTAAGACTCAATTGATCAAACTAAAATATTTAGGATTAAATTTATGTTCGTACAATAATTTTATTTTATTTTTTTGATAATTTTCTCATTCTTTTTTCCATTCCCTCTAGGGAGTTCGATCCACACCTAACTTTCAACACAGTATGGAGCATGGGTTTTGGCTAAAATAGACGAAGGAATTCTACCAAATTCAATTCCGAATATGACAATCATGTGGGGGACACGCGAGTAAATTCGTGTCTCGCATTGACAGCACATTTAACCCCACGAGCATGACTACATATGCATCTTTTTCTAACGTTGTTAACATCAACATCAAGCAAAGCAAATCTCACTTCTATTGATGTCTTGTCACCTTGCTCTAACTTCTTTCCAGGTGCTTCTCTACTCAGACAAACAAGGTAAAAATAGAAAATAGAAAAGCAACATCAAATAAATAGTAAGACTAAAATTAAAATGAAAAAGGGTAACCTCCACCATGTACTTGCGTCGCCTTTTTTTTGTCTTTTCTTTTTTGCCCCTACTAATTATACATTGTTATGGAGCTTTACAGCTTTGAGCGCAGCGTGCACAAGTCCTCACGCAATGTATTATTTTTCATATAAATATCAATACATTATAATATATATAACACGTATAAAATTATAATAAACATTTCTGATTATGGACATTTGCTTTACCCTTTTTTAAGGCTTTGCTTTGCCTACTTTCGGAAGAGCGACAAGTGCACATAAAGCAAAAGCGACCCCCCTCTCGCCTTTGCTCTTCTTCACATTTACATATATCATGTGCTTTATTTTATGAAATTAATTATATTTTATATTGCTTAGTGGGGTCTCTTTTTCCTCCATATTTAACTTTCCCCCAACAAATTCCATCAAGCGGCCGTGGTGCCTCATTTGGCAAGCCCCTGGATTTTGCGGAAAGATAGGAAACGAATTTAGGGTTTTCCTTCGCTTTGGCACCAGTTTCGTTTAACTATTGCCAAAGTACGACGGATCACTGTAGCTAAATATCTCCGAGGTACTATCGGTGACGTGCGCCGCCGAGGGCGACATATGAGGACATGGCCGGTGCCGCTGGGCGCTATTGGCCTCGATGGGGTCGGCTCTTGACCATGCGCGATTGCTCGATTATGATAGTCTTCCTTAATCGCGATTTGCACCTAAACTTGAGTGCGTATCGTGGCGCTTCGTTTTGCTTCGCTTGCACGTCTTTGGCTCGAGCCCTTGTTAGGAGCTGTAGTCACGATCCAAGTTGTTGCAAAAAGAAGATCGTGGGGGATGACTACGGACGTGGGCATGTACATGTAAGTTATGTATACGACGGATACATCTTATACGATTTGAAGGCATATAATAGCACAAGTGGCCTGGTGGGAGGGTTACTTAAGTGTTAATTACAATTCTAATTGAGAAAAATCCAAAAAAGTCTTAAAATTATTATATAGCATAGGCCCTTGCTCCAGTTCTCCAACCATCGTTGAAGCCCAGCCAACTGGCAGAGGGAAATAGGAAAAACAAGAAAAAAGCAAAAGGAAAGGTAACAAAATCAGAAAATTTAAATGAATTGCATAGTTCATCCATGTCAGTATCGGCTGGTGCTGGCTAAATTGAGATATCAATAATTTTCAATTAAAATTGACTGGAATTATTATATTGAAAAAATCATCAAAAGATTCAGGACTAAAATTAGCGAAATTGAAATATATAGGACTAAATCAGTAGCTATATAATAGATTTAGGATTTTTTTATATAATTTTTCTTATAATAAGATATGGCGGTTTTCGAAATGGGACGAGCGAGTTAGCATTTCCTTTGCCCTTGTCTCGATTTTGTATGTCAAGTGTGCATAAACAATGATCAAACCTTTATGGCAAAAGGAGTCAAAACTCGCACCTTCATCGTTGCATCCAGCGTTAGAGTCACTTGGTTCAAAAGGTTAACGGTGTAATGAATAATTAAAGCAAGTGGGATACTAATGCGCCGAACGAGAAAGAGCGCGGGCGAGAATGTCTTCTCGTTAGTTCCAATGTAAAGGAAGACTACTTGATTAAGCAATTGCCATTTTTCAGTTGAGTAAGGCAAGTGAAAGTTGGTAACTCAATAGAAAAGTGGGTTTGTTTTGTTAATTAATAAAATGAATGTCGATAAGCAGAGTTGATAAATCAAAGCTAATAAATAACCTAATGGGAGAAAAACTAATTATCCATGCAAATAAGAATTGGAAAATTTATACATATGAGTTGATAAATTTAAGGCATTTGTTGTTAGGATGCACGTGTGAATTGTATTAGAAAAGTCTTACATCGGAAGTTTGGTTGCCGTTGAATAGTAAATATATCATCATTAGCCCATAATTCACTTGCTTTAAGCTTTTAAGTGAAAGTAGATTCAATTAGATTGTTAACGGGCTTGAACTTGGACTCCCTCTTAGTGATCTCTCTGCACAAAATTGTCGAACTTGGCGATCTTCGATGGTAGATTGGTAGGCTTCTAATTCGTTGATGTGTTTGGTGAATATCTCAAATAATAAAATTGATCTAAAGAAAGAGATCATGAATAAAGTTGTGTGTTGGTGATTGAGATCGGGGATGGAGTTGCACATTGGAGATTCAAGTTGAGATAAGTTGGACTCTCTTTTGATCCATAACTCATAGGCTTAAATTTTTTAGTGAATGTGAGTCTAACTAAATATAATGACAGCTTTGGACCTGAACTCCTTTTTGATGATCTCCCTCGTGTATTAGATTTTTGTTGTGTACTCCTGCCATTTTGTTAGAAACACAAATAAAAGTAAATAAAACGATAAGAAAAGTTGATAATGATAATAAAAAAAACCAAAGTAAACATTGTAAAGTAACTCAAATGAAAGTTGGGAATTTAAAACTGGTTGATAACATGATCGGGAAAAAAAAAGTTAATTTGCAAGTCGCTCAAATAAATATTGATAAAAGTTGGTATATTTAATGCATGGGGATAAAACCAAATGGGTTAATACTCTGAAAATTGCCAAATTATTACATGTGTGACAAATTTGTCATAAACTTATTTTCTAATAATGAAAAACCCTAAATTGGTACATTCATGACAAATTTACCCCAGCTGACCATAAAAAACCTAAATTGGTATATTTGTGATAAATTTACCTCAAACTAATTTATTCAACCGCCGAAAACCCTAAACTAATACATTTGTGACTAATATACCCTCTGTTAAATTGGATTAATACCAAAAAAATCACAAAAATTATTTAATTGTGACAAACGAATAGTAAAATAGTAAATTGGTACACTAGTTAACTGTCACGTATCATTTAACTTAATAATTTGACATTAAAATTTAACAGAAACTAACATAGGGGTAAATTTGTCATAAACGTATCAGTCTGGGGTAAATTTGTCGAATGTGCATCAATTTGGGGTTTTTGGTGGTAAAAAAATTAGTTTGGGACAAATTTATTATAAATGTATTAATTTGGGGTTTTTTTAGGGTATTAACTTAAACCAAATTAAATTAAAGTTAATTTGCAGATTGTCAAAATGAGCTGGCAATTTTATGAAAGTGCTGATAAGTTACTAGTAAATAACCGAAAGTTCAAGTGATTAATAATTTGTTTTGTTGTCGATTTTTAACACTAACCCGTGATTTTAAAAATCTATCGTAACTAGAAAAAATCCATTTTTTTTTGGGAAAATGGAACAATATCATTTGAGGAACCGACGGTCTAAATGAGTAGTCACTTAATTAAACGTGTACGCAATATCATTTGAATCTGATGGGCAAAGCTCTTCTATTTCGCATGATGCTCCCTCCGGTATGACGGGAAATTTTCATCGCTGAAAAACCTCATTTTCGTGAATCTATGGTTTGAGATGCCGCACTAGAGAACATCATACGGGATAAAGGATTCCGTCCCTTAAAAAATTCCAACCGCATCCAAGAAAATGAGAAGAATATTTCATTTTGAAATTTCTCGAGTGTTCCTCTACTTCTCGTTAAATATCTCCATGATCATGCTGACCTGGGGCTTTATCCCCGTATAGTTTTCCCTTGATGTCTCGGTAAAAGGCAGTGATAAATTAATGAAAAAATAAGTTTTTAATCATGTTGAGATATCGAAATAGAGTGGGGGGAAGATCTTCACCCCCATTATTAAATAGAGATCCATTTCCCTCCAAAAATACGAATTAAGTAAGCGATCCACTTGTTCAAACGCGTGTCTCGACCCAAAAAAAATCTGTACGTGTCCAAACGACATCCCAGTGCGACTATATACTGGCGATAGGATCGAACTGAATTTTTAAAGATTAGTCCAATCACATCCCACGAATTCGAGTCACAGTGTACTTATACATCACAATTCACAACCAAACAAACGGAGCCACGTGTACTTCCACTTTCACTTTCACCAACTCTGCTTTCCCTTAACCCACGCTTCTCTCTCCAATCTCTCCCTCCAGATCCATGCAACGCGACCCCCAAAAGAAAGCATTTTCCTCTATATAAACCCCGTCGATCTGCACACGCTCTTCCCATGCCAAATTCACGAACGAAAATCTCCACTCGTCCTAATCCGATCCGATCCGTCGTCCCGATCCGATCTCCGTTCGATTCGAAAAAGCCGAAGGCGATCGAAGATGAAGAACAAGGCCTCGGGATTCCTGAAGCACATCCTCGGCGTCCTCGCCAGCGTCACCAAGGCCAAGGCCCTCGCCCTCAAGAGCAAGGCCAACGCCCTCAAGGCCCGCGTCGTCCTCCTCTCCCTCCTCCGCAACCGGCGCCTCCTCGTGGACTCCATCTCCCACAAGCTCCACAACCTCCTCGGCCCTCGCGAGCCCGGCGGCGGCGGCGGAGACGGCGACGACGATCGGAGCAGCGCGGTCGTCGTCTACGCCGACGGCATGGCCCGCGAGCTGGCCCGAGGCGAGCTCGTCGAGGTCGGTGCGGCCGGCGGCGAGGAGGACAAGTACCCCGATCTGGCGCACTCGCTGTCCGTGCTGGAGGACTTCGAGGACCGCGAGGGGTCGGTGATCGACCTGGTGAAGAGCTCGAAGCAGGAGGGGGAGGACTTCGTGCTGGAGAACGAGATCGACCGCGTGGCCGACCTGTTCATCCGGCGGTTCCACCGCCAGATCATGATGCAGAAGCAGCTCTCGCTGAAGCGGTTCAACGAGGCGCTCGACCGGAGCCCGTAGCCGATTTCGCACTCGGCCGCCGTCGAGAACTCCACAGTCCAGTCCAGTCCGCCTTTCCGTACGAAAACTCAGATTGACGATGAATTGTACCTTTATAGAAGGGGAAGGAAGGTGCTAAAAGAACGATGGTCGTGTCGGTCTTTCGAGTTCGAGTCCAGTCCCACCACACCACCCCCCCCGGCGCCATTTTTGAGCTAATTCGTGTTGTCGGACTCCGTTTGCCTCGCGAATTGGATATAGCCAAACGATATTCATTTAGAAAATAAAGTGGATTAAGTGTAATAAACATTATTGCAAATGACCTTTATCCCTCCATAATATCCCAAGAGATCTTCGAGCGCTTCTAAAAAGTCGTGCTTCGGTTTGCTCAATAAATAACTCAATCGCAATATGCTAATCATTCCTTACAACAAAGGAATCGGAGCCTCTCCTTGTAAGGAGTCACGTTTCATTTATTTTCCTCAACTCGTTCATCGTTATCCTAATACTGGACAAAGTTCTTTTTTTTTTTTGGTGATTTGGGAGAGAGATATAATTCTAAATGATATCTTTTATTATCTAACGCATTGATAAAAAGCTCACTTCATTCTGAGCATTTTAGGTGTGTTGGGATATCGTTGGGTATTGACCCCTAATGCCAGTTTGTGCAAGGTTCAAAGTTCCAATCACGGAGGAAGCCAAAAATCAAGATGTAAATGATCACTTTTCGGGTTAAGAGTTAAAGCTGTGCAGAAACCTAAAACATGATTTATCGGAATCAAATTAACTTGTGATTTCTTAACGACATTAGGAAAGAAGCTTCCTATATCACATTTTCCCATCGCGTACTTATTAAAGCATTGTCAAGAGAGGAGAAATAAATGCAAATTCAGACCCGCTAAAAGAAAGCTGGCAACCCGAAATAGAAAACGGCGTCGTGGGCTGAGAAATCGGGCCATGCATTGCCAGCCCATCGCGCCGACGAAAACGGCGTCGTGTCAGACCCCGCGAAAACGGACCTGCCTCCGCAAACCAAAACCCCGCGAAATCTCTGCTGCCACTTTCGTCGAACAGAGAGGGAGGACTAGGGTTTATGCGCTCGATTCTCAGCATCTCCTAGACTTTCGCGCTTCTTCTTCTTCCTCCTTTGATGATTCCGCGAAGCCGAGGTGGCGACGATGGAGAAGATATCCGCAGCCTGCGCCATGGATTGGAGCATCGAGCTCGAGAAATCCCTCCGCTCCAAAATCCCCGGTCAGTTAAACCTTTTTTTTTTTTTGGCACCTCCCCACTCGCTTGTAATCGACGCCGTTCGCTGATGACGTAGGCGCCGTCTCGCCTTGTCTCGCTGACCACAGGTCGGCCGGTCGAAGCGATACTGCAGGCGGGGCAGAGGTTGGAGCAATGGAGCTCCGAGCCGGAGCCGACGATGTCGGTCTACAGCATGTACGGGCTGGTCCCCGGGGAGGAGAGGCTCTTTGCCAACGCGATCCTGCTGCGCCTCGCCGACGCTTTTCGGTCCGGCGACCGCGAGATCAAGCGCGCCGTGGTTAGGGTCTTCCGGAGGCTACGCAGGTGCGGTAGGAAGAGGTGCGGTAGGAAGAGGAGGAGGAGGAGCGGGGACGCCGTGGTGGGGATCCTGTCGAAAGGCCGCGTGAATAATCCCACGGAGTTGCTGACTAGAGTGAAGGTGGTGTTTGATGGCGGGGATGTCGAGTCGAGAGCGATGGCTCTAGTGATCTTTGGGTGTTGCGCTGACTTTGCTAAAGACAGTGCTCATGTGCGGTACCTGGTGCTTTCAAGTTTGGTTTCTTCCGAGGTTTTGAAGGTGAGATTGGTTAAGCGATAAATGATTTAATACCCCATTGCCTCACTTTCGTGGGCACTGTGAATAACTTACTTCCAATTGTGCTTGCCTAGCCGACGCCTGTTTTTTTCTCTAGATTGGAGCAGTAAGGGTAGTGTACTTTTAAAATTGGGTTAGCATTGTTGCTTGTTGCAGAGAGCTTAGTATTGTATGGATGTTGGAGATTTTGTCATGAAGCAGGAACATTGGTTGACAAAACAAGTGTTTATCAAGCGTGTAAGCAGGGGGATTACATCTTTTGCTAAATGTTCACACCTCTCTAATTTGCTAGGAAGCCCTTTTTTTTTTCTGGAACGCATTGAGCTCTTGTCTACTCAGCTTCTGAAGTAGCTTTTGATGGTTACACAGCCTGAATTATATCTGAAATTCAACCTCCGTGATGACAAGTTGGAACTCTTTGGGGACTGAATTACTTGTGGCAACTCTGTCTTTTCCTGTTCTAATTATGAATGTTGCTGGTGGACTAAAAGTTATGAACAATTGCCAGATGCACAAATATGTTGATTATGTTTGGTTGTGGCGGTGATATATCAATTTACAAATTGAAAATGTGCCAAAATATTTAGCATTCTGGTATCTCTGGTTTGTTTTTTGGAAGCTGGTGTGATTGATTGAGATCTCTTGCATCGAATAACAGGGAGAAGTGGACCTTGAGCTTGTGTTACTGTAGCTGACCCTTTTAAGCTTGAAGTAACACTGAGTGTGATCACTGATTTGAGGAAATTATAATCTCTGGCTAGGTGCTACAATGGGCAGGAATTTTTGTGGCTGACTGAGCATTAGTACATGCATTGGCATGCAAGAATGGTAGGAGCTGATTATGTTGAACTTATCAAAGAAAATAAGAAGGTACTTTAGGTTCGTGTAGGTACATCAACTAACATCCTTTAATCTCCCAATATAAAGATGAGGTTTTGTGATGAGGTAACATGTATTTGGAAAGACTAGAAGGACTTGTTTTTTGAATCTATCGAAGGCGAAGGCAGTAAACTGTAGTGTGAATTGAACAGAGATCTTTCTGCATTGCTTATCAGAAGTGACTTGTTACTGTTGCTGCTTCTTTTACTATTTTTGCAGTCATCATGTGTTCTAGACGTTGATTGCTGGTATGTTTAGATCATCATACTGCTGGGCATTGGTAATTCCATCTTTTTCGGTTGCTGGTGGAAACTTCCTTTTAGTATATCTAAGACCTCTCTCTGCTTAGCAACTTCTTTTGGAGTGAAATTTTCCTCCTTTTCTTTTAATTCTGTGAAGAGACACAAAAAGAGGTCAGAAAACACTTTGTGGTGCTTGATGCATTAATTTAGTAGGGCTCTCTCAGCCAGCTTATTAGTTCATGCTATGACATCTGAGCACAAATTTGGTAGAATTCTTTATTTGTTTTCCAACTTAGCAGTTAGCATTGCATATCAGTAACTAAATTTGAATTTTACCGTGCTTTCATGGCCGTCCTTTCCCTGTGACAGAGCTGGCTCTGATGAAGCAAAGGAGGTGTTGAAGAAACTTGGTGCTGAAGAAGTGTTCACTGAGAGCCAATTAGAAATAAAGAATGTCAAGAGTCTACTGGTATCATCCATCCATTAATCCATTCTAGCATATTCTCATGCATGAAACACATCCATGTTTGGCCATCGGCACTTGAGTTCTTTATTTACATCTTATTGACCTGCTACTAGGGTGATCTAAAAGAACCTGCCCTTGGATTAAACTGCGTTGGTGGCAATGCTGCTTCCTTGGTGATGAAATTTTTGAGGTGTGACAAGTGTTAAATTCGTGTTTAGTGCTTCCCTTATCTTTCTGTAGAGAGCTGATTTAGTTTTGTTCTCAGGCGGGGAGGAACCATGGTGACATATGGTGGGATGTCTAAGAAACCAATTACAGTGTCAACTTCATCTTTTATCTTCAAGGTAAATTAAGAAGCGGCGAACTAAATTTTCCACCGATGGTTAGGAGGTTATTTCAGTCAAGCCATACAATTTGATTTGTCTACGTTTCGGTCTTGGTCTTGGTCAATGCTCTATAGTTTTATTTTTTTGTCTAAATTTGGCCCAAAATCTCAATTTCAGTATTTGACGCAACCAAATTTGAGTGAAAAAAATTATCCCTGTAGTTGAGACTAAGGGAGGTAGATAAATCAATAAGACAATGGTTCTTATGGTTTGCAGGATCTTTCTTGAGGGGATTTTGGCTGCATAATTGGATGAGTTCAAATGATGTAACAGGGTGCAGAAGAATGGTAGATCACTTGCTCGAGCTAGTGCAGGATGGGAAGTTAAAATACGAGTATGTCTTCGGTAACCACCACTCAAATTGCTGTATTTAGGTCTCCATATCTTTATAGTGTCTCTGTGCTTGGACTGTGGATGCATATGAATTTCTCCAAAACTGTAGGATGGAGGTGGTGCTTTTTAGTGATTTCCACATTGCACTTGATAAATCATTGGGGAAACTTGGAAGCCATCCTAAGCAAGTCCTGAAGTTCTAGGGCTACTGAATATTTAAGGGCAGTGAGAAGATAAAAAAATTCTGCGTCATATCCTTCAGACGATCAGCTGTTTTGAAGTTGAGGCACTGGATCAACCGGGCACGATAACTATGTATCTTTTGCATTATTATTATTCTCTTTTCATAAATGCATCTTTTTTGTTGAGGTAATTTCGTTGCTGCTTATTTTCAGCAATTTCCATTCTGAATTTGTTTTGCATCATGCCTTCCAATCTAAAACTAATCTCATGCTCTGCCAAAACATGATGGCTGAATTTGGAGATCCAAACATCGGCCTGCTTGGTATTGGAAGGGTCCAAAAAGGTTTCAGATTTGCCAATTACATAAATACGTAATAAGGAATATTGGGATACTTCCCAAAAATCATGTAATCAACATGGCATGGATTGAGAAAAAGAGCAAGAAGAACCATAAATTCTTCATTTGATCTAACCTAATTCAAATGGGATGCAGAGGGAAAACACAGAATGGAAAGATCGTGTTAGCTTCCAAAGAATTGACAATTGTTCAGATACCACGGAAAGAAAAGGCATCTTTCGTCTAGACAATGTCAAGGACTGCATTCCTTTCTCAAGATAAAGGAGTTGGACTAGGATGAGCGATTTTCAAATTCATTTTTAGCCTTGGAAAATTTAGAGAGAAAACAAATTCCCCACAAAAGTGACTTCCTATCATGCACGATTTTGAAATATTGACATTTTGCTAGGCCAAAGAGATGGGCCTCGCAAAATGGAAGATGGAAGATTATAAGTGATTGGAAGATTATCCACGATTTTGAAATACTGACATTTTGCTTGGCCAAAGAGATGGGCCTCGCAAAATGGAAGATTATGAGTGATTGGAAGATTATCCACGCTGACACCTCAAAACACTTAATGTAATGTTTGGTTAATGGTCATGGAATCATGAAAGGAATCCCAAACCGTAAAATCAAATAGAGGACAATAATTGGGAAAATGTTCACGGATCTTATGTGGTTCTTCATCCTGTTTCTATCCCTAGTTTTCTGTTATTCGCTTTGTAGACGTTGATTGGAGAGCATTCCCTTTCTTACACGTATAACATATATGTTATTTTAAGAGATGGGCTTCATTCGGTGAGCGTAATTCAACATGGAATTCCACTCTGACCCCAACCTAAGAAAAGAATTTTTGAATCAATTTGTTAAGTTAGACTTTTTTTGTTTTGCAAAAATAAATAATTCGATAAATATTTTCCTAAAAATGATCATTTATATCACTCGAAGTAATTATTTAATAAGAAATATTTTTATTATTCATAATAATTTATGTCCAAATATTTTTCGTGGAAGGTAAACAAATTTTTAGTTTGTTTATTTTTATAAGCAATATAAATAATTATTTTTATGAAATGTATTTTGAATCATTCTCTTAATCAAATATACACTCCCTTTACATCTGTGCTATAGTTCCATCTTCATTCTCGATCGTGTTATTTAATCATCCGAACCAAAAGTAAAGCAAAATATCTATGTGCTCTAAATAGGCAATAATACTCTAACAGCTTTTCATCAGCCAACATTAGTTTTTCTCATGGACCAATGGCATCTATTTTTTTGGTCGTCGTAGTCAAAAACTTGGAAATTAGAACACCTTTTGAATGGAGGAGATTATGTAAAGCCAAAAGAAACAACATGGACGGACCATTTTTCTTAGCCGTCGCATCAACAAACAAACGGAGAAAAACCACCGGCCATGATGGCTCCGCTGGATAAGAACTCTGTTGATCCTTCCCCAAAAACTCAGTGGAGGCATTAGTATCTTAAGTGTGGTGTCGGGATGGTGGATTCTCCGCTAGCGTCACTTCAGAATTTATCCGCTGGTTATCAGCTGTCGGCTGTACGGGGTCCTCTGGGTAAAAAAAAAAAAAAAAAAAAAACAAACAAACAAACGGAGAAAATGATGGAGATGCAATCTATTTTGATGACAGCTTGGTAGTGTACTATTGCCGGCCAACAGAAGCATGTGATCATCGTCTTTTACCGAGACAATGAATGATTAGATAGCCTCGTTGATGACATGGAAGTGACAAGCAGTACCTCCACTAGTGCATCTACTTTCGGAAAAGGATAGATTCCGACTATATTCTTTCGTGCCTTGGCCTACAATAAGGCGCAAGGGAGAGCATTAAATTCCAAAAATAAGCCTATTGACATTTCTCTATTGGGTGCTTAAATCAAAAGAAAAATAGCGTCGTCTTATCATGTCATGCTGTCATCGTTATACTTAAATAGTCGAAAATAATTGAAACGCCACGTTAGATGAATTCAATGAGATTTAGCTAAAATGTTTTATTTCATCTTCCCTTGTAAGTTTAAGACTACGTTATTTCAATGATAAGTTTGAAATTTTGGTATAATAGTTTTAGGAGAGATTGTGCAATTATCTCGGAATTATGACAATTTGGTTTTCTCAATCTCGTGCTCGCACTCAACTCAATACAATATATATGTCACGAATTCGAGAAGAAGTTGAGAAGAAAGGGAAAAGAGAATTTCGTATGATAGGAAATTGTATTAGCTTTATTGATTTCTTGAGATAACACAATGATGTATATATTGTACAAGAGAGTTCAATAAATAAGTAAATAAAATCTTCTGATCTTTCTAGTCCTAAAATAAATACATCTCCTATCAATTACAATCAATACAAATACCAATCAGATCCCAGATAATATCTTCTTTCAATACTCCCCCTCAAGCTGGTGGCTTGTATATATCCAAGACGCCTAGCTTGTTTAGAAGATATGTGTGTTGTCTTTGACAAAGAGGTTTAGTGAAGATATCCGCGGGCTGTTCTATGGTCCTGATTCCTCTGGTTTCTATGATTCCTTCTTTGATATTCTCTCGAGTAAAATAGCAATCAACTTCTATATGTTTCGTCCTTTCATGTAACACAAGATTTGCCACAAGTTTGAGTGCCGAATCATTATCACAGAAAAGTAATGTCGGACCTTTAACTTGTACCCCAAGATCCAGAAGTAAGCCCCGTAGCCATACTATCTCACAAACAGTCTTTGCCATAGATCGATATTCAGCCTCTGCTGACGACAAAGATACAGTGGATTGTTTCTTCGTCTTCCATGAAAGTAGTGAATTCCCAAATTTGATACAAAATCCAGTAATAGATCTTCTACTCATGGGACACGTAGCATAGTTCGCATCACAATAGGCTGTCATCTCCATATTGCACTTTCTAGAGAGAAGTCTCCACAATCCTAGACATCTCTTTAGGTATTTCACTACTTTTAAGGCTGCATTCATGTGTGACTGCTTCGGACTGTGTATGAATTAACTAAGAGTCTGTACTGCATAGCAAATGTCTGGCCTTGTCATGGTGAGATAAATAAGCTTCCCAACGAGTCTTTGGTAGCTTGTCGGGTCCTTCAATAATGGATCATCAGAGGAAGATGTCCCAGCGTCATAATCAATACTGGTCAATTTGGCATTCTGTTCAATGGGAATAATTGATGGTTTGCACCCTGATAACCCTGCTTATGATATAATTTCCATCACAAATTTTCGCTGACTAAGGGAAATCCCTAGATCATAACGAGCTATCTCTATTCCAAGAAAATACTTAGGTGACCCTAAGTCTTTGATATGAAAAGACAAATGTAGATGGTCTTTAAGCTTCTTCACAGCAGAATTATCATTTCCCATAATAAGTATGTCATCAACATAAATCATCAAGTATATGACTGACGTACCTTTTGCCCAAGTGAACAAAGCATAATCATGCTTGGATTGCTGAAATCCAGCTCCCTTAAGAGCAGTAGTAAATTTGGCATACCACTGTCGAGAAGCCTGTTTTAACCCATAAAGAGAGTTGCGGAGACGACATACCTTCGACTCCCCTTGTCTCCGTAATCCTTGTGGAATATCCATGTAAATCTCCTCTTCCAAATCACCATGAAGGAAAGCATTATGGACATCCATATGATGTAATGACCAGTTGCGGAAAGCGGCAATCGATAAGAAGGAACGAACTGTGACATCTTTGGCTACCGGAGAAAAGGTCTCATGGTAATCAAAACCTTCTCGTTGTGTGAAGCCATTGGCCACCAAACGGGCCTTGTATCTTTCCACAGAGCCATCTGCTCTATATTTTATTTTATAGACCCATTTACATCCTATGGGTTTTCGATCAGGAGGCAACAACACAATATCCCAAGTATGATTATCAACTAAGGCCTTAAGTTCTGCCTCCATTGCCTTTTGCCACCGTTCATCATGTACAGCCTCATTATAACTAGAAGGCTCCTTTTCCTCAGAAACTCGACTAATACAACATAGATGGTCTGACGATAAATGGTCGAAAGATACATAGGAGGATAAAGGATATCGTGTACCTGATGATAGTGATAAGGAATAGACATAATCTTTGGTCCATACGGGTGGACGAGTGGCTCGACCAGATCTTCGTGGTAGCTCATCCAGTACTCTGGAAGGTGATGATCCCTCGATGCTTGGAGATTCTCCGTGATTTGTCTCCTGAGATTTCGGCTCCATGAGTGGTTGCTCAATAAAATTCTCATGAGGAGATACAGCTGGTGATGAAGGCAAGATTGTATCCATTATCTGATGTCTTGGAGGAGAATTAATAAGGTAGGATTCTCCAGAAGATAAATCTTCTTCTGAAAGAAATTGATGATTATTTCTCTCATCATCTTCAGAAGTAGTATCCCGGAAAGGAAAAATATCTTCATGAAAAACCACATCTCTGCTAATAAAAAATTCTCCGGTAGACTGTTCATAAACTCGATACCCCTTTTTTAAATTAGGGTACCCCATGAAAATACACTGTCGAGCACGAGGGGACATTTTATCCCGGGGACCTACTGTAGCCACATAACATAAGCATCCAAAGACTCTGAGATGGCTCAGATCTGGTTTCCTTCCATTCAATAATTCAAAAGGAGTTTTTCCTTCTAGAATGCGAGATGGCATACGATTTATCAGATAAGCAGCAGTGATTACACAATCTCCCCAAAATTGTTCCGGTATAGATGCTTGGAACTTAAGAGCACATGCCACTTCTAAGAGATGGCGATGTTTTCGCTCAACTACCCCGTTTTGCTGTGGGGTATAAGTACAGGTACTTTCATGTAAAATACCATTTGAGGTGAGAAAAGAATTGCAATCACTATTGAAGAATTCCCTACCATTATCAGTGCGAATGCGACAAATTAACTTTCCAAACTGAGTTTTGGATAAGGAAAGGAATATTTTAAGGTGAGAGAAAACTTGACTTTTTGATTGTATGAGAAAGACCCAAGTCGCACGTGAAAAATCATCCACGATTGTAAGGAAGAATCTCGAACCATCATGATTTACTGTATGATATGGTCCCCAGACATCAGCATGAATCAAGGAAAAAATATCGTCTACTCGAGTCTTACTGTTTTGAAAAGGAACACGAGTTTGTTTTGCCAAAGGGCAAATGGGACAATGAGAACAAGGAAAAGAAGCAGTGTGACCCAATCTTTGATGAAGAAGAGAATTTCTTTCATTGGCAACAATGTTACACAATGATTTATTGAAAGCAACAGAAGGTAATTTCAAATTGCCTGAAATATTACTCCAAAAATAAAGTCCTTGATAGATTTTACCCAAGCCCATCAGTTTGCCAGTCAAAAGGGCCTGAAATAGACATTTATCAAAATCAAAGTAGACATGACAGGAATTTTCTTCACAAGCTCGAGAGACTGATATGAGATTAAAATGGAAAGTAGGAACATAAAGGACATTTTTGAGAGTAATGAGTGGACTAAGATTCACAGTGCCAGTCATTCCAACATGCGTGGTATTTCCATTGGGAAGTTGAACTGATATTGGAAAAGATAACCTTGTGACATTGGAAAAGAATTTTGGATTGCAAATAATGTGATCGCTAGCTCCTGTATCTATGATCCATGCATCCTTAGAAATTGAGTTCATCAGGCAATAAGAAATACACGTGAAACCGCCCGCCTTGTCGAAGAGTCCAATTTCTTTAGAGCTTCCATCAGCTCCTGATATTCACCATGAGTGATTGGCTTGTCTGCTGTTTTACCCATCACCTGAAAGGCAATTGAAAACTTTCCTTTTTCTTTTTCACCAGGCTTACCATGTAATTTCCAGCAACTTTCTACTGTGTGATGTGGGCGTTTACAGTACTCACAATATAGCTTACCCTTCCCTTTATAATTTTTTGCAAAAGAGGAAGGCCTGCTGATAGCATGGGCCGTTGTTCCTCCATATGGGCCTTCGGATGTAATAAATTGCGCCTGTGGGCCGTCGGGCCCAGAAGAGACTTGGCCGCGTGGGCCGTCGAAACCGTAGAAGCCCCCTGCACGCAGACCGTTCAATTCAATGGGCGCGCTATTCTGTGGACTGTTAGATCCAGCGACCCCAAGGATGGAGCGCGAGCCGTCCGATCGATCAGATAGATCGTGGCCATCCGTCGTCCGTATATAAGTTCTAGGGTTTTCGTGAAACCCTAGATTAGGTCTTCGACCTTCTCTTCCTCCGGTGATTCTTTGTAGCAGGCGAGAGGAAACCCTCGCCGCCAGAGCCACCCTTTCGCCTTCCTTACCGAGATCTACTGCTCTCTGTTGGCTTTCCTCCTGGATTGTGAGCTGGTAGATTCGGCCAAGGCTTGGCATCGGCTCCATGGTTAAGATCTGCGATCGAAAAGAAAGGTAAGATTCATTCAATATGAGGAGAAATCTGATGGCTTTCTCCCTGTCTCGCATCCTTTTATATTGCTGTAAAATCGACTCCGGCCAGTCGAATTTTTCTTCGGCCGCTTCCAATTCGTTCCACAGACTCGAAAGTTTGTTAAAAATTGTAGCAACGGTCATGTTGCTTTGCTTTAAACCGAGATCTGTTGCGTCAAGGAGAAAATTTTTACTTGATCCAATTTTCCGTACATCTCCTTGATATTTTCCCATATTTGTTTCGAATCCTCCGTTGGAGGGAGACCGGCCGTGACTTCAGGGGCGATGCTGTTTCCGATCCATGTTTTGACTAATTGATTACATTTTCTCCAAAGTCTTGCTTGTCGTTCGTCGGATGGAATCGGAACTGTCCCATCTATGAAACCCTCCTTGTCTTTCGTTACCAGAGCGTGCCGAAACTCGCGCGACCATCTTGAGTAATTATCGGGTCCAGTTAATTGCTGAGCGATGAGCTTCAAATCTAGTCCGTCGGCATTGGTTGTGAAAAGAGGGTCGCCGGGCTCCGGTCGGCTGCTGGCAGCGTAGATCTGGTCTAGGAGGAACCCTGGTGGCGAACTCGGGTAAGGATTTGCTCTTAAACCCGATCCCCCAAATCCTGTTGAAAAACCTGCATTAGGAAAAAAGGGACTCGGATAGGGACTCGATCCCATACCTGGGTCAGGTGATCTGCCCATCTATTGTGAACTGGTGTTTGCGCCTGCCCCACTGTTGGCTGGTAGGCCTTCATCAGTTTGTTCACCATTTTGAAATCCCAGCAATGATGCATTTGGGCACGTCCCATAGTACCAAGGATTTGGTACCCATTGGTAAGGTTGGCCCGAATAGGGTTGCCCCAAATTAGCCTGAGCCGGAACAGGTATCCACTGAGTATGTTGAGGTTGGATCTGTCCCGGGCGGGCAAAGTGATGACCGGTGATCCCCGGATCTCGCGAGACTTGAGGTGTTGTTTCTCCTGCAGATTGATCACCAAATCCTGAGGTAAGCGCTTCTGAATTTGCCATGTAGACAATCTTCTAAAGATCTGCAATAATTCTGTTTTGCATATCAATCTTTTGAATAGAGAATTGAAGGACTTTCTTCTGGATGCTGTTCTGTTCTACAAGAATTGCAGCAACGAGAAACAGAGAGGAATGGATGCTGTTATGTTCTGCAAGGGTTACAGCAACAAGAAACAAAAGAGAAAACAGAGGCTAATTTAGTGCGGAAGGCTATGTCAGAATCAAGACTCGCTCTGATACCATGTCACGAATCCGAGAAGAAGTCGAGAAGAAAGGGAAAAGAGAATTTCGTATGATAGGAAATTGTATTAGCTTTATTGATTTCTTGAGATAACACAATTATGTATATATTGTACAAGAGAGTTCAATAAATAAGTAAATAAAATCTTCTGATCTTTCTAGTCCTAAAATAAATACATCTCCTATCAATTACAATCAATACAAATACCAATCGATCCCGATCATATCTTCTTTCAACAAAATATACTCGCATTAGACTTGATCCAACTCTAATATTAAAAACTAAATTATAGTGTAAAGCTTCAAACTCCATCTCAAGTTCTCATAAAAAAATTCAAAAATAATGATTTTTCTTTTCATTATCCTTAGTAAAATCCTTTAAATTATTAACAAGGCTCGCAAGTCACATTACTGTAGTATTACAAAATTTGACACCTCCGACATGGCAATCCATATTGTTAGGTCCAAATACATAAAAGAAGGGGTGAAGTATTTTTTTTATACATATAAAAATATTTATCTTTCTAGAACCAGCACCTTATTTAAAAATGTTTTTTATATGCAATTAAACTGTTAATTTGCAATAAGAAACTTATAGAGTTTAGGGAAAAAGAAATTACAAAAGCTATTTATAGAGTTTCAATTAGGATATGCTTTCTCTTCTAGCTCTAGCAGCCCCATTAGATTGAAATTCATAACTTCAGCCAATAGTGCAATTGCCAAGAACTTTGTATTGCGCAAACTCGACTCCTCCTACGGCTATCTCACTATAGACTAAATAATTATTAGATCTCTTTCAATAGTCGTTCTCACACCTTGTGCACACAACACGGTAGACATATTCTCCCCCAAAATTATTTAACCACACTTCTAAGTGTTTACAAAAAATCATTCGCATATTTCGTCTCTTACCTAAACAATTGCATTCTCTCTAAGCACGACCACTTCTTTCGTGTGTATACAAATGATTTCAGCACCCTTGCTAACTTTTAGGATCAAAACTAAATAGGTTATAAAGAAGCAGCAAAGAGATAGATCTCAAGAACACTCAATGTGTTTCGATTTTTCTTGTTGCAAGCATTCAATCACAAGCTATGTTTTACTCGTAGTTGTCCTTATAGGCCTCCAAAAACAACCCTCCTGTTTCAACCATATGATTCAAGTCGATCACAGAATGAGTTTTATTTCATCACATGAAAAAGAGACATTTGGAGGGGCTACTTAGAGATCATCAACAAACGAAAAAATCAAAATGATAAGGAGAGTGAGCAGAAGTTGGTAAGTTTATAAATTGACTTATTATAGTGTTTGCAATTTATTTACGATGCTTGTAAAATTTCCAAAGAGTTGGTTATTCTTTAATTCATTTCAAAGTTGGTAAATTTCTAACGGCATTGATAAGTTATTGATAGGTTATTTGGCAATCAAATTGACGGTCATGCTTTTCTTTTATTGACTGTACTAGATATTAATGTTGGCTGGGTCTGCCTGTGTGGGGCTCGGTTAACGTTAATAAATAAAAGAAAAGGTCAAAAAGTAAAAAATGCAATAAAGGAAAATAAAGGCGGAAAAGGGCTGCGACATCAGGTCTAGAATCGAAGGCCAAATATCGTCGGAATTGACCCAAATTTCAATATGTTGTTATAGGGAGAATTGTCCAAAAAGTCCTAAACCTATTGCAGTTTTGCCAATTGAGTCCTAAACCTTTCAATCTTGCCGATTGAGTCCTAAACCTTTTATCAGTTTGCCAATTAAGTCCATCCGGCCAATTTTGGCCGGAAAATGCTGACGTGGACGCCGGCGGTGCCACGTAGGACGGCCGAGGCGACGTGGATAATTTTTAATAATATTTTAATATTTTTAATTTTTTTTAATTTTTTTTTTTTTTTTAATTTTTTTTTTTTTTTTTTTTCCTTGGCCTTTTCCGGTGGCCGGCCACGGCCACAAGCGACGCCCGGCCACCGGCCACAGCCCGCCGGGCTGGCCTTGCTCGCCACGGGTGAGGCCCGGTTGGGGGACGACGACGCGGCGAGGCCGCCCGCCCCGGCGGGCCGGCCTCGCCGATCCGGCGAGGGAGGCAACCCCGGCCCGGCGAGGGCCGGCCTCACCGGATCCGGCGAGGGGAGCCCTCACCGAGGCTCGCCCTCCCCGGCGAGCATCGGCCTCGCCCGGATCCGGCGAGGCCGGCCCTCACCCGGCCGACCGGGTGTCCGCCCGTAGCCGGTGGCCAGCCGTCACCCGCCCGGCCGGGGGCGAGGTCAACGCTCGCCCGGGCGAGGGCGACCCCGGTGAGGGCTCCCATCGCCCGGATCCGCGAGGCCGGCCCTCGCCGGGGCCGGGCGGCCTCGCCGTCGCTCGGCCGGGCCTCGCCCGTGGCGGGCGAGGCGGCCGGAGGGGCCGTGGCCGGTGGCCGGCCGTCGGCCGTGGCCGGTGGCCGGCCACCGGAAAAGGCCAAGGAAAAAGCCAAAAAGGAAAAAAATATAAAAATATAAATAAAAATTTAAAATATTAAAATATTATTAAAAATTGTCCACGCGCCTCCGGCCGTCCCTACGTGGCACCGTCGGCGTCCACGTCAGCATTTTCCGGCAAACTGACAAAAGGTTTAGGACTCAATCGGCAAGATTGAAAGGTTTAGGACTCAATTGGCAAAACTGCAATAGGTTTAGGACTTTTTGGACAATTCTCCTGTTGTTATAAGACCGAGACAGATGAGTCGAGACAGGGAGTCCATCGTTTCATTTGTCGATCGGTTTTGTTCATTGAACACTTTTTCTAAATTATCTCAAATTTTTCCCATCACGATTAGGGTTTCTTACTTCATATATTTAATCCGCTTTTACTGTGACGAAATGTCATTATATTGTTGATATTGAATCTCTAATATATTACTAAAGAAGAACCTCTGTGCATCTTATTATTTTTTGTGATTAGTAAAAGTTTTTGAATCGTCCATGATTTTTTCACATTGAATTTTCCACGTAAACTTGTCGTGTTTGCTTTTGTCTATTTTTATCATTTTGGCATTATTTTTATTCATTACGAGATTATATTGCGGGAATATATTGCCTGTTATTATAGGGGTTGAGTCGATTTTGGTCCATTTAATCTTGGGAAGAAATTGATTCTACATTAGGTTAATTTTTGATGAATTGTTGCCGGTTCTCTCGAACTTTGTATCAATAATTTTGGAAATCCATCAAGTAAGGGAAATTTTCTGCACTTTCCTTTGACTACCCTGCACTCAGTCCCGAAAGCTAGCGTCAGCCACATCTTTGATTTTTTGTCTCATCGACCAATAGCATTTGATTTTATGGTCTTCGTCGTCGTGAAAAAGTATGATTTCTGCCCCAGTCGTGTCCTCATCGGCCCAAAGCATTTTACTTGCTTTTCCCAGAACTGCCCCAGTCAATAACACTTCAATTCGCGTTATATTATGATCTGAGAAATGGATGTTTACTGCGGGGTTCGTCCAAATCGGTTTCGTCCAGGGGCACGATAAGAAGAGATGCTCCAATATTCCTTTTTTCAAACTTTCTTGCAAGATTGATTGCAGTTTTATCTTTCGGGAGTCGTGCTTTGATTGGATATGTTCATGTTTCGGAGGAGGCTTGTGAAATTGTGAAGACGACTCGCATCATACTTGTCAGCATGCAGGGATGGAACTATCATATATTTTTAGTGGGGTCAATGCCCTAAAGACTGTAAGATAATGTATTTCATTTAACAAAAAATTTATAAAGATGCAATCGAGCTATTTATTGATTTGAAGTAGTTTTTCTACACAAAGTCTGACTTGAAATCAACGCTTTGACATTGAATTGTGAATGTGAACAAAATTCGGTTTCAAATCCCTATGCTCGAGCTCGACTCAATATATAGTATATAGGGCTCGAAATTGAACTCGATTCAACTCCATTATTAAAAGCTCGATTCTACTCATTTAACTTGTTACATAGGATGTTTCTTTCTATTTTTCCTAATCATATACTATACCTTCTGCATAGCCTGGTCATGCCATTCGATTGCTTTATCTTCCGACTCTATCAAGCCTCATGTTTGATTGGTGGTGTGGTTGTCTAGTCGTGCAATGTCTAAGCTTGATAATTTTTTGATAATTGTTTATCTTTTTACTTTTCTGTTTTTTGCGTCATAAAGAAGTTTATAGTACAGGGAAAGACAGGATATTGGTTTTGATTTCTTGCAAGTTAGCGCATGGTCCCTTAGAGGGCGACGAGGCTAAGCCTAATTACATTGATGAACTATGGAAGTTACTAAAAAGGTAATGTGGGGTTTCATTAAGCATCATTAGTTGCTTTTTATTTCTTTAGATAAACTATAAGGATCCCATCCCACTGCTCCTTTTGCTCTTCCGATTTCCATCTTTTGGCAATGGAAATCCGTAGCCACAACAACACCGATATAAATTAAGGAATCGTTATGCTAGCTGGATCCTGTGAGAAACAATTGATGTCGTCTCATCCATTGATTGTCAGACTTTTAGGATTATATGTCACAACCGCACTTCCATTCACTCACGGAACACTTCTTGGATATGTCCTTCCTCGGGACTTCATTTCGAGTTGGGATTAATAGTTCCCCCCGTGCAGATTGGAGTACAAAGCCCACCCAAAAAATCGAATAAAATAGTCCGTTCGATTTTGCCGGTATCACCAGCTGACTTAGTTCCGATGACTCTCCTCGGAATATGATGCAATAATAGAGCAAATCTGTCAAACGGTTCTCCACCAAGAGCAGGAACTCTTTTATTATGTATGTTGGATTGATTGGTCGATTTTTGACATTTTGTATAGAAATTATGAAAAATTGCAAATAGTTATAATTCGTTATAATTCAAAAATTTATTTATCGATAACCATAAAACTACTCATTTATTATAAGATGAAATTCGAAAAATCCTCCAACACAAAAGTTATTCATCGCATCGAATCTCCAACATTGTATAGTAGAGTAGACGATCTATCACCATGCATCATTCAAGTTTCACACACAAACATAAATAGAAGCTTCTAAATTCATAAGCATACAATAAGATAAGAAAGAATATTGTAATTTCTCTCTCATTTATTGTCTAGATTAGTGCCCACAGTCAAGGCATTTCTACTTGAAAAAAGCTGGTACTCTTCCATGCTTGCACTTCTCACAAATAAATGGGCCATTAGTGCCGGCTAATTGCCCCACTGTAGTTGTTGCCACCCCCACTCTGCCACCATTGCCGCCACCTCCGTCGCCCTCACCGCCGCCGCCACCCTCACGGCCATTGGCACTCCCCCGACGGCCACTGGCACTCCCTCGGCGGTCGGCAACACACCCCTGGAGGCCCCTGCGGCCCTCGTGGCCCTTGCGGCCCCGGTTGCCCCGGCGGCCCTTGCGGCCCCTGCGGCCCAGACGGCCCTGGCGGCCCAGGCGGCCCCGGCGGCCCCGGCGGCCCTCGCGGCCCCGACGGCCCCGGCGGCCCTGACGGCCCCGGCGGCCCCGGCGGCCCTGGTTTCTTCCCTTGCCTGCAGATGCAGATGTAGTAGAAAAGGAAACCACAAAGCATGACGGCAACAATGACTAAACCAACAATAACCCACGTTGGAGTGTTATTGTCATCGGATGATACGGAATTCGGATCAATCCATGCCGATGGAGGAGGAAAGTACTGGAAACTCGGATGAGTTTGTGGATAGTTATTGTTCTCCATCAAGAAAACTCTGTGGAGGTAGTTCAATGCGAGCGGTGAGTCTACAAACATATTATGAAGCATCAATCCAAGAGCCAATTTACCTTTTCATCATGATGAATTGATCATATGATCTGAGCGCGAGATCGAAATGATTCAACATGGAATTCGGCGATATATAATGTGAGTGGAAGTAGGTGCTTGCACATATACCCTCACAAGAAGAATCAAGCAAATTGGTGAATGATGTTGTACCAATGCTTACATGACCTGCAAAGAAGTGATAGTTTTTGCCTGGTGGAAGATAGCGCTATATATGCCCCGCGACGCTCCCTCCCTTCCTCCCTCATGGGGTAGGTTTTTTTTTTTGGGTCAAAAGATAATAATTTTCATTACTAACCAACTAATCAGGAACCGTTGGTTGAAAAGTCTAAACATAGAATTAAATAGAGAGAACGAGGAGAATTAGAAGTCATTGCTGGAAAGTGAGCTGGCTCGGTAGGTTAAGGTAAGTGTTTTAAGCAACATCTCACCATTCTTTTTTGGGATGTAGTGTAATGATTGATGTCTCTCCAACTTTGTTATCACATCGTTTTCTCCTCCCAACTGCGGGACTCTCGAGTCTGGCGTTACCCTTACGTCCCAATGATGGTTCCAATGCCATAACAAAAGACGCTGGGTAGACCCGACAAATGCATAAATTGAATCTAGTAAAAAATGGTCAAATTTAAATTAACATATTTCATTCATTTTGACTTATTTTCATGCAATACAAATCACGTCATTCATACTCGACCTAATTCATATCTGATTTGACTCATATTTCTAAAACACTTTCATATTTAAACTAATTTAAGAAAATCCAAAATGAAGTGAGAGTTTGTAAACTTATTTAATGCCCATATTATTTTGAATTTAAGTCATTCATAAAATCAAAAAAATAGTCTTATAACCCATTTTAACAAGTCTACCATAAGATAAACATGATATTCCGACATTTATGAAAAATTGTCCCAATTATGTCACATCGCATATACATGTAAGAAGGAAGATTGGGACATCTCCAAAAATCAAGTACGTAATTGACATTGCATAGGTTGAGAAAAGAGCAAGAAGAACCATAAATTATTCCTTTAATTCTACTTGATTCAAATGGGATGCTGACCACCTTTGGGGAATGACATATGTGAAACGCAATAAGTGAAATATACATAAGACTAGCGACTAATAGTCACTAATTAAGATATGGAAAAGCACAGAATGGAAAGATTGTGTCGATTCCAAAGAATTGATAATGTTCATAAACCACAAAAAGAAAAAGGCGTCTTTTGTGTCGAGAACCGCACTCCTTTCTCAAGATAAAGTTGACAGCGTCCTCCACAGTGTTCGCGACCTGCATAGGTAAGCATAAAAGAGTTCAACCGGGGTAAGTGATTTTTGGATACACTTTTAACCTTGGAAAATTTGGAGAGAAGTCAAATTCCCCATAAAAGTTGCTTTCAATTGGGCATATTTTGGAAATACTAACATTTTGCTAGGCTGAAGAAGGAAAAGATTCAATCATGTTTCATCCAACCGATTTAGAATTGACCGATCACCTAGAGCATAGCAAATCAAGGTATGTAAGTATGAGAGGGTTTTTTACGCTAACAGCTCAAAACCACTTGAGGCCATGTCTGGTTCATGGCCATGGAATCATGAAAAGGAATTTCAATCTAAGCAATCATATTCCTAGATGTGGGGTTCATTCTCTATTGTTTGGTTTCAATTTACATATGAAGTGAGAAATGTCCGATGTGAGATGCAATTTGAGGTAAAAACATGTTAGAAATGGAATGTGTAAAATATTTCTTCCATCCACATATCTAAAGTGGCTAATGAAAAACTAGGGATAGAAACAGAATGAAGAACCACAAACGATGCCCCAACAATTTCCCGATTATTGTCATCTAAAATGATCATATAGTTCACACAATCATTTCACAAACACATTACATACAGTTCCTCAAAATTGAGTAAAGCATTTCACACATAATCTGCAACAATGAAGAGAAAGCCATTCCCGCATAACTTCAAACTACTTCACAGCTGTTACCTCAAGCCATTGTGATATGCTTATCCTTATTGTGTTTTGAGTCAAAGACCCAATCACAAGAACAAATGGAGTGACAGCAACTCAGCCAAGTGTGTTAATGGAACTTTATATCCCCACCCAAGCCAATGTGATGCACGTAGTTGGCGTCTCCATTAACAGACCAGACAAGTTTCACAATAGCGAGAGAGATAATTTCACCTAGTAGAGGAATGTGAGGGCCATGGAATCAAGAGGCAGGCGAAACTCCCATGGAAGGATTTGAAGATGATCAATGGAGAGAGAGAGAGAGAGAGAGAGAGAGAGAGAGAGAGAGAGAGAGAGAGAGAGAGAGTTCTCAAGAGGCAGGCGAAACTCCCATGGAAGGATTTGAAGATGATGAATGGAGAGAGAGAGAGAGAGAGAGAGAGAGAGAGAGTTCTGGTTTTGTAGGATTTGAAGATGATGAAGCTCAAGAGTACTGAGCGTGTTGGGCTCCTGAATGTTTTTTTCCTCCTAGGAATCCCGGTACCACCTCTACCTGAGCAATCCGATTTTGCACTAGGAGTATCCGTTAACTAGGCACTTTGATTCTATGATCATAAATCCATCTAAAGATGAGCTACAATGGCATTCCATTTCTTTTTTTTTTTACTCCAAGGTGAACCAAACAAGGCCTAAGTGATTACACGATGTACCATACTTTTGAATGTTTTCATGGTGGAATCAATGATCTGCAGTCTCAACCATGACTTTGCATAGGATCATGTATCTAAAATCTCTAAACCAAAGAAGTGAACATGCTGGAATGCACACGATTCGCTTATTTAGGAACCTACCATCAACTCACCCCAATGTATATACAAGGAGAGATGAGAGACAAATAGAGAAATGTTTGGATTTTGTTAAGAGTACGAATACCTACCAAGTTCGTAGAAAATTCTGAATGATTATTTTTTCCCTTGAATACCCCAGTCCTTGTTAATATAGAAAACCAAGGATCTCCTGCCTGAAGGAGTTGTTATCAGTACTGGTGATTATGTCTAGAAATAAAATTACTGATAAAATACAGCTCTCGGTATGAAATATACCCATCGTGCACCTCTAATGTTGATTTTTGGGTTATCTCCTATCATGTATAGTGTTATGAAACAACGAATTCCAAGTACGTATTATTCGCCACATCTAGGTTGCTTAACAAAGATGGCATAAGAACACGGTCTCAGCATTTCCATTGACAAATGGATTTGGCCTCCCATACGATGTATACGCCAGCGGAAATGGGATGTATTCTGCAGAACAAGGACAAGTAAACAATGCATAACATAAGATTGGAGATTAATGCATGTCACTATGCTGCATTGAGGTAAACTAGGCCCACACAAGGATCTTATAGGCCATTCTTTAATTTTTGTGTGGAGAATATTAGATCAAACTCCATGTAGAACTAAACATTGAGAAGCTGAAACCTATCTTACCTGTTATAGATTGCTTCTAACGCAATCCTGAAAGCTTCCATACCCAAAGGTTCGACAGGAAAAGTAGCCTGTCTTTGCACTTTGTCAGCTAGTCATCAACTAGTATTTAGTTCCACCAAGGCTTCAAAAACTCAAGATTACAGCTGGCGTCACAAATGGCATAGCTTACCTAGTATTCGAGGTCATTATTTGCAAAAAACAGGTGCGGTTGCTTTCCAGCCTCCCTTCCAGGAAGCCCCTTAGTTCTCAATATGTCACAGAGCACCTAAACCCAGACTTGAGTATTGCGGAATTTTTTTAATGTATACAGACAGATAGATGATAACACTCTATTTTATCACTTTTTCCAAACTAGATGTCAGCACCCCCTACACTTTTAAAAAGATGATAACTAAAGTAGCAGAGTAGTTATTGAACAACCAAACAGAGCCTAGTGTCTTTTGATAATCAGTTCAAAGATTTAAAACTTGCGTGATGAAAAGCTCAGTATGGACTCAACAGCCGAATTAGATAATCTAAGAAAGGACAAGATCCTTTAGAGAGGTCACAACCTGAGTATCTCTGCTCCAGCCAACAGAATCACTGACTACAAATGCTGCTTGAACTCTTTGTGTTTGCACAACAATTTTTCTCTTTCCAATCATATTAGAAGTGCTATTCTAGTCAATGCCTGGCTTAGTTGTCCATCTCTTGTATGGTGCCAATGGATCAATGGCATCAAAGTAGCTAGTGTACTCATCAATTGACAGAACATTTCATCATAGAAAAGACACAAGCAAAAAGAGGGTCAACTGGAGGAAAAAAAAAAAAGATAGAGAGAGAGAGAGAGAGAGAGAGAGAGAGAGAGAGAGAGAGAGAGAGAGAGAGGGAGAATCAAGTTGTTGGAGTTCTCGTTCCGGGTGAAACAGTGTTGAACATAGACAACTAAGAAGATTTATGGAGAGGACTTCTCTGCGATTACTCAAATCCCTGAGAACTTGAGTGATTTTTATTAACTTTGCTTGCTCCTCTGTATTACCTAGACATCTTCAATATCAATTTTATTAGATACATAACTTTATCCTTATATCTTTTGAAAGCTTTCAGTAACCTTGACACGATATAACTTTTGTTGAACTATTGCTGTTTAAAACTTTTGTGGAGACTTTAGATAGCAAGGGTATGTGTGGGTTTGTTTTTATTTCTCTTTTCAGTGATCTGCCTTAACCATTGTTAGCAAGCCCTTTTTTTTTTTTTTTTTCTTGGAATGCATTGAGCTCCTTGTCTACTTAGCTTCTATAGTAGCTTTGGATGAATTATATCCGAAATTCAAGCTTAGTGATGACAAGTTGGAACTCTTTGGGACTGAATTACTTGTGGCAACTCTGTCTTTTCTTGTTCTAATTATGAGGGTTGCTGATGGACTAGAAGTTATGAACAATTGCCAGATGCACAAATTTATTGATTATGTTTGGTTGTGGCAGTGTTATATCAATTTACAAATTGAAAATGCGCCACAATATTTAGCATTTTGGTATCTAAGGTTTGTTTTTTGGAAGGTGGTGATTGATTGATCTCTTGCATCGAGTAACAGGGAGAAGTGGATCTAGCTTGTGTTACTGTAGCTGACCATTTAAGCTTGAAGTAACACTAGAGTGTGATCACTGATTCGAGGAAATTTTAACTCTGGATAGGTGCTACAATGGGCAGGAATTTATGTGGCTAACGGAGCATTAGTACATGCATTGGCATGCCATAATGGTTTTATTATGAGGGCATTTTGAGCAACTGATGATGTTGAATTTATCAAAGAAAATAAGACAGTACTTTAGGTTCGTTTAGGTAAATCAACTAACACCCTTCAATCTCCCAATATAAAGATGAGGTTTTGTGATGAGGTAAAATGTGTAGAAAGACTAGGAGTTGTTTTTTGAATCTATTGAAGACAGAGGCAGTTGGTTGTAGTGTCAAGTGAAAAGATATGTTTCTACATTGCTTATCAAAAGTGACTTGTTACTGTTGATTCTGCTTCTTCTATTTTTGCAGTCATCATGCGTTCTAGATGTTGATTGCTTGTATATTTAGATCATCATGCTGCAGGGGCATTAGTAATTCCATCTTTTTTGGTTGCTGGTGGAACTTCCTTTTAGTAGATCTAAGACCTCTCTGTTTGGCAACTTCCTTGGAGTGAAATTTTCCTCCGTTTTTCTTAATTTCGTGATGAGACACAAAAGTGGTCAGAAAACACTTCATGGTGCTTGACACATTAATTTAGCAGGGCTCTGATTAGCCAGCTCTTTACTTCTTGCTATGACATCTGAGGACGAATTTGGTAGAATTCTTGATTTCTTTTCCAACTTAGCAGTTAGCACTACATATCAGTAACTAAATTTGGTTTTTACTCTGCTTTGATGACCGTCTTTTTCCTGTGACTGAGCTGGCTCTGATGAAGCAAAAGAGGCATTGGAGAAACTTGATGCTGAAGAAGTGTTCACTGAGAGCCAATTAGAAGTAAAGAATGTTAAGATTCTATTGGAACCGTCCATCCATCAACCCATTCTACCATATTCTTATGCATGGACACATCCATTTTTGGCCATTGGCACTTGAGTTCTTTATTTACATCTTATTGACTTTGTACTAGGGTGATCTAAAAGAACCTGCCCTTGCATTAAACTGCGTTGGTGGCAATGCTGCTTCCTTGGTGATGAAATTTTTGAGGTGCAACGAGTGTTAAATTTGTGTCGAGTGCTTCCCTTATCTTTCTGAAGAGAGCTGATTTAGTTTTGTTCTCTGGCGGGGAGGAACCATGGTGGGATGTCTAAGAAACCAATTACAGTGTCAACTTCATCTTTTATCTTCAAGGTAAATTAAGAATCAAGGAACTAAAATTTCTGCCTATGGTTATGAGGTTATTTCAGTCAAGCATTACAATTTGACTTGTCTATGTTTCTGTCTCAGTCTTGGCAATGCCCTATAGTTTTATTTTCTATTTAAATTTGGCCCAAAATATCAATTTCAGTATGTGACGCAACCAAATTTGAGCGGAAAAAATTATCCCTAGAATTGAGACTAAGAGGTATGCATAAACCAATGCAATAATGGTTCTTATGGTTTGCAGGATCTTTCTTTGAGGGGATATTGGCTGTATAATTGGATCAGTTCAAATGATGTAACAGGGTGCAGAAGAACGATAGATCACTTGCTGGAACTAGTGCGTGATGGGAAGTTAAAATACGAGTTCGTCTTTCGTAACAACTACTCAAATTGATGTATTTAGGTCTCCATATCTTTATAGTAATTTTCAATAGTATTCATCCTCAAGATAGTGTGTTGGGATTGTGGTGCATATGAATTTCTCCAAAACTGCAAGACCGAACTTGTTCCTTCTAGTGATTTCCACGTTGCACTGGATAAATCATTGGGGAAACATGGGAGCCATCCTAAGCAAGTCCCAAAGTTCTAAGGCTACTAAATATATAAGGGCGGTAAGAAGATGGAAAAATTCTACGTCTGAAGGATCAGACGATCAGCTTGCTTTGAAGTTCTGAGGCGGTGGATCAACCGGGCACGAAAACTATATCTTTTCCCTTCTTATTATTTTCTCTTATCATAAGTGATGCATCTTTTCCGTTGAGGTAATTTCGTTGCTACTTATTTTCACCAATTTCCATTCTGAATTTGTTTTGCATCATGCCATCCAATCTCAAACTAATCTCATGTAACATGAGGTCCATCTACTACGGCTGAATTTGGAGATCCAAACATCGCCCCGTTTGGTAAGGGTCCATAAAGGTTTCAGATTTGCCAATTACAATTCTCATATACACGTAGCAAAGAACATTGGGATACTTTCCCAAAAATCATGTAATCGACATCGCATGCATTGAGAAAAGAGTAAGAAGAACCATAAATTATTCATTTGATCTAACCTAATTCAAATGGGATGTGGACCACCTTCAAGGAACGTCATACATACACGATGAGCAATATCAATAGAAGACTAGCTAATGGAAGTTACTTTTTATGATAGGTAAAACAAAGAATGGAAGATCGTATCGGCTTCCAAAGAAGTGACAATTGTTCAGATACCACAGAAAGAAAAGGCATCTTTTGTCTAAGTGATGTCAAGAACCGCACTCTTTTCTCAAGATAAAGTCGACAGCATCCTCAACAGTATCCACGACCTGCATAGGTAAACAAAAAAGAGTTCGATCAGGATGAGTGATTTTCGAATTCATTTTTAACCTTGGAAAATTTAGGGAGAAGACAAATTCCCCACAAAAAATGTGCACGGTTTTGAAATACTGACATTTCGCTAGGCTGAATAGGGAAAGGGTTTGCTCAGTCATGTTTCATCCAACCAAGTTAGAATTCACAGATCACCCAGAGCATAGCAAATCAAGGTATGTAAGTATGGGACACCTCAAACACTTAAGGCCATGTTTCATGGCCATGCAATTATGAAAAGGAATCACATTCTAAGCAATCAAATTCCTAGGAGTGGGTTTTTTTTTTCTTTTTTTTTTCTTTGTTGTTCGGTCTTAAATTACTAGTGAAGAGAAAAATGTCCAATGTGAGTTGCCAAATGAGGTTAAAACATGTCAGAAATGGAATGTGTCTCCAATCAACATGTACAAAGCGGAGGATAGAAATAGAGCGAAGAACCACATAAGATCCCTCAACAATTTCCCGATCATTGTCCTCCAAATGATTTTACAGTTCACACAAGCATCTTTATGAACCGAATATATAAAACTCATCAAAATCTTGCAAGTCAAGCATTGTTCACACAAAATCCACAGCGATGAAGATGAAGCCATTTTTATGAACTTCAAACTACTGCACGGAAGTTACCTTAAGCCAGACTACTGAGTTTTGTAGGATGAATGGAGGGAGGGAGAGAGAGAGAAAGTTCTGGTTTTGTAGGATTTAAAGAGGATGAAGCTCAGACTACTGAGTGGGTATTGTTCGCAAATGTTTTTCTTTCTAGGAATTCCAGTACCACCTCTACCTGAGCAATCCAATTCTGCATTTTAAAGAGAATCCATAACCTAGGTAATTTGATTCCGCAATCATAAAACCATCCGAAGATGAGTTGCAATGGGATCTCATTTCCTTTTCTTACTCCAAAGTGAACCAAACAAGGCCTAAGTGATTGCACAATGTACTATACTTCTTAATGTTTTCCTGGTGGAATCTAAGATCTGCATTCTCAACCTTGACTTTTTACTAGGAACACAGATATAAAATCTCTAAACCAAAGAAGTGAATATGCTGGAATGAACATGACTTGCATACGTAGGAACCTACCATCAACTCACCCCAACATACATATGAGGAGGAAGAGTGAGAGAGACAGAGATTTGTGTTAAGAGTACAAATACTCACCAAGTCAGCAGGGAACTCTGAATGATTATCTTTTCCCTTGAATACCCCAGTCCTTGTTAATATAGAAAACCAAGGATCTCCTGCCTAAGGAGTTGTTGGCAGTATTGGTGATTACGTTTCGAAATAAATTCACTGATATAATAAACTATAATTTTTGGTATGAAATATACCTGCCGTGCACCTCTAATGTCGATTTTTGGATTATCTCCTATCATGTATAGGGTTTTGAAACAACGAATTCTAGAGTTTGTAGTATTCTCCACATCTAGGTTGCTTAACAAAGATGGCATAAGATTCCTTAACATTGTCTCAGCATTTCCATAGACAAATGGATTTGGCTTCCCATATGATGTATACGCCAGAGGAATGGGATGTATTCTGCAGAACAGGGACAAGTAAACAATGCGCAACATAAGATTGAAGATTAATGCATGTCGCTATGCTGCATTGAGGCAAATTAGGCCTACACAAGGATCTTATGGGCGAATCTTTAATTTTTTGTGGAGAATATTATATCTAACTCCATGGAGAACTAACCATTGAGAAGCGGAAGCCTCACTATTACCTGTTATAGATTGCTTCTAATGCAATCCTGAAAGCTCCCATACCCAGACGTTCAGCAGGAAAAGTAGCCTGCCTTTACACTTTGTCAGCTAGTCATCAGCCAGTCTTTAGTTCCACTAAGGTTTCAAAAACTCAAGATTGCAGCTCACATCACAAATGGCATAGCATACCTGGTATTCGAGGTCATCATTTGCAAAAAACAGGTGCGGTTGCTTTCCAGTCTCCTTTCCAGGAAGCCCTCCAGTTCTCAATATGTCACAGAGCACCTAAACCCAAACTTGACTATCACAGAATTATTTTAAAGTACACAGACAGATAGATAGATGATAACACTCCATTTTATCACTTCTTTCAAACTAGATTTCAGCACCCACTAGACTTCTAAAAAGATGACAACTAAAGTTGCAGAGTAGTAACTGAACAAACAAAACAAAGCCTAGTGTCTTTTGATAATCAGTTCAAAGATTTAGAACTCGCATGACTAAAAGACCAGTATGGACTCAACAGCAGAATTAGATAATCTAAGAAAGGACAATATCCATTAGAGTGGTCACAACCTGAATATCTCTGCTCCAATCAACAGAATCACTGACTACAAATGCTGCCTGAACTCTCTGTGTTTGCACAGCAATTTTTCTCTTCGCCATCTCATTGGAGGTGCTATTCTGGTCAATGTCTGGCTTAGTTGTCCATCTCTTGTACGGTGCCAGTGGATCAATAGCATCAAAGTAGCTAGTGTACTCATCAATTGACAGGACATTTCTGCATAGAAAAGGTACAACCAGAAAGAGGGTCAACCGGAGAGAAATAAAAGAGAATAAAGTTGTTGGAATTCGCATTCCAGGTGAAACAGTATTGAACACGGACAACTAAAATGAATTAAGGAGAGGACTCTTCTGCGATTACTCAAGTCCCTGAGAACTTGAGTGCTTTTTATTAACTTTCCTTGCTCCTATGTATTACCTAGACATTAAAGTAATAACCATCAATATCAGTTTTTATTAAATACATATCTTTATCCCTATTGCCAAGCTATATCTCTCTTCCCCTCCCCCACCCACACACCTGCATGCACAAGCAAGTAATTGAGACATTGCTGGGTACATTTGCAAACCTAGAGAAGTTGTAAAAATATTTACTTGTATCCATATTCGGACATCACAGCAGCAGGTTCTCCTTTGCCAACAGCAACGACAAGTTCGTTCTCGAATCTGTGCAAAAACCTCAATCAGGAAACAGATGAATAAAATAGAGAAGCATATTCATTAGTAAAACAGAAAAGCCTATTCAGAATTCTCTTAGAATAGTTAGTACATGCATGCGAACTCTTCTATGTCTTTTCAATTCATGTGATATAATATATGTAGTGCATTTCCCTGGTTTCCAAGAAGAAAGCACATGAGATGAAGATATTAGATGTGTTCTTTGATATCCACGTACACATACAAGATGTGTACATTCAATAAAGTCCAATTTTGCAGTTTTGAACCTACTAAATTGTGTACTTATAAATAATTCTTGTACAGGAGAATTCTTACTAAGCTAATAATACACATGCACAATATTTTATTTCGCGATCCCAGATTTTAATAGTCATGAGTGAGATAGATGAAAAAAGCAAATGTTATCGAAAATGCTCAGTCCTGATTTACATTAGCATGCCGCATTTCTCATTGGACATTGGTCATGGAGATAATCCAACAAATCCTTACCTATTTACCAGTTGTTTAAAAGGTGTGTGGCCCTGTATGACCTGCAAATTATCTTGGTCAAAATATGAGAGAAAAACGAAACAAAGTAGTTCTGGACCTGATAACAAGCAAAATCGTGAGGGCAAGCAGATTTTGTAACACAAGAGACGAACTACCTGTGAAGGTAAAATGTTGACTCCTAGTAGTTGACCTAACTCCTGGGCTCTTTTGGATTCAGAAAAGCCACCTCCTGCATCAGCCATTGCTATCAGCAGCGTGCAGTAAAAACTAATTATCGCTTCTTCAGGAATTAACAAGCGAAATTTCTTATTTCAAGGGAGTAACATATTGAATGATTATAGGTAAGGGCATCTCAAAAGGCGTCACAGATTCAAATTGCTTGAATGACTTAAACATAAGATAGCAGCAATCTCAAAATCATTGAGACGATTACTATTAGATCTTAAAAGTACCAATACTTGCCGATAAGTGAATAATCAACCACAATAAGCATATGATGTCCAGCACGCAACTTGAAAACTTTAGTTTGACCATTATATCACAGCACTCACCGGTGGTGATTCTATTGAACGGTCACATTCAGTAACACATATCAAAAGTGAGAAATGTAATGGCAAAAATTACTAACACATTAAAGCAATTACTAGGACCTATTTAAGTCTACCAATCACGAACACTCACCATTTGTTAAGAACACGAAAGGTATCTTCAGCTTTCCTGAAAAGATGAAGAACGTAAAGTAAGTGATAGCTGGCTATCAAATAGCAGATACGAATCTCAATATCCCCCGCCCTTACATCGTCAGAAAATTCGGTAGCAATCAACGAAAAAAGACATGCATTCGCAACGTAGAACATACGCGAAACGGCAAGATCACCAGCACGACATAAGCCTCGCAGGTATGTCAGCAAGCGATGGCGAAAGCTTTACCAGAATCGTCGTACAATCTCCTGAGCGCGCGCGGAGAACCGCCGACGGGAGTGTGACCGAGGAGGACCACGCCGTCGATGTCGAAGGCGATGCCGAACGAAGGCCTGCACAACGAAACCACGATCGTCGATTCGATCACGGACGAAAAAGAAGAAGAAGAGAAAAAGAGAACGTCGGAGAAAATCACGAGCGTAGTCGAAGCATGACCGGAACGCACCCATCCGATTGCGAACTAAGCCGCGAAAACGAGCGCGAGGCGAGCGGGGACGGCTGCCTTCTGCCGCGGCTCCGCGAGGCGATGGTGAAAAGCCGGTGCCTCATTTTCCTGTTCGCGGCGAATCGCTTCGGGAGATCGAGGAACTCGAATCGCCGGAGACGAAGCTCCAAGCAGAACGGAGCGAGCTTCAACAGTCCACAGAGAGAGAGAGAGTGGCCCAATCGCGCAGCGTCTTCTCGTTCGATGTTCGGGAGCCGTGAATTGGGCCCGTTGAAATGATGGGCGGGCCTCGATAACGGATCGGCCTTTCCTTCGGATCCGAGCTCAACGGTTAAGCTTGATTTTGGCGAACGTTTTTGGGCTGTTTTTGATGGTGGACTGAGCAAATCGCGGAGGAAGTAACCTGAATTCACGATAAAAACTAAAATGATTTGCGATGATGTCCTATTTATGCCGACGGCATGGCCCGCGAGCTGGCCCGAGGCGAGCTCGTCGAGGTCGGTGCGGCCGGCGGCGAGGGAGGACAAGTACCCCGATCCGGCGCACTCGCCGTCCGAGCTGGAGGACTTCGAGGACCGCGAGGGTCGGTGATCGACCTGGCGAAGAGCTCGAAGCGGAGGGGGAGGACTTCGTGCTGGAGAACGAGATCGACCGCGTGGCCGACCCGTTCATCCGGCGGTTCCACCGCCAGATCATGATGTAGAAGCAGCTCTCGCTGAAGCGGTTCAACGAGGCGCTTGACCGGAGCCTGTTGAAAGAAGATATGATCTAGATCTGATTGACATCTGTATTGATTGTAATTGATAGGAAATGTATTTACTTTAGGACTAGAAATATCATAAGATTTTATTTACTTATTTATTGAAGTCTCTTGTACAATATATACATCGTTGTACTATCTCTAGAAATTAATGAAGCTAATATAGTTTTCCTATCATATGACATTGCCACTTCTCTTTCTTCTCGACTTCTTCTCGGATTCGTGACATGGTATCAGAGCGATCTTGATTCTGACATAGCCTTCCGCACTAAATCGCCCGTTCTTTCTCTCGTTTCTCGTTGCTGTAACTCTTGCTAACGTAACGATCCATTCCTCTCTGTTTCTCGTTGCTGCAATTCTCGCATAACAGTAATAGCATCCGAAGAAAGTCTTTCAATTCCTTGATCAAAAGATTAATCTGCAAAACAGAATCGCTGCAGTCTTTAGAAGATTGTTTACATGGCGAATTCACAAGCACTTACCTCGGGATTCAAAGTGATCAATCTGCAGGAGAAACAACACCACAAATCTCGCAGATTCGGGATCACCGCAAGTCTCACGATCCGGGGACCACCGGCCATCACCTTACCCAAGGACGATCCAACCTCAACATTCTCGTGGATACCGTTCCGGCCAGCTAATTTGGGGCAACCCTATTCGGGCCAACCTTACCAATGGGTACCAAATCCTTGGTACTATGGGACGCGCCCAAATGCATCATTGCCGGTTTTTCAAAATGATGAACAAATGGTGGAGGCCTACCAGCCAACAATGGGGCGGCGCAAACACCGCTTCACAATGTACGGGCGGATCACCCGACCGGTACGGATCGAATCCCTATCCGGTCCTTTTTTTTCCGAATGCGGGTTTTCAACAGATCTGGGATCGGGTTTTAGGAGTAAATCCTTACCCGAGTCCGCCACCAGTTTCCTCCCATACTGGATCTACGGCTGCCAAGAACCGACCGGAGCCCTGGCGACCCTCTTTTTCACAACCAATGCCGACGGACCAGATCCGAAGCTCGTTGCTCGCAATTAACCGGACCCGATAATTACTCAAGATGGTCGCGCGAGTTCCGCGCGCCTGTAACGAAAGACAAGGAGGGTTTCATAGATGGGACCGCTTCCGATTCCATCCGACGAACGACTAGCAAGACTTTGGAAAAAATGTAATCGCCTAGTCGAACATGGATCGGAAACAGCCTCGCCACCGAAGTTGCGGCCGGTCTCCCTCCAACGGAGGATTCAAACAAATTTGGGAAAGTATCAAGGAGATGTACGGAAAACCTGGATCAAGTAAAAGTTTTCTCCTTAACACAACAGATCTCGGATTTAAAGCAAGGCAACATGACTTTGCAGCAATTTTTAACAAACTTTCGAGTCTCGTGGAACGAATTAGAAGCGGCCAAGAAAAATTCGACCGGCCGGAGTCGATTTTACAAGAGTATAAAAGGATGCGAGACAGGGAGAAAGCCATCGATTTCTCCTCATATTGAATGAATCTTACCTCTTTTCGATCGCAGATCTTAACCATGGAACCGATGCCAAGCCTCGGCCGAATCTACCAACTCACAATCCCGAGGAAAGCCAACAGAGATCGGTAGATCTCGGTAAAGAAGGCGAAAGGGTGGCTCGGCGGCGAGGGTTTCCTCTCGCCCGCGCTGGCCTACCTGAGGGAGAGAAGGTCGAAGACCCAATCTAGGGTTTCATGAAAACCCTAGACCTTTTATGCGGACGATGGATGGCCACGATCTATCCGGTCGATCGGACGGCTCGCGCTCCTCCTTGGGATCGGGCTGGATCCGACGGTCCACGTAACGGCGTGCTCACTGGATCCGACGGCCACGTGCGGGGGCTTTATGGCTTCAAGGCCCACGCGGCCAAATTCTTTCGGGGCCCGACGCCCACAAGCGCAATTTTCCGAAGGGCCGTATGGGGGAACAAACGGCCCATGCTTTGTTAGCGCCTTCTTCTTTTGCAAAAAATTACAAAGGGAAGGCTAAGTTATATTGTGATTACCGTAAACGCCCACATCACACAAGAGAAAATTGCTGGAAATTACATGGTAAACTGGTGAAAAGGAAAAAGGAAAGTTTTCAACCTGTCTTTTCGTGTGATGGGTAAAACAACAGACAAGCCAATCACTCATGGTGAATATCGGGGGCGATGGAAGCTCTAAAGAAATTGGACTCTTCGACAAGGCGGGGCGGTTTCACGAGTATTTCTTATTGCCCGATGAACTCAATTTCAAATGATGCATGGATCATAGATACAGGAGCTAGCGATCACATTATTTGCAATCCAAAATTCTTTTCCAATGTCACAAGGTTATCTTTTCCAATATCAGTGCAACTTCCCAATGGAAATACCACACACGTTGGAATGACTGGCACTGTGAATCTTAGTCCACTCATTACTCTAAAAATGTCCTTTATGTTCCCACTTTCCAATTTAATCTCATATCGTCTCTCGAGCTTGTGAAGAAAATTCTGTCATGTCTCCTTTGATTCTAATAAATGTCTATTTCAGGCCCTTTCGACTGGCAAACTGATGGGCTTGGGTAGAATCTATCAAGGACTTTATTTTTGGAGTAACATTTCAGGAAATTTGAAATTATCTTCTGTTGCATTCAATAAACCATTATGTAACATTGTTGCCAATGAAAGGAATTTTCTTCTTCATCAAAGATTGGGTCACACTGCTTCTTTTCCTTGTCCTCATTGTCCCATTTGCCCCTTGGCAAAACAAACTCGTGTTCCTTTTCAAAACAAGAAGACTCGAGTAGATGAAATTTTTTCCTTGATTCATGCGATGTCCTGGGACCCTATCACACAAGAAATCATGATGGTTCGAGATTCTTCCTTACAATCGTGGATGATTTCTCACGTGCGACTTGGGTTTTTCTCATACAAATCAAAAAGTCGGTTCTCTCTCACCTTAAAATATTCCTTTCCTTATCCAAAACTCGCCTTTGGAAAATCAATTAAGTCGCATACGCACCGATAATGGTAGGGAATTCTTCAATGGTGATTGCAATTTCTTTCTCGCCTCAAATGGCATTTTACATGAAAGTACTGTACTTATACCCCACAGAAAATGGGGTAGTTGAGCGAAAACATCGCCATCTCTTAGAAGTAGCACGTGCTCTTAAGTTCCAAGCATCTATACCAGAACAATTTTGGGGAGATTGTGTACTTACTGCAGCTTATCTGATAAATCGTATGCCATCTCGCATTCTAGAAGGAAAAACTCCTTTTGAATTATTATATGGAAGGAAACTAGATCTGAGTCATCTCAGAATCTTTGGATGCTTATGTTATGTGGCTACAGTAGGTCCCCTGGATAAAATGTCCCCTCGTGCTAGACAGTGTATCTTCATGGGGTACCCTAACTTAAAAAAGGGATATCGAGTTTATGAACAGTCTCTACCGGAGAATTCTTTGTCGGCGAGAGATGTGATTTTTCATGAAAATATTTTTCCTTTCCGGGATACTTCTTCTATGTCTGAAGCCGATGAGAGAAACAATCATCAATTTCTATCCGAAGATGACTTATCTTCTAGAGACTCCTATCTTATTAATTCTCTTTCAAGACATCAGATAGTGGATACAGT
Organism: Eucalyptus marginata; assembly: GCA_014182565.1. Lineage (NCBI taxonomy): Eukaryota > Viridiplantae > Streptophyta > Magnoliopsida > Myrtales > Myrtaceae > Eucalyptus > Eucalyptus marginata. The sequence continues at coordinate 25,201,406 of CM024593.1, read as the reverse complement.
CTTACCTTCATCACCAACTGTATCTCCTCATGAAGACTTTATTCAGCCACAACTCATGGAGCCAGAATCCCTGGCGACAAATCATGAAGAATCTACACACATCGAGGGATCACCATAGCCCGAATCTTCCAGAGTGTTGGATGAACCACCACGAAGATCTGGTCGAGCCACTCGTCCACCAGTATGGACCAAAGATTATGTCGTTTCCTCATCACTATCATCGGTACACGATATCCTTTATCCTCATATGTCTCTTTCGACCACTTATCGTCGACCATCTATGTATTAGTAAAGTTTCGAGGAAAAGGAGCCTTCTAGTTATAATGAGGCCGTACATGATGAACGATGGCAAAAGGCAATGGAGGCAGAACTTAAGGCCCTAGTTGATAATCATACTTGGGATATTGTTATGTTGCCTTCTGATCGCAAACCCATAGGGTGTAAATGGGTCTATAAAATAAAATATAGAGCAGATGGCTCTATGGAAAGATACAAGGCCCGATTGGTGGCCAAGGGCTTCACACAACGAGAAGGTTTTGATTACCATGAGACCTTTTCTCCAGTCGCCAAGGATGTCACGGTTCGTTCCTTCTTATCAATTGCTGCCTTTCGCAACTGGAATTTACATCAGATGGATGTCCACAATGCTTTCCTTCATGGTGATCTGGAAGAGGAGATTTATATGGATATTCTACAAGGATTATGGAGACAAGGGGAGTCGAAGGTATGTCGTCTCCGTAAATCTCTTTATGGTTTAAAGCGGGCTTCGACAATGGTATGCCAAGTTTACCACCGCCCTTACGGGAGCGGGATTTCAGCAATCTAAGCATGATTATGCTTTGTTCACTTGGGCAAAGGTACGTCGTCATATATCGATGATTTATGTTGATGACATACTTATTATGGGAAATGATAATTCTGCTTGTGAAGAAGCTTAAAGACCATCTACATTCGTCTTTTCATATCAAAGACTTAGGGTCACCTAAGTATTTTCTTGGAATAGAGATAGCTCGTTCGATTTAGGGATTTCCCTTAGTCAACGAAAATTTGTGATGGAAATTATATCGAAGCGGGTTGTCTCGCGCAAACCATCAATTATTCCCATTGAACAATGCCAAGTTGACCGGTATTGATTATGACGCGGAACATCTTCCTCTCGATGATTCATTATTGAAGGACCCGACAAGCTACCAAAGACTTGTTGGGAAACTTATTTATCTCACCATGACAAGGCCGGACATTTGCTATGCGGTATGACTCTTAGTCAATTCATGCACGGTCAAAACGTCACACATGAATGCGGCCTTAAAAGTAGTGAAATATCCAAGGGATGTCCGGGATTGGGGATACTTCTTTTTAGGAAGTGCAATATGGAGATGACGGCCTATTGTGATTCGGACTATGCTACGTGTCCTATGAGTAGGAGATCTATTACTGGATTTTGTATCAAATTTGGGAATTCACTACTTTCATGGAAGACGAAGAAACAATCCACTCGTATCTTTGTCATCGGCGAAGCTGAATATTGATCTATGGCAAAGACTGTTTGTGAGATAGTATGGCTACGAGGCTTACCGGATCTTGGGGTACAAGTTAAGGTCCGACATTGCTTTTCTCGTGATAATGATTCGGCACTCAAGCTTGCGGCAAATCTGTGTTACATGAAAGGACGAAACATATAGAAGTTGATTGCCATTTTACTCGAGAGAAGATCAAAGAAGGAATCATAGAAACCAGAGGAATCAGGACCATAGAACAGCCCGCAGATATCTTCACTAAACCTCTTTGTCAAAGACAACACACATATCTTCTAAACAAGCTAGGCGTCTTGGATATATACAAGCCACCAGCTTGAGGGGGAGTGTTGAAAGAAGATATGATCTAGATGAGCCCGTAGCCGATTTCGCACTCGGCCGCCGTCGAGAACTCCACAGTCCAGTCTAGTCCAGTCCAGTCTCCCTTTCCGTACGAAAACTCAGATTGGCGATGAATTGTACCTTTATAGTGTTAAGAACAACAAGAACATAAGCTCTACTGATGCTATTACTAATATAAGTAAGAATAGGGGAAGTAAGATATACAAGGAGAAGTTCGAAGAGGAAACATATGAAGAAAAAGAAGTGGAGAATATAAAGGGATAAACTCTGTATAATGCTGCAAGTCTTGGCTTAGTAGTTAGTCTGGTATTATTTAGTTCTAGAAGTTAGTTAGTTTGTTACTCTGTAAAAACAGTTTCGAAGAGATAGCCATTGTATATAAAGACTAACTCTCGTGATTGAACATATATAGAAAAAGAGAAGAAGTTTTCCATCTCAAGTTCTCTCTACTGTTTTCTTACTTCTTCCTTGCGCATAAACTTCTTCATGGTATCAGAGCAATGGTTGATCATCCTCATTGGATAGCTTGCAAAGGTGTTGTAGCAGTAAAAGCGATTCTCTGCTCACTGGATCTGGTCTTCTGATTACCAGATCCAACTCGATCCAAAGCTGATCCATTAACCGCGATGACGACAGTGACAAATCTGGTTTAGCAGATCTTTCTCGATCGCTCTTAAGAATCAGCATCACTCGATCGGGAGCTCGAAGAGTGAAGCTCCGATTCGTGCTGAGTTTTGAAGATCTTGACTCAACTTCGAGGATAGAGATCTAAGGTCGATCAACCGAATTTCGATTCGGACTCTCCTATTCATCAATTGAAGTTGCAATCACAAGCTATGCATCCTAAAGAAATCATCTCGACGCTATATAAAAATGGCTGAATCTACAACAGATTGAAGTCAGCTTCAAAGCTTCGTTGATCGATAAAACATCGATATCTTCCAATAGATCTGTGAGTTGGTACTTTTCATCTATATCTAAATCTTCATCAGAAATATACTTGTAGTAGCATTCAACAGATCAGTAGAATTCGTGTCTGCAACTATAGTTGATCAACGATCAGGAAGAATAGAATGGCAGCAAGAAATTTGAGATAGCCATTTCCTATTCATGTTAATATCTCGAATTTTGTTACCATCAAATTAGCTGAGGATAACTTCCTTCTATGGCAAGCTCAATTCTATAGATTCTTAAGGAGCCAAGATCTCGTTTGGCTTTGTGGATGGGGAAATTCCACCACCCGCAAAGACATTGCGGAGGTCGAAGAAGGAGGTCAAACTTCGAGGTTCCTAACCCCGATTACAATGACCGGATAAAAACATATCGCTTGTGTCTTCTTGGATTAGTGGTGCTGTATCAGAAAATATACTCAGCTTGATAATTGGCTTGAATACTGCTTATGAAGTTTGGCAAACTCTGCTAAATCGATTTACACAAAAGTCAGTAGCTAAGGAGTTCGAGTTAAGAGGAAAACTGCAGGCTTGCCAGAAACGTGAACGAACACTATCAGCATACCTCAGGGAGTACAAGTCAATATGTGATCAATTGAATGCCATAGGAAAACCAGTTGATGAAATCACAAGACTATTCGAAGTTCTAGAAGGTCTAGGATCTGAGTATGAAAGTTTTAAAACTACAATCTATTTCTTAAAACCCCAACCAGAATATGATGAAGTAATTTCACACTTAGAAAGATTCGAAGCCACGTTATAGAATTACTCTTTAAATCAGTTCAGCCCTAACCTAGCTTACTATGGCCAGAGGAAAACTGAAGCTATACATAAAGAAGAGGCTGACAGAGAATATATACAACAGAATACTATCCTTAGAGGATCAAGAACAAATAATCGTGGAGGAAGAAATTATGACAGAGGAAGAACATATAATGCCAGATACAGGAACTTTGGTTATCCTGGAAGAAACGTGAGTTACAGAAATAATAACTCAAACTATGAACAAGAAAATCAGCAATTCAAACAACACAATACCTCCTCTGGTTTGGGTTCTGTTCAAGGATTTAGACCATACAATGTATCAGCACAAAGGTATTCTGATACCAGGTCATATCCTGCATCAAAATCAACTCTTCACAAAAAGGTGCAAATGGAGAAAACAGTAGAACACACTCAACTTGAGTGTCAAATCTGTAAGAGGCCTGGTCATGATGCCTTACATTGTTGGTATCGGTTTGATAACTCCTATCAAGCAGAGGAGATACCAACAACACTAGTAGCACTACATATTGAGGAGGCAAATGATCAAGAATGGTATCCAGACACTGGAGCAACATCCCATTTTACATCTAATGTTGGTATACTTCATAGTCTTTCTAAAAATAACAATATTGACACAGTCATGATAGGCAATGGTATGTGTTTACCTGTCAAATACATTGGTAATGCAATATTGAATACTGCAATTGATGCTTTGCCTTTAAACGATGTGTTGATTGTTCCTGAGATTAAGAAAAATCTTCTATCAGTGTCAAAGTTAACTGATGATTACCCCTGTTCCTTTATCTTTAACAAAACTGGTGTGTATATCACGGACAGCACCACCAACACAACCATAAGGCTAGGAAGCAAGGTCAGAGGGCTGTACAGAGTAGACTCTCATGCTGCAGAAGTCTACTTCACTCAAAGGTAAAGAATTGTTGCAGAAAGTATCTAGCATCAATGACTGGCTCACACAAATCAGAGTATCTTGAAGCATTTGAGGAATCAAAATCTGATTCAGTACAACAAAGAACTACAGTCTGTTTGTAGAAGTTGCCAAATAGCTAAGAGTACTGCTCTACCTTTTTCTTTATCAAATTCTACAGCTACAAAACCTCTCGAACAAATTCACTGTGATATCTGGGGGGGTCTTCTCCAGTTAAATCTTTTCAGAGTTTCAAGTACTATGTCATTTTTGTTGACAATTTCTCTCGGTTCAGTTGGATATATCCATTAAAGCTGAAGTCAGATTTCTATAGTATTTTCCTCATGTTTCAAAAGTTGGTAGAAAATCAGCAAAGTTGTAAAATCAAGACTTTCCAAAGTGTGATGGTGGAGGAGAGTTTATTAGCCAAAAGTTCGAACTCACTTACGAAATTGTGGCATTCAACATATCTCCCGCCCGCATATCTCCATCGACCCGTATACACAAAAATTCCATTAAAGTTACTGGGTAGATGCATTTGTAACAGCCAACTACATTGTTACAATTCTTCCTACTCACAAGTTAATGGAATACAACACCTAGAAAATAGGAAACATCGACATAAATAGTTGAACTTGGTTTGGCTATGCTATACCATGCAAAAATTCCATTAAAGTCACTCTTTTGGTATTTCTCTCAAGATCACAAACGTAGATGCATTTGTAACAGCCAACTACATTGTTAATCATTCTTCCTACTCACAAGTTACGTTGAGTGACAAAGATAGAATCCCAAATCGATTCCGATCGCCCATACAAACGAAATTATAAAGCTCAACATAGAAAGTTCTTGTCTTCAAGATCTAATTGTCAATCAATTAGATTGAGTCAATCAAATCAATCTTGATGTGGAATCCAAACCAGATCACTAGCCATTATATCTTCGGGCTTGAGTTACGTTCGGATGTAAAGTCTCGAGAGCAATAGACTTTACAACTGAGTCTTTCCATAAGTGCGATAGACTTTACAATCTGGGTCCAATGCAGATTTAGCCTTAAGGTCCGAACATAGTCTCGTTATGTTCTCGTCAAAGATAGAGTCTCGTCTTTTTAGCTTCGGTTTAGATGTCTCCGTCTTACGGTTCTTCATTCACGTTCGGTGCGGAATTTGTCAAAGTAGGCGGACTTCGATGTAGAACGGACTTTGACACTAAAAGTCCCAGCGGTCTTGACTTTGACACGAAGTCTGAAATCTTCAAAATATACTTTGGACATGTGTTCCGTTCATGATATTCGGACTTTGACAATATCCTTTACATATTCTATCATCTGCATGTGGTATTACTTAACCATTAAACACGTTAGTAGCCTTTGATTTATTTTGTCATCTTCAAAACATCATAAGGGATTTCCCTAACAATCTCCCCCTTTTTGATGATAACAAAACAATCTCTGAATATGCAGATTTGTAAACATACTTTTAAAAATATTAATTTAAATCAAAGGATATCAAAAGATAGCAAATAGATTGAGCATAACAATATATAGAAAATAATCGCAGCTCAATATTATGCAATGAATAATATTAACACATATGCATATTCATATTCTCTCCCCCTTTTTTGTCATAATCAAAAAGCATAATAATAGAAATAGTATGACGTAGAGAATATAAAACGATAACAAATGATTTCCAAAATCAGCTTTTATAAATCGAATATTGAAAATATGCAATATAGCTCACTTCGATCATATATATCAGCAAATAAAAATCACGGATGCATTATAAAATTCAATTATCCTTTTTGTCATATCAATAAGAGATTTGTTATGACAAGAGGTAAAAAAAATGCACTAACCGGATTTTGTAGAACTTGGTAAGTTCCAACACATTACCTTTTCCTTCATTCCATAATAATTAAGATCACGATCAATTCAAAAAGATTTTTCCATAATTGATCAAAGCTCCCCCTCAATTTGTTGCCTTTTTGAGATGATCACGATTCTTTCCTTTTTCTTGGATTCACTTTCTCCCCCTGTCATCTTGACAATATTTGCGAATAGAAACAATTGTTGCTTGTGCACGTTGAACATAATATTTTTCCATTATTCCCTTTGTAGCAACAACATCTGTAACGATCACTTGCATTTTGAAATTCGAGGCAAAAATTTATTTTCTTCAATCAAGCTCTTCTCGAATTCAACCTGCATAAACTTAACAAACTTTTTGCACAAATAAGCTGTAATAATATCCATATAATATGTAATCCCCTTTCTTCAAATAAATAAATTGAATAGCATATATAAAATTAAAATTCAGAACTACTCAACCTTTTGTACGACACATTAGGGATTTCCTTAACAATTTGCAAAAACTTTGCACAAGAATGAATTTTTTAAGCCTCCAGAAGATAGTATAGAATCTCCACGATTTTTGAATCGAGCTTTCCAAAATCCATATGAAAGATTCTTTTGTGGCCTGCAAATTCTTGTATAACAGATAATAATCCTTGCAAAAAAATGTCACGTAATATCTTCCTCCTATTTGTGGATCAAAACTTGCTAGATATAAGATATCTTCTAAGAATATAGCAAGTATATCCATGAATATGCAATAATATATTTCGAGATCAAATGGATTTTCTTAAGCATAAATCTCAAAAATATATTATAAATGCATTTCACAAAAAGAAAGTAGATATTTCTATCACGTGCCAAATCAAGTAAAAATGCAATGCCTTATGTTTATGACAAGAGATATTTGCAATATAAAATTCATAGGCAATTATATAAAATCATGATAAATGTATGTAGAGATTTCCAAGGCAGGATAAAAAAAAATTTCTCTTACCCAAGGTATATGTTCGAAATATACCATTGATTAAAAAAGATCATTACCAATCTTCGTAGGAGATACTTTTCTGATTGCACCAAAATCTGCGTAGATTCACAATCATTCTTGCCTTATTGAATTTCCTGCAATCAACTCATTTCTTTTTTGGTATCCATCAATTTGGATCCTTCCATTCCGTTAGAGCAAAATATGAAATCTCCATAGATAAACAAATATTCTTTCTTAATTCATCATAACAAAGTATTCAAAGAAAGAATAGTATGCACAATGATATTTTGAAAGATAAATTCTCACTTAGTCATAGTACCATAAAAACAGAGAGAATAAAATTCTTGAATATCTAAGCATATCTTGCATCAACACGTAAAACAGATTTTCACTTTGCAAAATATGACTATATCTGAGAGTATAAAATTAGACAAAATAATCTGAATTATCTCAAATAATCACAGGTATTAAATCAAATCTCAACGCACGAATCACAAAAATAAATCACATGACAAATCAAGGAATATGATCATTATAAAATCTGAATCAACCAAGGATATATTGAATATCAAGTATAAAGAGAATTGTGTACTCAAACCAAATTGAGAATAAAAATATACATTCCTTACCAAACTCTCCTTCTTCTCTTCCTTTATTTCCTGCAAAAACAACTCATCTTTTCTTTGGTACCCATTTTTTCTTGGGTCCATGAAAGTTAGTAGAGTTTGCTATTTTTACCCAATTATCCTTAATAGATCTCCAGACTTTAGGACATTCTTTCTCAAAGTGTTTTGAATCTCCACAATTTGAACACTTGAAGGCATTTCGACCAACGAGGTTTTATAAACACTTTTTGAAAATGATTTTTGTAAAATGCCTTTGAAGGTTTTTGTCTAAGTCTCTCTTTTACTTTAGGAAAATCAATTAAAGAATCACTTTCCTTATTGAAACCAAGTCCCGACTTATTATAGTAAGGTACTTGTATAGAAAGGATATGCTCTAAAGTTTTTGAACCATTTGAAAATTTTGTCGAAATATTTGAAAGTTCTTTCTTTAAAGAATCATTTTCCTTGACAAGTAAATCTCGACTTTCTTTTGTTTGTAGAAAATCTTTTTGCAAAATTTCAAACTTTTCTTTTGAGAAAGATCCTGTTGCCTAAGCCGAGAATTCTCCTTTTTAAGTTCGGAGATCCTTTTAAGATAAGATTTGAGATTTAAACAAAGCTCATTTATATATTTTGAGACTTTGATAGGAATTTTTGAATTGCTTACCTTGATTTCCTCATCGGATTACAGAGTCCCGTGTCTCGAGTCGACTCGATTACGAATGTGCCATCAAGCATATATATCCTTGCTCGTCATCTTCTTTCATGGTTCTTTTCTGCCCATTTTGCTTGTATTGTTTTCTTTCACTGAGTTTCCTTCCTTTTCTACTCAGCTTTTTGAATTTCTTGAACATAAAAGCAAGTTCTTCGTCGTCCATGTCATTTTTTGACTTTGTATCATCAGAATCAGTGTTAGATATTAAAGCGATGGACTTCTTACCTTCAAGAACTTCATCGTTGATTTGTACCACTTCATAGGATTGAAGAGTGCCGATCAATTCATCAACGAAAAGTGGCATAATCCTCTGAGTCTCCCGGATTGAGATCTTTACATGATTCCAATCTTTTGAGAGACCTTGCAAAAGTTTGTTGACCTTCATTTGAGAAGAAATTGGATGACCTTGATACGCCAAACCGTTTACAATTTCTGTAAAACGATCGAACATATCTCCAATCGACTCTCCCGGCTTCATCTTGAAGGATTCATATTGGCCAAGCAGAAATTTACTTTTGTCTCTTTTACACGATCGGTCCCTTCATATGTAACATGAAGTCTATCCCAAACTTCTTTTGCTGTTTCACATGAAGAGATTCTATTATATTCAACAGGAGACAATGCGCAATATAAAGAATAAATGGCTTTTGCATCAAGCGCTTCTTGGACATCTCCGTCCGAGACATAGGAGCAGGGGTTTGGTTTCTTTGTCTTTGCCATCCTTATTTGATGTAGACGCGACAAGTGAGATTGATTCTCTTTCCACAACATCCCATTGCAAGGGACTGGATCTTAGGAATGCTTTCATTTTGTTCTTCCATACGTTGTATTCCTTTCCATCAAAATATGGTGGCCTTGTGTTGCTTTGTCCCTCCATAAGTCCCGTGCCAAGATACTAGCCATAAAAGATCTTTAGCTCAAAAGTAAAAACACTTTTATAAATCGAGCACTTGGCTCGATATTAATTGGGAGGACTAGTAACAACACCTAGAGGGGGTGAATAGGTGTTTAAACAAAACCTCAAATATATGCTAAAAATAAATGAGTTGAGGGAAGAGAATAAGAACACAATGTTTATAGTGGTTCGGCTTAATCTAAGCCTTCCACGTCCACTCTCTCCCACGCTAACAGCCTTCCTCTTCCACTATGCAATCAACAAGAGATTACAACTTTGAGTACAAACACTCACACTATCTCACTAAGTCACTCTTTTGGTATTTCTCTCAAGATCACAAACGGCTCACAAAAGACAAGTGTATGATCTTAGGAATTATAAATTCTACTATCTTACTTGCTCATCGTCCTTCATCTCTTTAAATACTCCTCCACTTCCAAACTAGCCGTTGGATATCTTGAGGATCACCCAACACAAGATTTGGTAGCTTGAGTGACAAAGATAGAATCCCACGATTCCGATCGCCCATACAAACGAAATCTTGGTTTCTAACTTCGTATAGAAAGTTCTTGTGTCTTTCAATCAGGATATAGTGATCACTATTATATCTTCGGGATATCGATGTCTTGTCCCTTTACAATGCTGTGCGAAAACGATTTAGCCTTAAGGTCCGAACATAGTCCGTTATGTTCTGTCTACATTAGTCGACATGTAGTATTTGATGAGAATTTCTTCCCTTTTACTTTGGACATGTGTTGTTCCGTTCTTACCTTCGGACGTATTCAGACTTTGACAATATCCTTTTACATATTCTATCATCTGCATGTGGTATTACTTAACCATTAAACACGTTAGTAGCCTTTGATTTATTTTGTCATCTTCAAAACATCATAAGGGATTTATCCATCCTACACACACTTGTCTAAGTTGTGTCTTTCTAGATATAGTGATCACTATAAGGGATATCGATGTCTTGTCCCTACTACTGAAACATTAGTCGACATGTAGTATTTGATGAGAATTTCTTCCCTTTTTCTCGCTTTTTAGCTCCATCTACTACGATCACATAAAACATTCAACTCCTCGCATACAAATTGGGAACAAGAATCCAACTCAAGCAAACAAATGGAATAGTCTCACCCGAATGCACGGAACAAGCGCTTCGTTTCTCCAAACAACTCTCTACGGATCAAATGTCCATCACCACTCAGAATAGTCCACAACAAGTTGAAATACTAGTTCCCATAACTGAGACAACAGATAAATCAGATATGGACCAACACACTTCAAATACTCAGACAAATTCACAAGGTACAATACTTACTCACCCTATGCAGACTAGGTCTAAGTCTGGCATTATCAAAACCAATCCTCGATATGCATGTCTTGCTATATATGAAGTACCTACTGAACCAAAAACAATCAAATCAGCCTTAGCTCATAAAGGCTGGTATAAAGCAATGACAGAAGAGATGGATGCACTTTATCAGAATAAAACTTGGGATTTAATCCCTCAAACTGGTCAAATGAATGTCATTGGCCGTAAGTGGGTATTTAAAACAAAGCTAGCGGTGATGGTACCCTTGATAGACTTAAGGCTCGACTGGTTGCTAAAGGATTTCATCGGAAGAAGGGATTGACTTTACGAAACCTTTAGTCCAGGTCATCAAACATGTTACAATTCGTATAGTTCTATCTCGTAGCCATGATGAAACACCGGCCAATCCATCAACTAGATGTCAAAAATGCATTCCTACATGGTACATTGAATGAGATAGTTTACATGGAGCAGCCTCCCGGTTTTCAAGATCCTAAGAAACCTCATCATGTATGTCTCCTCAGGAAGTCTCTGCATGGACTTCGACAAGCTCCTCGAGCTTGGTTCGACAAGTTCAGCAATTTTTTGCTTGAATATGGGTTCTTTTGCAGCTCAACCGACCCATCCTTATTCATCTATCATACTGATACAAACACCATCCTTCTACTACTATATGTTGATGACATTATCCTGACTGGAAGCTCCTCTCAATTACTTTCCAACCTTATCCATTCTCTTAGTCTTCAGTTCTCTATGAAAGACCTTGGCCCACTACACTACTTTCTTGGCATTGAAGTTAAAAATATTTCTGATCACCTGTTTCTTTGCCAGACCAAATATGCCTGTGATCTTCTTACTCGAGCTTCTATGCTTGAGTGCAAACCAATTACCACCCTTGTATCACTAAAACCACCTGTTCTGATCAATGATTCCGCTCCCCTCTCCAATCATGTTGAGTATCGAAGCTTAGTAGGTGGTCTTCAGTATCTGACTTTAACACGACCTGACATTGCCTATGCTACAAATCAGCCCGTGTCGAAATTACAAAACCCACTATTGCGGACTTACATAAACTCAAGAGAGTTTTGAGATATGTCAAAGGCACTATCAATCTTGGAGTCTTTATTCACTCTCGAAGCTCTCTCCATCTCGTATGGGTTCTCGATTGGGCCGGGCGGGATGTGTTGAAACAAGAAGATCCACAACAGGTTTTTGTACATACCTTGGCTCTAACCTCATATCTTGGGCAGCAAAGAAACAATCCACACTCAGCCGCTCCTCTACAGAAGCCGAGTATCGTGCTCTTGCTTCGCATCCGCCGAACTTACCCGGATCGGCTTTGTCCTTCGTGATATAGGATGCTCATTGCCTCGTCCAACACAGCTCTTTTGTGACAATAAATCAGCCATTTCTCTTACTATCAATCCTGTCTTACATGCTCACACCAAACACATTGAGATAGACTTTCACTTTGTTCGGGAAAAAGTCTCTTCAGGATCACTACAAGTGAAGTATGTTCCAAGTATCCATCAACTTGCTGATATATTCACCAAATCTCTCCCTCGTATTACCCACTCTCAGCTACGAATCAAATTAGGAATTGGTCTCTATCCCATTCCCAATTTGAGGGGGGACGTTAAGAACAACAAGAACAGAAGCTCTACTGATGCTATTACTGATATCAGTAAGAACAGGGGAAGTAAGATATACAAGGAGAAGTTCGAAGAGGAAACATATGAAGAAAAAGAAGTGGAGAATATAAAGGGATAAACTCTGTATAATGCTGCAAGTCTTGGCTCAGTAGTTAGTCTGGTATTATTCAGTTCTAGAAGTTAGTTAGTTAGTTACTCTGTAAAAACAGTTTCGAAGAGATATCCATTGTATATAAAGACTAACTCTCGTGATTGAACATATATAGAAAAAGAGAAGAAGTTTTCCATCTCAAGTTCTCTCTACTGTTTTCTTACTTCTTCCTTGCGCATAAACTTCTTCATATAGAAGGGGAAGGAAGGCGCTAAAAGAACGATGGTCGTATCGGTCTTTCGAGTTCGAGTCCAGTCCCCCCCTCCCTAGGGCATTTTTGAGCAAATTCGTGTTGTCGGACTCCGTTTGCCTCGGGAATTGGATATAGCCAAACGATATTTATTTGGAAAATAAAGTGGATTGTAATTAGCATAATTACAAATGACTTTCGTCCCTCCATAATAATATCCGAGAGATCTTTGAGCGCTTCTAAAAAGTCGTGCTTTGGTTTGCTCAACGATTAACTCAATTGCAATATGCTAATCATTCCTTACAACAAAGGAATAGGAGCCTTTCCTTGTAAGGAGTCACATTTCATTTATTTTCCTCAACTCATTCACCTTTATCCTAATATTGGACAAAGTTTTTTTTTTTTTGGGTGATTTGGGAGAGAGATATAATTCTAAATGATATCTTTTATTATATAATGCAGAAAAAAAAAGCTCACTTCATCCTAAGGAAAATTCTGAGCATTTTAGGTGTGTTGGGATATTGTTAGGTATTGACCCCTAATGCCCATTTGTGCAAGGATCAAAGTTCCAATCACGGAGGAAGCCAAAAATCAAGGTGTAAATGATCACTTTTCGGGTTAAAAGTTAAAGCTGTGCAGAAACCTAAGGCATGATTTATCGGAATCAAATTGACTTGTGATTTTTAACGACTTTAGGAAATAAGCTTCCTATATCACATTTTCCCATCGCGTACTTATTAAAGCATTGTCAAGAGAGGAGAAATAAATGCAAATTCAGACCCGCTAAAACAAAGCTGGCAACCCGAAATAGAAAACGGCGTTGTGGGCTGAGAAATCGGGCCATGCATTGCCAGCCCATCGCGCCGACGAAAACGGCGTCGTGTCGGACCCCGCGAAAACGGACCTGCCTCCGCAAACCAAAACCCCGCGAAATCTCTGCTGCCACTTTCGTCGAACAGAGAGGGGACTAGGGTTTATGCGCTCGATCCTCAGCATCTCCTAGACTTTCGCGCTTCTTCTTCTTCCTCCTTTGATGATTCCGCGAAGTCGAGGCGGCGACGATGGAGAAGATATCCGCAGCCTGCGCCATGGATTGGAGCATAGAGCTCGAGAAATCCCTCCGCTCTAAGATTCCCGGTCAGTTAAACCCCTTTTTTTTTTTGGCACCTTCGCACTCGCTTGTAATCGACGCCGTTTGCTGATGACGTAGGCGCCGTCTCGCCTTGTCTCGCTGACCACAGGTCGGCCGGTCGAAGCGATACTGCAGGCGGGGCAGAGGTTGGAGCAATGGAGCTCCGAGCCGGAGCCGACGATGTCGGTCTACAGCATGTACGGGCTGGTTCCTGGGGAGGAGAGGCTCTTTGCCAATGCGATCCTGCTGCGCCTCGCCGACGCTTTTCAGTCCGGCGACCGTGACATCAAGCGCGCCGTGGTTAGGGTCTTCCGGAGGCTACGCAGGTGCGGTAGGAAGAGGAGGAGGAGGAGCGGGGACGCCGTGGTGGGGATCCTGTCGAAAGGCCGCGTGAATAATCCCACGGAGTTGCTGACTAGAGTGAAGGTGGTGTTTGATGGGGGGGATGTCGAGTCGAGAGCGATGGCTCTAGTGATCTTTGGGTGTTGCGCTGACTTTGCTAAAGACAGTGCTCATGTGCGGTACCTGGTGCTTTCAAGTTTGGTTTCTTCCGAGGTTTTGGAGGTGAGATTGGTTTTAAGCGATAAATGATTGAATACCCCATTGCCTCACTTTCGTGGTCACTGTGAATAACTTACTTCCAATTGTGCTTTCCTAGCCGACACCTGTTTTTTTTCTCTAGATTGGAGCGGTAAGGGTAGTGTACTTTTAAAATTGGATTAGCATTGTTGCTTGTTGCAGAGAGCTTAGTAGTGTATGGATGTTGGAGATTTTGTCATGAAGCAGGAACATTGGTTGACAAAACAAGTGTTTATCAAGCGTGTAAGCAGGGGGATTACATCTTTTGCTAAATGTTCACACCTCTCTAATTTGCTAGGACAATTTTCTTGTCGGATTTTGTTCTGCTTTGTTTTCTACGCGTGCCAATTTGTCAACTTAATGCCATTTATGATGGAAAAGGAGTTCATTTCGATTTCGATGTTTGTTTTTTTGCAGGTACAGGGATCTTTATTTGCCGGAGGGTGCTTTTGTGAGCTAGCAGATGACTTTGCATTGGTTTTCTTGAACATGCTTGTTAATCTGATGAGTTCATCAGATACATCATCTACTGTTAGGTTGGCTGGAGCACGTGTTTTCCCGAAAATGAACTGCTCCTGTTCGATTGCAGATGAAGCTTACAAGGTTCAGCAGTTTTTCTATGCTTGCTTGCGAGACATGCATTGGCAAGAAAAGATCTCCTTTAACTACGGCATGATTGTTTTGTTATTGCTTGTGCCTTGACATGAGAAAAATGTGAACAGAGACTCTAGTGTTGATGTTGTGGCCAACAGTAGATGTAGCTTGGCATATTAGCCGTGTTATTTTGACATGTTTCTTAAAAGTTAATTCTAGAGCTAAAGAATCATGTTGTATTGGTTCAGAATCCGCTAATATAAATAAATAGTCTCGCTTTAAAGTCTGTCTCTTCATGTACTGTCGGTAAATGCCTTGCCACTCTATCATATAACTGCCTGAAATGCTGCACCATACAGGCAATTAGCATTTTTGCTCTTAGCTATCCCTAGCTTGTTCTGTTCTTTGATAGTATAGGATGATAGTCAGCAGTCAGAATCAGAAGTCTTATTATGAGCTTCGTAAGTTCATTTACATGCATGTTTGTTGACAATTATTCACAATACACTAAGCATTAATTTTTGCAGACAGGTCTAAAGATGCTTTTAGGCTCTGTTGATGACGAGTTTCTTGCTGCCATGATGGTGTCCTTATCAAAACTTGCTTGCACATCACCTCTACTTGTCCTTGAACAGGTAAGTTTAACATAAAATATTCATAACTTTGAGAAATCTCACAGTTGAATGTTTGTCCTCACTGGGGTTCTCATGCTCATAGCGTAAATGATTTGTTCAAGGAAAAGCTAGGATGTTTCTGCCTGTTAGTTGGTTGCACTATTCAGGACATTCTTGGCTCTTTAATAGGGTAGCAAATCCAGTTGATTAAACTATTCTATCATTAACCATTCTGGAAAGGTACTTAATCTCACTGAAATTTTTCTCTTCTCTTGGCCTTGGAAAGTCTGGAGTTCTGTGTTTGATAACCCCCTTCATCTTCTGATTTTCTATGTTCTTCACAGAAAAAAAAACAGCTTGTTTTAGTGCATTTAGTCTCTACTAATGTAGGACAAGAATATTATCTCCTTGTAGTACTGTTTTGCTTGACTTGGCCTTGATAGATTACGAACTGTGGCTTGTAGTTGGCAGTAAACCTGCTTATTGGTTTTAAACTGTATTGAAAGTTTCCTGTTAATCCCTCCTTGTGGCAATGATTGCAGATTTCTACTCCTGATGTATAATTGCATAGCATTTTGACATTTAAATGCAGGTGGACTTGCTTTTCTCAATTTTGAGTGAAGGGAAAACATTGTTTATGGAAGAAATGGCTCTCAGATGTATCAATTATGTCTACAGAAGAGGAGTTCTCCATTTCCCTGATGCTGGAAATGTTAAGAAGTTGCTCAGAATTGCAGATGATCCTAAACATCCTACAGGTCTTCAATGCCAAGCTCTACGGATTTTGTTTGGTCATGTCTCTTAGATACTCCTAGATGCTCCTGCATTCTTCGTCTAAATTTATATTTTTGTATTATCCTGATTGAAGTCTACTGAGATCTTTCCACTTCTGCAGGTACGAATCTTTGTATTGCCAAGCATATCTCCCATGGACATGCTCGATTTCGCTAAGATATTTGTAAGTATTGCATCCCAATGTCCTACCAAGCCAAAGAGCCTCTTAGCCCTTTGTCTTTTAGTAGATGCATCTCTTATGGTGAGTGTGAGAGAAGAAATGAAATCTGTTGGGTACTTTGCTTCTCTGCCTCTGCAAGTTGTGAGATCCATCATTGATCGGATACTTTTTTCGGTTAGGCCATCCTCTAATCCTTCTTATACTGACTCTCAAGTGTTTGGTGAAGTAAAGATTATGCTCAGGCTACTTCTTCGTCTGGCCAGCAGAGACTTGGATCTGGGTGCTTTGGTGCTGGATCAAACCAGTTTGGTTATTAAAGGTCTTCTAAATGAGTGTGAGGGTGCTAGGTCTTCAGAAGAAAATGGTCTATCAGTGGCTGACGGTGCAGAATATATG